>CM056387.1:4127434-4685254 GCA_029718625.1 Synaphobranchus kaupii
CGCTGTGGCTCTGTTTTACAGTACCTGTGCCGTGGCTATGTGTTATAGTACCTGTGCTGTGGCTCTGTCTTGCAGTAACTGTGTTGCGGCTCTGTGTTACAGTAACTGTGCTGTGGCTAAGTGTTATAGTACCTGTGCTGTGGCTCGTTGTTACAGTACCTGTGCTGTGGCTGTGTTACAGTAACTGTGCTGTGGCTCTGTGTTACAGTAACTGTGCTGTGGCACTGTGTTACAGTACCTGTGTTTCCTGCTGGATTAGGTGTGCTTGAGAGGACAGTTCTCTAGACAGTTCTCTGTGCTGTACGTCTCCTCTTGTCCACAGAGTGCCCATCTCCACAGCACTCTCTGTGCTTCTCAGGCCTGGCTGTGTCAGCTGTACAGAATCACATGTGCACTTATTTACTAACAAACAACCTAAATGACCAGTTACACGCAAGCATATAACACAAGGGCTAAGGAAATCATTACCTGTCCGTTAGTTAGTCATGCTGTTGTGTGTGCATACCTGAGATTGGACAGCAGTTGAAATATTCTCTGAAGTTCTATTGAAGTATGTCTGTTGGGGAACTAAAAAGCAAGAAAATTATGAACACTGTGGACCAGCATGCAATTCATGCTGTATTTGTCAGTGAGTGTAATTTTACAGTGAATCTACTGAAAAAGCAGATGAATAAGATTAGTTGAGCATCCCACTCTACATAAGAGTACCTACACCACATGGTGTTGGGCAGCATATCTGAAATACCACAGCTGCAATGCGCATGCGATGGTTGCACAAGATAGGAAGCAGAGGTCTCCATTTGATTAGCCAATCCTGGAACTCTCTGACCAGGATGTCACGTAGGCTGCTTTGGGGGGAAGCTAACAGAGGGAGATGGCGCTAGAGAGAGACAGGCCCTTTGTGATCAGCAGTGGTGTGTGTGGGGAGTCCTCACTAACAGGTACAGCTATGGACAGAAGATGAGAGACTGACAGACTGGGCATGTCTGCTAAAAACGATGTGCAGGTATGCTGAATCTATACCATGGGTCGGCAGCACAGAGCTGGTGTTAGTGTGCGAATGACCTGCCAGAGACCTGCCGTTATAATGGGCACTGCTCCAGCGCTCACGGGGAACACAATTCTGAAAGAGGTGTAGACTCCAGCAGCAAGTGTTTGGTAGACAGATGTTTAAGTGCGTTTGGTAGTGGATGCTACCGGTTACCTTAGAGTTGCGCTAGCATTAGCAACGTGTGTATGTCCAAAAGAAGGGACAGCATGGAATTAGCTGAAAATGGTTGCCATCAATCAACTACATCATGGGTAAGTCGACTGTGCCACAATGCAGCTGATACATTAAACCTAAGTCCAGCTACGGTATGATATTGTGGATGGTACACTAGAAATTCCCATTCCCAAAAACAGAATTACTGAAAGTACTATACTATAAATACTGTATTTCATTAAATTTTGCTTTATAAATTAGCAAAGCATTGTTCATGAGTATGTTAATACAATATGTCTATTATGTATTAATACATTTTCTTTTTATAAATGTTCTTGGGCCATTCAGCTGCACTCGGCTCCATTACTAATATTGTTTTAGAAGAATAAAATCATCTGGAACAGATGGTAGTCTTACAAGTGATTTGTACTGTATTTTCAAAATATTCCCATTCATGGTAAAAAGAACTTAATATGATTACCTGGAGATGACATTGCAGGTGTGGGCAGGTCCTCTTTCACCGGGTCTGAATGATGAGGGGGCGTGGCCATCCCATGCTGGTTCTCCCGGGGCAACGAAGAAGTGCTGGCAGAGGAAAAGAGAAACTGATTCACTGTTCCTGAGTCCTGAATCTGCTCACTCAGAAACCAACCACTGATCATGAATCTGCTCACTCAGAAAGCAATGATCCTGAGTTCTGAATCTGCTTACTCAGAAAGCACTGATCCTGAGTCCTGAATCTGCTCAGTCAGAAACCACTGATCCTGATTCCTGAATCTGCTTACTCAGAAACCACTGATCCTGAGTCCTGAAACTGCTCACTCAGGTTAAGTAAACTATCACACGGAAAAAATATCTGTCTTAACAAGTGTTTTAGTCTTGTAATGAGAGTTAAAATCTTATTTTTTTTCTCAAAAGTGGAAAATATTATCTTGTTTTAAGTTACTTTTTGCTTGACAAGTGACATTATCTTACCCCACTGGCAAATCTTGAAATGAGTAAAACTATCTCACCCCACTGGCAGATAGTTTGTCTTATTTAGCAAAAACGTAACAGAAGTAAGATTCTAAAATCTAAATATAAGATTAAAATGCTTGTCAAGATCTTTGCAGTGCACTCATTCAACAGCCGCCAAAGTCATGCTAATAAAACCATTTTATCTACATTACAGACTGCCTATTATATCAAAATATACTGAATGTATCTCTTTTACATCTCATAAATATTTTAGAATATTGTAACCCATACCGAGGCTCCATGCTTGAAGCTGGGGTGTCCTCTGATTTTCTTCTAGAGGCAGGTGAGTTATGTTTACTGTGAAGAGACATGAAGAGAGCTAGTTACCATTATTTGGCTGTGTTTTTAGCTTAGCTTAACTTCTTAACTAAGTAAGGAGGTAACTAACTAGCAAATGTTACAATTTTAGGAGTAAATTCCCACATCCTATGTTTAGTGTCATACATACATGTTGGGAACTATAGTTCATAATAGGTTTGTTGGTAGGAAACAAAATTTGTTTGTTCACACGTTTTCATACCTCAGAAGGCAATAGGTTCTAATTATTTATTTATTTTATTAAAGGAGAGTGGACAGTTTTCCGTTCCTTATGTATTTAACTGTATTCAGATGGTGAGAAAACTGAGAGGGTTACAGATAGAGACGGGATCACAGTACAGAAAGTACCGCGGCAGGGAATCGAACCCACAGCCATGCGGGGCAGATTTGTGTAAAGGGCTGAGGTTCGGCCGCCCTTCGGGCTGTGTCACGTGCTCTCCCCAGGTTCGAATTTGAATGCTGAATGTCAAAGCCTATATGATCATATGATCTTGTAAGATGAGTGGTATAATGCATTTCAGTCTTGGAGCATGCTGCCTGACCAAGCCCTCAAAGATTAAGTATTCTGAGAGAAAAAAAACACATTCTCAAGGCACCCACTGCATTCATGGAGAGTCATCTTTTTTTGTGAATCATCCAGTTTTAGTCATGTTATAGTGTTATTGAAAAGGTTGACATACAAAATGGAACTGATCAATAAGAAAAATGCCTCTCCAGGTGTACCTGATAAATGAGTCCAAGTCCACTTCCTCTCCGAACCCCAGGGGTTCTGGCTGCCCTGCCTGCTTCTCCTCTGGCTTTGCTGCCACTCTGTTTTTTTTCCGAGTCAGAGCCCCTGCCAGCCAATCATCTTCTACTGTCTGGGTTGGGCCTGCTGGACTGGCTGCTGATTGGACAGTTTTAGGGGGATTGGTGGGGATCTCAGTAGGCTTTGCACCAGGCAGAGGGGAGGAGCCTGAAAACAGGGCTTTGCTTTCTGCTGAGTAGCCAGGTGAAGCGGGGCGGGGCTTTGGGCTGTCCTTCGCTGGTAAGAGCTCCTCGGTCTTCACCTCCTGGTCTTCCTGCTTCAGCCCCAGCCAATCGGCCGCGGACCTACTGGGGCGCGCTACGGTGGGCGGGGCTATGGTGGCAGAAGGTCGTTTCCTTTCTGGTGATGATGGGCTGCTAATATCTTCAGTAGAAAATCTGAAAAAAAGGAAGTGGATGCTGAAGCAACGTGCCCTATGGAGTGGAGCTGAACAAGGAGTGTGCCTAATTTGAAATAATACTGTACATTTTGGTTAGAAATGGCTCAAAGACTCTATTTACTGAACATAATAAATTAAAATAGAAAGACAAACTTCACAGTAAATAATAAATTGCAGATCTCTACAAAAAATAAAACAAGTAATCAAAGTGAGAGATGAGCCGCGGGTTGCCAGTCACAAGCAAAGTGAGAGACAAGCCGTGGGTTGCCAGACACAGAGACACCCCTCCTCTTTTCATCTTACCGGACTGACTGCCTGCGAGACTGGCGGCCTTCCAGGGAGGAGCCCAATGTGGGCTGGTATGAGCCAAACATGAAGTCATCCTCTGCAGCAACTGGGTCTGAGTGCAAAAATCCCAATCTCACCACATTTCAGCAAAAAAGCCTAAACAGGGTTCTTTCTTGCCCTTTCCTCATGAAGAAATTTCAGACAATTTAAAGACCTTTTCCCAATTGCCTTTTTTTTTCTTTTCAGACTATCTACAGTTGCAATCAAAATTATTCAACCTCCTTAACCCACAAGACATTCTGGTGATGTGAATAAAATTTCATGACAACATATCAACTAAGGTCTTAGTAAACAGTCAAAGAAAGTTTATTAATACAAATTTGAGTGATTTTGAGAACATAAAGTTCAGTTTACCTATGGTTCAAATGAAAAATCAAATACTCTCCACAAATGTCCATGTGCAAAATTATTCAACCCCCAAAGTCACTTTACCCTTTATAACCTCCAATAAACGCTTCCGGTAAGGACTCACAAGCTTCTGACACCTTACATTACATTACATTCATTTAACAGACGCTTTTATCCAAAGCGACGTACAATAAGTGCATACAGAGACGTCATCAAGATCACTACAGAACAGACAAGACAAAGCACATCCTTCCCATAACGTAGCAGCTATCCCTAGTAATTAAAAGACACCACTCTATTGGAATCTTTGCCCATTCTTCGTATGCAAAATCTTCCAGCTCACTGATGTTCTTTGGTTTCCGTGCTGACACTGCTTTCTTTAAATCCCACCAAACGTCTGATTCCCGTTGGTGAAATTTTCTTCCACGCCCAGGTAGGTTTGCTGCTGTACCATGAGATTTAAACTTACGTATGATGCTGCCAACTGTGTCTCTTGGAACTGTAAGCATCTTGTGTAATGAAATAATTTATTTTCTTAGCTTTTGTAAGAGCTCCTTTTTCTTTGCCATGTTTGCTACTCAGCTTGAACACATGCATGGGCTTGGATTTGTATATGCATTACAGCTGAAGCAAATTAAGTGTCATTGTAGAGTTGCCAACGACTTAATTGTGTTTTAACACAATTTAGTAACCTTACAGGCTAGTAAGTGATTAGAAAAAACAGCAATATTGAATAGGGGTTGAATAATTATGACATGGTTGTATTAAAAAAAATATCCTGCTACTCAGAAATATTACATTATACATTTTCCTTATCAGCTTGAATATGTCACTGAACTGATACAGTACGGATACATGTCATTTTTAAAAATTCTAGGTCTTCAGATAAGCTTAAATTTGTAAATCCTTACAGTGTCAGGGGGGGGTTGAATAATTTTGAGTGCAACTGTATGTTCAGTTTTCTTGCTAATTGTAAAGGTTATTAACTGTATAAAATTTAAATTTAGTTGTATTTAGTTGTTTATTTCCTGAATTTCCATACTTTTCCAGGTCTGGAAATGAGTGCTTTTAAATGCCATACTTTTCCAGGGGCCACATTTATAAAACTCTGATTAAAAGAATGCGTAAAAGAATGCTCAGGGAGAAAGTCAGAAAATCTGCTTACACAAAGTTTTGCATTTTCTCCCTCTGCTTTTCAGTGACGGTGTGGCCATATCACACTGACTCGAAACATTCGGTATGTATGATGTCCAGCGTGTACAGAGGTACGCAGATTCTCACAGCACGTGTTATTTTATACATCTGAATTTCTGCGTGAAAACTCCCTTATGCAGCTTTTGTCTGCTCAGCACTGTTTATACATGTGGCCCCAGGTCTGGAAATGAGTGCTTTTAAATTCCATACTTTTCCAGGCTTTCCTGCTAAATTAATCCTACATTCTATCCAGCAAAAGCCATTTCAAACGGATTACAACTGTGACTATGGAATCCTGAAATGCTGACACCATTTTGGTCATAAAATACTTTAAAAAACCTCATAATTAGTTTGTATAACGTAAATGCTTTGGTGTGCTAAACTATGGCGATATAATGTCTAAAAATAATTTGCCAGATAGAATGACCATGAAAGGTAGAATGAACCACACACTCCACCTGAGCCACACACTACAGCAGAGCCACACACTAGACCTGAACCACACACTCCATCTGAGCCACACACAACAGCTGAACCACACACTAGACCTGAACCAAACACTACAGCTGAGCCACACATTACACCTGAACTGAACCACACACTCCACCTGCGCTACACACTACTTGCCTGAGCCACACACTACATACACCTGAACCACACACCACACCTGAGCTGCACACTACGCCTGCACCACACACCATACCTGAGCTACACACACCACATCTGAACCACACAACATACCTGAGCTACACACACACCACACCTGAGCTGCACACTACACCTGCACCACACAGCACACCTGTTTGAATCATATCTTACACCCTGTACTGTCTTTGCGCAACAGGTGCTCCCTGTACTGAAGCAGACTCCTGTACCTTTAGTGAGGGGGTTCCTTTCTGGCAGGTCTTTCTCCCGGGTTGGAGGACGCTCAGGAAGTGGAGATTTTCTTGGGAACAGGATCTCATCCAGTCTACTGTGTGCTGTGAGTGGAGGGTTACTGCATGAGAGAGAAGAACAGGTTTGGTATGGGGAGCGAGCAGGTTGGAGTGGGAGAAGAGCTGCCTTGATGTGGGTAAAGAGGAAGCACGTGCACAGAATGACATCAGCATATGCTGAAGTATATGCCCCCTGCCCCGAGACAGCAAAAGTGGCTGCAGGGTGCAGCGGTTTATTTACTGTACATTTTTGTAAGATTTGAGTTTGGAGTTAGCAGATGAAGACTCATTTCAAGTTGCTAACATTTCATTTTTTTCAGTTTACTATTTTGTTGTTATCAGAACCTGTACATCATCTGTTAAAATAACGTCTGCATCGCATTGTCACATATTGCTCCGGTAAACAGAGGCTGATATATCCGGATTCAAAGAGAGGTTAGATTTACCTACCAATGAAAACTGAAAAATCACTCCATCCATTCTTTTGTCGGTTACTTATGGACAAAATTGTAGAACCAAATGGAAAATTGCATTCGAAAACTACAGAAAAATACAGAATTTTACTTACCTTTTTTTTTTTTTAAATCGTTTTTGGGTCTTCCATTTCAGTTCACAATGCAATCTGTGAACCATAACAGATACCCCCTATTCATTTACTTTACATTTTAAATATTAAATATCAGGGCTGAGCTGCATCCTTCAGTAGAACCCAAAAACCACAGCCAGCTCACAGATATATTTTATTAGCCTTTTTATTTTCAGGTGGGTGATCAGTCACTAAAGTGGCTCTTCTTTTTTGAATATATGTCTGCCCTGATGAATGTGTGACGAGGCTTACCGCAGGTGCTCCATTTTTTCTGAACATACGCCCTCCAAAAAGTCTGTGCACGGGCCTGGTAAAGAGCAGCCTTGATGTGGGTGAATAGCAGGCTTGATGTGGGTAAAGTGCAGCCTTGATGTGGGTAAAGAGCAGCCTTGATGTGGGTAAAGAGCAGCCTTGATATGGGTAAAGAGCAGCCTTGATGTGGGTGAAAAGCAGCCTTGATGTGGGTAAAGAGCAGCCTTGATGTGGGTAAAGAGCAGCCTTGATGTGGGTAAAGAGCAGCCTTGATGTGGGTAAAGAGCAGCCTTGATGTGGGTAAAGAGCAGCCTTGATGTGGGTAAAGAGCAGCCTTGATGTGGGTAAAGAGCAGCCTTGATGTGGGTAAAGAGCAGCCTTGATGTGGGTAAAGAACAGGATTGATGTGGGTAAAGAGCAACCTTGATGTGGGTAAAGAGCAGCCTTGATGTGGGTAAAGAGCAGCCTTGATGTGGGTAAAGAGCAGCCTTGATGTGGGTAAAGAGCAGGCTGGAAAGCAGTGGATAACCCTGTCACCTCACAGCAAGAACCTAAGGAGGTTCTGGGTTTGAATCCTGGCCAGGGGCCTTTCTGTGTGGAGTTTGCATATTGTCCCTGTGTCCGCGTGGGTTTCCTCCGGGTACTCCGGTTTCCTCCCACAGTCCAAAAACGAATTGTCCAAAGTCCAAAGAATAATAGGCTAATTGGAGCCTCTAAATCGAGTGTGATCGGCTAATTGGAGCTGTCACAACAAATTTGATCCGCGTGCAAAAAAGATCCGGGTGAATATTCACGTTCTGAAACAGCTGTTAAAACCCTCTGTGACGTACTTGACGTTCTAAAACAGCGTCTGTTGCTATAACGACGTTGCCTGCTCGCTGGGAGCTGTGGATATGAAGATTCTAAGATGACCTAATCATTCCTCTGGTCGATAAATTTTATCCGGGCTGCAGAAATGATCCGGGTGACGTAATTAACGTTCTAAAACAGCTAACCGAAGCTGCCTGCTAGTTGTAGTTAGGTTCTCTGGAGAGATTCTGAGACGACCTAGCTAACGTCAACCATTCCTCCGTGTTTATGGGTCATTTTCACGGATAAAACGGGTTCGTTTCAGTAAATAACGGCCACACATATCGTCTATATCCTTGACAGGAGGATAGTTATCTGTCGTCATGAATGCGAATGTAATGTTTTTAACTGAGATAAATGTGCGAATTTATCCACGAAAATATAGCTATTAAAGAACGAAATAAATGTCATTTTTAAAAAAGTGGGCTATCTGCAGTGGTTTGGGCTGGAAACTAACTGTAAAAGTAGAGTAATAACCCCAAAGTGAAGCACAACACTACCTAACTTACTGATAAGATCATTGTGAGCTTGCTTTCCACACAGGATTTGAGCCGCATGCTCCTACCGAGGCTCGGCTGGCCAAGTGCTTTTGTGTGTTATGCTGATCGTAGCGTATCTATACCGCTACCGATGGGCTAGCTAAGTGTCATCGTGTGCAGTTATACACTGTTGGCAGTGGTGTAGCTAACGTTAGCTAAGGTCTAGCTCGGTTGTGCAATATGTTCATGTCACTTAGAATTGGAAAGCTAAGAAACATAAGTCACCTACAGTAGCCTACCTACAACACTTTATTGTTGAGTTTCATCAAAGCCTGTGTTTGATTCATTTAATTAGTCAAGTTCAAAAGCTATGATAGACATAGTGAAATATCAGCGATGGGACCTGCCTCGTATGCCTGGCCCCCCGTTTACCCATTGCCCCTTGATACCTCAATCTTCCTCGAGTTAGATAACAGATAACAAAGGGGAGAGTCCATGAGTGGCTTTTTTTTTCATTTTCTACCATGAGAAATGGAACTACTGTAAGCTGTGGTGATGCTTAGCATTGAATTATGAGTGCCCACTACTGGCCATGCAACTCCACCTGCGCGCACCAACTCACCGGTCCCATTTCTTCACCCTTTTCTCCATTTGAAGTGTCCATCATTTGTCCACACACCTAGATTTAGGAGTAGTATGCAGAGGTGGGTAGAGTGCTCAGAAACTTTACTCAAGTAGAAGTAGGCTATAGTTACTTTAAGAAAATGTACTCCAGTAGAAATAAAGTAGCCCTCCTAAAAATGTAGAGTAAGAACAAACGTGTATCCGGTCATAAAACTACTCAGGTGCAAGTTTCTTATGCCTTAAACACACAAAATTCAATTACAACTTCACAAATCCACACAATAAATCCCCAAACTTGGATTTTTTGTATTTTTCTCCTTCTTGGAGAAGGAACAAATGTTCCAGTCCCACAATCAACAAGAGAAGAGAATGTGGTCATTCAAACGTTGTGTGTCACGTGAAAGTGTCAAATGCCAATCATTTATAGTAGAAATAATGTGCAATTCAGTTGGTACACTTAAAAATGTTTATTAAAATAAAATGACTACAGTAGGCTATATGTCTGAACAATTGTCTGCATCCAGTGTTTTGGGTGTATGAAAAGCACATAATGAATAAAATGCATTATCTTTATTATTGTTATTATTATTGACATGATTTGGTTCTGAAAATTGTGTTCACAAATAAGATTATTTATTCGTTTACATTTTAAAATAAATTATTAAATTTTTTGTATTTGGCTAAACTTTATCTGACCCACAAAAATACAGTACATTAATGGGGCAAACATACTGTAGCCTATGTCTAGATTGGATTGTAAGATTCAATATTTATTTAATAAAACATTTTCCTATTGAACTCCCTTCAAGTTATCCATCCATATCTACTGCATATCTGGCAGCAGAGTGATGGTTTAAGGCTTGTTTGATACGTCAGACCCTTGGTGACTTAGAGCCATTTAGCCAACCATGTGTTTCATACTGTTCCAGTGTAATCAATGTAATTTACAGCTAAATCTAGTCCCACCCCCCAATTCCCATAGAGATCCATTCAAATGCAGAGACGTTATAGTATCAATTGTAGGAGTACCAGAAAATGAGATATCAAGAGTCTTTTGATATTGTTGGGTCACAGACATCAGGAAGTCATGGCATGCAAAGGATATGCGACCAAATATTAAAAATGATTACTTTATTCTACATTATGTTAAACTGTCCAATATGTTTTGATTCCTGAAAATGGGGGGGACTATGTACAAAAGGTTCTATAATTTCTAAATGATATGGATAAAAATGCCCTCAAATTAAAGCTGACAGTCTGCACTTCAACCTCATTCTCATTGTATCCTTTGAAACTCAAAGTGCTAGCGTACAGAACCAAAATAACAAAAAATGTGTCACTGGCCAATGAATTATGGTGCTCACTGTATATACTGACAGTGAATACACAGCCCCCAGTGAAAAACGCTGAAAGTTCCACCACTCTAGTTTACAGTGAACCTGTGAGAGTCAATGATGATCAAGCAAAACTTTACATTATCTGGTTCACAAACCTCCTGTCAACATGGGTACAATATATGAAACTGATATGTATTATTGCTCAAGTCCCAAGAGGCAATTTGAAACAGTGTGCATTGGTGTCCAAAAATCTATCCAAAACGGATACTTCACAGTAATTCAGGAGATACTCAAAGTTTTGAACTGGAACAATGAATATGAGGTTAACTTCAAATGCAGAATATCAACTTTAATTTGAGGGTATTTACATCCGTATCGAGTGAACCGTGTATGAATTACAGCCCAAAACAACAAAAATTGTGTCACTATCCAAATACTTATGGACTGCAAGGTATATATCTTATACCCATAATAAATAAAAAAGATTAAAAGGATTATCAAAAGAGGTAAAGCTTGGTACATATTCGGGTAAATTATAATGGAATCAAAAGTTAAGATATGGTTGAAATTGAAATAATGACCTCAAAAGATGTTCTTTGAACTTTCACTTTAGCACCTGTTTTGAACCAGGCTCCAACATTTAATCAATCGATGGCTTTTCAATTGAAGACCTGGGTGCTAAAAGTACTGAAGTCACATTTTTAAACAATTCAAGTTGAGCATAGAAACATGTTGTATTTGTTTAGCTAAGTCCACCCTATAAATATTGTTAACAGAAAAGGTGCCTAAATCTCTTTTCTCCACTATGGAGATAACAGGTTATCGTATTCTGGTACACAAGAAGTATTCGGATTTGATTTTCTCAAAACAGTTCTCACTTTAGTTTGTTTCTCAGTACTTGGGCACTGGGTTTGTTCTTGTCTTCACCTCCACAACACTGTACCCACTATTTGTCAGCATCTCACTTGCTGGTTTACTCTTTGGTTTTCTTACCTGTTTTCAAAAGCCACATTTGTACTTTCTCATACTGATAATATAAAACAGATTACAGAAAGCACTCGCATGGTGGGGTTACAGGGATAGTGTGTGGAACAGGATCAAGGTAAGGTAAGCAGGGAAGGGCAGATGTTTTGAGGTCAGCAGGACAAGTCCTTTTCACTGGAACTAAGTGAAAGCCTGAACCACAAAAAACAGCCCCAGACCAGATACTAGATACGTTTGGCCATGTAGTGTTAGTGTATATTGCAACAGTGCCATTCAATGAGTCACACTCTTCATAAAGATACATAAAAGACTGTACATAATAGCAATGCAAGAACCAAGCTATATTTTAATTCTGTAACATAGAAAAATTGTAGAATTTTGTTGTAAATTCAAGTCAGTAATGGCTGTTTCATAACAGATATGTGAATTCTGATGGGAGTGCTTTATTCTGCCATTGCTGTTTTTACAAAAAAAAAAGTCTTTTAAACAGGAGCATCCTCTAAATGCACCCATACAACTGGCATTTTCATGACATATTTTATCATGATATATTTTTTTATTTAACAATTGTGTACTGTTCACTAACTTGACTCAATGGTTGAATCTAGCAATGGTTGCAGGTTACAGGAAACCTGATAATATGCATACACACCAAAAAGTGAAGACTTGTCTCACTTGAGAATGTCTCACCACAATTTCCTGCTAGTTCGTGTTCCAAAAGGCTTGCTTTCTTTAGAAAACTTCTGAACCTGTTTCCTAACCATTTCTTCACATCTTCTTTGTTGTGCTATAGAATCACTACCCACGTCAATTAGTCAAACATTTGACATTTCATAACAAGGACAATGCAGTTGCTTGCCTCACTCTCCTCTCTCTTGTCCTTTGGCTCTGTTGCCTCAATCTCCTCTCACATCCTTTGGCTCTGTTGCCTCAATCTCTTCTCTCTTGTCCTTTGGCTCTGTTGCCTCACTCTCTCTCTCTTGTCCTTTGGCTCTGTTGCCTAGAGCGTATATAGAACCTTCCTCTCTGCGCGTCCCTCAGCGCTCTGAGGTAATCAAATTTAATAAGGATACACGCGATGACAGCACTGCGAATGAGAACAGTTCTGTGGCTTTGCTGTACTGGTAAGTGCATCTTGCGGTAGAATTAATCATTGATTTTAATGTCATTTCATTTTGTATGCAATTGTTTTAATTGATTTTTTAAGATGGATTTCATTTTAATTCTTTGAGTTAGAGAGCTGCACGGGAATGGGGACAGCGGTAATAGCGCGGAATTTGTAATCCTCGGGTTTGGGGACAAAATAAAAATATTCCCGCGGTGACAGCGGGAATGGGGATCGGCTTTACGGTGTTCCCGCAGGAACGATAATGGCTTGTACTATGTTAGCACTGCGGTAACGGTCATGAGATATTATGGTCATTATTGAGTTGCACTGGTAACGGTGACAAAATCGTCTGCCAATAATCATGGAGAAGCAAAAGGCTGACACACATGTACTCATTCATCTTAAAAGTGACCGTCTAGTTTGTGTGGAACAACACACAAAAAAGCGTCTATGGAAAGAGTTTGCTTTGATTAAAGTTCACGGGAATATTGTTGCGTTCCTCAAATGCAACAAATGCCACGCGACTTTAAAATAGCCGATCGAGAGCTCTCGTGATGGAACCGGTGGTCTATGGGCTCACATTAATGCATGCTCGGTGCTCAGATTAAACACATCCAGTAGCCTAACGTTACGCGCATCACCGATGTTTCATTTTAAGGAAGCTAGAGCTGCCCGCTAGTGCCATGAGCGAAATGACAGACGCAGTCGTTCACGTGTGCTACAAATAAGATATAAATAAGATTTTCTCAAAATGAGAATTTTGAGAAAATCTATGCTTTTGGTTAATTTGAACAGATTGCACATTTTATTATTGTCTGCAATATGAGCAACAAAGTGCTGAGCATACTTAGCATGCACAATGACCATTTGTACATAAACAGGGGGTCATAAAAAGAGTTTAGTTCGAAAAATGTAAATAATTGTAAAGATAACAAACTATATAAATAAACATTTCAGCATGACATTACATTCTATAGGGTTTGGAAATCTTGTTACATTTTACAGTAGCCTACTGTTTCCATAGATACATTTTCTGGTATTGACAAAGGCACTTTCAAATGTAAAAGGAACATTCATATGAAAATATGAATTGCTTCTGTTGCTCTAGTCAAAAAATGATTTAATAAAAAATACTAAAACATGCAAGGACAAATGACAAATGTTTAAATTATGTGCACGCGGGGACGGGTGGGAATGGGGTTAGGGATGGCGGGGGACGGTCGGGACGGGGACATTTTGCATTTTGTCCCCATGCAGCTCTCTAATTTGAGTTAACCATTTAACCATTGCATTAGTTTTGATTGATTCCTTTTGGTTGTTTTATATAATCTTGCACCATTGGAAATGAGGGCTCGCATCCTCAATGTGTCGTCCGAGAACCAAATGAGGGGATTGATTGATATTACACTATATAGCCTATTTTTAAAATTATTTCGACTGGGTTTTTTTTTTTCTTCAAAATGTCGACTTTTATTGAAAACTTGTTATTTTTAATATGCGATCTGCTTGATTGTATATGAGTTTTTTTCTCGTTTACATTAGCGCTTATATTAGAAAGATCGATGGGAATAATGTTGCTTCTGTTTGTTTGCAGAGTTGTTCTTGGGGTCTGTGGGAGCCGGAAATTCACCGCAAGGTAGGCCAATGGAAAGTGAGTTTTCAGCTCGAAACAGCTTTGTTGCTATTGTTAAAACATAGGTTAAAATGAAAATTATTTTACTGAAAGACTTTGGCTAAGACAAAATTTCTATTTCTAAATTGACATAGCAGCAACACTGAATATCCAAGAGACAAACACTCAGTTCCAACACTGAAAACAATGTTTGTGTTCGTAGCTTCTTTTATTGTAATTTTATATACAAGTTATAATACATCCTGTTTTATGTCTCCCTCTGCGTGTTGACTGGCACGCTTGTTGGGATTCCCAAACTCTTGAATCCTCTATATTATGACGCAGATCGAACACCTGGTGGCGCTGTAGTGCACGTGACAAAATTTTGACATTGACACGCCCACTGCCGACGCCCCGTTTCACCTAGAGTCACAAAATTTGGTATGCATGTCCATTTGCTCATTCTGAACAAATTTGCCTCAAGGACCCATAAAGTCCGCCATATTGGATTTTTTGCTAATTAGCATTTTTTGTAAAACGCTTAAAATGCTACTCCTCCTACAAAATTTGACCAATTGAGATGAAACTTGGTTTACATACTCCTTAGCCCATGTCTCATAAAAGTTATATTCGGAATTTTGATATTTTCAAAGATGGCCGAATGACGAGCCAATGAAATTTCACTGGGCGTGGCTTATCACAAAAATGCTAATAATTCCAAAACGATTTAACAGAAAGCTATGAAACTTGGTAGGTCTGTTAGGAGTGCCATTAGGACTAGACATGTACAGTTTTATCCCAATCTATCCATGTGGTGGCGCTATAGAGTTCCAAATATAAAGAAATATAAAAAAATTCACTAAAAATCACAGTTCCTTTGCAGAGATGTATAACTTGCTACAGTGACAAAGAGCCGGATTGGGATCATAGAACTTTACTAATTTGGTGGGGCGCCATCTTGAATTTGCCGACATTTTGGCTTAAATGTACTCATTTATTACTTCTTTGAGTTTTTCCTTAACCGCTTGGCTGATTATCATGAAACTTGGCAAGTAGTTAGAAGTTGTCATCATACAAGCTCACACCGAATTTCGTGGGCCAGTTGGTGGCGCTGTAGTGCACGTGTAAATATTGTGACATTGACACGCCCACTGCCGATGCCCCGTTTGACCTAAAGTCACAAAATGTGGTGTACAGGTCCCTCTGCTCATGTTGAACAAATTTACCTCAAGGATCCATGAAGTCAGCCATATTGGATTTTCCGCTAATTAGCATTTTTTGTAAAACACTTAAAATGCTACTCCTCTTACAAAATTTGGCCAATTTACATGAAACGAGGTACAAGAACTCCTTAGACGATGCTTCATAAAAGTTATATTCAGAATTGTGATATTTTAAAAGATGGCCGAATGACGAGCCAATGAATTTTCAATGGGCGTGACTTATCACAAAAATGCTGATAATTCCAAAATCATTTGACAGAAAGTTATGAAACCTGGTATATCTATTAAGAGTAACATGTGGAATTGACCTCTACAGTTTCAACCCAATCGAGCCACGTGGTGGCGCTATATAGATCCAAATATAAGAAAATATTTAAAAATTCACTAAAAATCATTGACATGCCCACTGCATACGCCCCGTTTTATCTAGAGTCACAAAATGTGGGATAGAGGTCCGTCTGCTCATACTGAACAAATTTGGCTCAAGGAACCATCAAGTTAGCCCTATTGGATTTTCCGCTAATTAGCATTACTTGTAAAACACTTAAAATACTACTCCTCCTATAAAATTTGACCAATTTACATGAAACCTGGTAAGCACACTCCATACACCATGCAGCATAAAACATATATACAGAATTTTGATATTTTAAAAGATGGCCGAATGACGAGCCAATAAATATCCAGTGGGCGTGGCTTATCACAAAAATGCTAATAATTCCAAAACCATTTCACAGAAAGTTATGAAACTTGGATGGTCTTTTAAGAGTAACATCTGGACCTGACCTCTCCAGTTTCAACTCAATCCTTTAGCGAAATTTAACCGCACATATTTTGTAAAATAACAGCCCTGTCTGGAATTACCGGGAACTCATAGGCTAATGGTTAGTCCAAATAATATTGATCATACTCCATTTAGCCTATTCCTTGATCACACTAAACACGCACGAGCATGTCTGTTTCAACATCATAAGCAATCCGCCAAGGTGGAAAAGCAGGCTTTTAAAGGGAATGGGATATGACATTTTGATTGGTTTATTGAATGTCACGCCCAAGACACACCTATAATTAATGAAGCGACTAGGTTCAGCCCAGTTGCGCCATGCGCCGTGCTTAGCGCCAAAAAAACACGCCGTTAAAATAGCAAAAGTGGACTTGGACACGCCCTAAATGGACTTAGCGCCAAGATTGCCAAGATAGGGCCCTTAATACGCAAGCCCTTACTGGATTGGGTTAAGATACCATCAGCAATGGCAAAGGCCCTGATTAGAAACAAATATTTGTATTTTGGGTCAACCCTGTCTAGAGTTGTCTACCATTTTGCGGTTTCAGCGTTTGACAAATGCCGCTAATGCCGCACGGTCCCCGGAAATCGCTGCTTGCAGCTATATTTAGAGGACCGTGCAGCGAAGCTGCAGGTACCCTATTGTTTTTGTTCAGATTCTTTTTTTTTTTTTTTTTCTCCCCTTTCACCTAAAATTCCCGTGAGTTGGTTTCTCCTAGAATCACCAGACTTGGCACGCTTGTTGGGATTCCCAAACTCTTGAATCCTCTATATTATGACGCAGATTGAACACCTGGTGGCGCTGTAGTGCACGTGACAAAAAAGTATGGGGTTAAAGTGCAGACTTTCAGCTTTAATGTGAAGGTTTTTGCATCCATATTGGGTGAATTGTGTAGCAGTTGTAGCCGTTTTATACATAGTCTATATATTTTCTGGCACAAAAAGTAATTGGACAAATTAACCAACTTAAATGAAAGGATATGCAACCAATTAATAACTGGTTGCATATCATTTAATTGGCATGACGTCATGATGTCTGTGACCCAATAACATCAAATGTGTCCTGATATCATATTTTCACATACTCTTAAAAGTGATATTATTCATTATCATTGGATCTAAAGCCCAGAGAGGAAGACTTTCTAAGAACCTAGGACCTCTAGTGGCAAAAGATAAACCTGAAGTGAAGAATGCAGCTGTAATCTTGGATGCTGACTTAAGGTTTCAGCCACATATAAGAAATGTAACAAGGGTAGCTTCTTTCCAATTGAGAAACATTACTAGAATAAGGCCTTTACTTTCGCAAACTGATGCTGAACGGTTAATACATGCCCTTGTTACAAGTAGATTAGACTACTGTAATGCTGTCTTCTCTGGTCTTACAAAAAATATATATATACAGCAGCTACAACTTGTGCAAAACTCAGCTCGAAGAATGTTGACACGAACCAAGAAGACAGCTCACATCAAACCTGTACTTGCATCTCTGCATTGCCTGCCCATGAAATTTACAATTGATTTGAAAATTGTTTTACTTCTTTTGTGTGTACAATATCGTTTGATTTGTTCAATAGATGGCGCTGTTGCAGGGTACAATGTGAAAATGGCCATAACTCATGAACCACATGACCAAATAACTTGCCATTTCAGTGGCATGGTCGGTGTCAAAGATAAAGACAAGCCATTGATGAAAGTTCAAAGAATATGGCCGCCATCAGCCAATCAGATTTTAGCACTCATTACACAGACTTACTGCTGGCCAATCAACTTGAAACTTGGTAGACATGTACTACTACTAATCATGTACTAGAGCATAACATTTGGTGAGAATCGGTCAATAGGGGGCGCTACAGTAATTAATCAAACCTTTGAGTATTTCAACAAGGCTATTTCTCATTCTGTTTGAACTACTGTCATAATCTTTATATGTTATTACACGCCTCTACTTGAGCAAAAAATTTGCCTCAATCAAACATGATGTCCAACATATTGGATTTCCGCCATTTTGAATAATGTAAAAGACCTTTAAAATCTATGTCCTCCTCAGCAGTTTGACCACATTGAATGAAATATGGTATGCAGCCTCTATGAACGAAAATCCGAAAAATGAACGAGATTCAGAATCTTTACATTCCAACATTCATCAGTCAGGTGTTTTGTGTCATTCATTACAGCCTGACAAACACATGAGACTGCATTTGTGGGAAAATTTGCGCAATGCTGCTTGGACCCCGTTAATTGCCGCTCGCGGCTATATTTCTCGTTATTTCTCTTTGTTTTAGCGATACGGTGCGAGAAGTGCTTGGTCTATGGATGCATAAATGGGGCCAAAGTCTGGCGTTCTCAAAACGGGAATGACACAATGCTGTGGTCTGGGAAGAATGACTTTCCGGAGTGCACATTCTCACCCCCGCCTGAAACCTGGTACCACGTCTGCAAGAAGAACAACTCTGTTTTCATGGTGACCAACGATTTAGCGCTGGGTGTAACCTTCAGATTTGAAGCAGCTGGACAGCACTTGAACTCGGAAAGAAAGAGTGAGGAAGGTGACCAAGAATGCCCTATACAATACATACAGACTAACATGGCTGTACTTATCAGGCAATGTCATATCTGTTATGTTTAAATATGAAATGAAAGTGTATACAATGTTCTAAGCACATTTTTGTGCTTTGATTTCAGAATGCCCCAAGTTGGAGCCAGAGCCAGACCGAACAGGTAATAATGTACCCCAGGCAACAATACCCTGGTACAGAAACTATGGAGCATTTATAAGCCCAAAGAACACACAATACTCATAAATTGTATAGAGGACTAGAGCATTTGGCAGGAGAGAGAGAGTGAAAGTAAGCACATGCAATATAAACACTATTGGTTTATTCTGAGTGTTTTTATTGAATTATATATAGGAATAAGATTTTAAAAAATACAAAATGCATGTGATGCTTGGATAGGGCCTACCTGATACTTCCATTTTAGAGCTTTTAAATACACCTGAACCAAACGTATATTTTTTTAATTAAAAGATTGTCACCACCTCATTGCCATCTCAAATTGTGCCATTTTTTATTGTTCCATAGCTCAGGTGGAGACGCAATGAATAGCCTTCACTCGCAAGCAAGACTATGAAAGAATGCAAACACATAGCAGAACAATATTTACATATAAAATAATTGGTAGAGTAGCTAGTGAGACAACATAACGTGGTTCTATTTTATTTCAGCTAACCATACTCATCCCAAGAGTCCTTCAACTACCCAAGGTATGTATGTAGATGAAGTACGGCAAAGATTTCTGAGGATGTAGGAAATGGTGGAAATGTAGTAGTTTCCTATTTTATTACAGCTACTTGTACTTGCCTGAGCCACAGAGACAGAACTCCCCAACGGAACATGTTTATAACCGACATTTCAAAATTCAAAAATGTCAAATTCAGTTCTCTGTCATTCCTTTTGGGAAAGTGGTCATTTTGTAGCACTACCCCAAGTTATGGCCAATGATGGGCCATATATAGAGCAACTTTTCAGGAGATATGTCAGTTGTCCATCCTCATTTATGAAACAAGATAAATTTATGAAAATTATGGGTCATTTGACGGATCAATTACAGGTCGTCTGACCCAGATTGCAGAAAGGATCAAAGTCTTTAGGTTGTGCATTCATGGGTTAATCTATGTCCAAAATCTTATGAATCTAGTCTAACTTACAGACTCAACCTTGGTGATGTACAGTTTATGGATTGTACAATGTAGCCCTGCAACATGCTGAAGTACCCCAGTACAAGACAAAAAAATGATTTTTGAAATTCAATTGGCCATTTTGTGTTTATTAGTAACCATCTTATTGTAGAATGAAAGGCAAAATTACATGTGCAAATCTGTAATTGTTGTGGCTGTCACAAATCTGTGACATTGACCCCAAAACACATTTTGATTGTTATACATTACTAACAAACTTTTTCCAGCCATAAATGATAATACACACAAACTGCATGTGTGTATATTCATGCACATAGGTCAGGAGTGGGCAATTCCAGTCCTAGAGGGCCGGTGTGTATGCAGGTTTTTGTTCCCACCAATTACCCCAGCTAAATGAGCTAATTGGCTGTTTACACCAACACTGGTAGATTAGATCACATTAAAATGTTTCATATAGGGACACAAGAAGTCTTCGGCTGTCATTGTGCTTATTAAGAATTGTAACTAAAATGTCAGATAAATAAATAAATATTAGGGCTAATTAGGTAATTAAGGCCAGAAGTTGGCATGAAAACCAGAAACGGATACGGCCCTCGTTGCCCACCTCTGACATAGGTGCACGCGCACAAGTGCACACTTGTGTGCACACACACACAGTAAGTGAACTAAAAATTGGTAATTTCTCTCATTTCATCTCTTCCATTGACCACCTTTTCAGGCATGAAAAGCTGACAGCGAGGTCCCCTTTGGTTCAGCTTACAGACACACCTGTACTCATGAGCCATTACTGTTCTTGGCAGCCATCCTTCCTTATGTATTCCCTTTGAATACAATGCAAATCTGCTTCCATAGTGCCTGATGTAAGTGGAACGACTTCCTCATCGCTCTCGCCATCTGAGATGGTGTTGATGGTGCTGGGGTTACTCCTGCTGCTCATCCTGCCTTCCCTCCTGATTGGGATCTACTGCAAAAAGAAATCCAATCCACAGTGCTGCCCACGAGCATGTGAGTACTGCTGACCATGTGAAACCGTAACCACATAACTACTGACCGTGTGAAACCGTAACCTCATAACTACTGACCATGTAAAACTATAACCTCCTAACCACTGACCACGTGAAACTGTAATCTCATAACCACTGGCTGTGCGCAAACGTAACCTCATAACTACTGGCCATGCAAAACCATATCCTCGTAACCACCGACTGACCATGTGAAACCATAACCTCATAACTACAGACCATTTGAAACTGTGAACCATACAGTTTCACTGCATGTTGAACCATAACCTCATAACCATCAGCTGAACTAGACCGCATTTTGGAACCCCTCTGTGACCAAACCTTAATCTTATGTTGATAAATAGAAAATGATTCATTTCCATTTTTGCTCTTCCCGACAATTATATTTTGTTGCAGAGAGAAAGTTTCCGCTTCACGCACTGATGATGTAGAATATGATACCATGTAACATACATTTCAGTACAATTGTTTCTGCATCTGGAATGTCAGCTTAACTTCATACATACATGAATTCATGAAAGAGAAGTGGGTTTTGATGTTGATGATTTTTTTCCTTCTACGGGTTGAATCATGTGTAGACTACAAAAAAAAAAAAAGTACAAAGTCTTGTTCTGCCTGGACTTCCTGTGCCCAATACTGAGCTCCACACCCCCCCCCCCCCTCACAGCTTCTCCCCCAACAGTGCACGAGAAGGACAGGGGGGGCAATCGGACCTCAACGCCACGCCCCTGCTGGCCCTACCCAGCACTGCTGCCTGCCAGGCCCCATCCAACAGCTACAACCGCGACTGCAATGGAGACAGCTCAGGTAAGTCACCTCCAAGCTCTATGTACCTATGTAACAATGTGGGAAGATTAGGCATTTTGTTAGCTTTGTTTTGAACATTGCAAGTAATATATTTCCTTGTAAAAAGGGGGTAATCCCAAACGCGCTATCCCAAAGGCCGGCTATATAAAAAAGGACTAATAGGTGCTCAACAAAAGAATATACCTTACCCGGACCACTTCACTAGGACTAACCCGAGATAAGGAGGACTGGAGCACACAGAGCTCAGAGCAAAAAATTCTTTAATGGGACTGACGTTTCGACGTCTTTTTCCTTTTGACTCTGAAGACTCTGTGTGCTCCAGTCCTCCTTATCTCGGGTTAGTCCTAGCGAAGTGGTCCGGGTAAGGTATATTCTTTTAATATATTTCCCTGTTATTCCTGTTAGTAGGGAATCTCCTATGATGTTATTATATTATCGTCTCCTATTAGTATTATTAAATATCATCTCATTCTTTATTATTATAACTGAATTATTGTCTATGGACCCTGTGGGCCATTTACCTTCCTCTGGCCCTTTTTATACTTATTTGGCCAGGAGGCACCGGTCCACTATGTCTGTGCACCCCACTTCATAGAAACATATACTGTCAAGGGTATTTGTTCTCAATGACGGGTAGTATGTAAATGATATGAATTGTGAATGGTAAGGCTGCTGCAGATAGGTGTCAAATAGGTTTTTATTGTAAGACTGATTTGTTCATTATCTCTCACCAGTATGATCGTGGGACATACGGCGTGACATAGAAGAGGACAAAGTGGGTTTATGGGATGCTGGCATTTTTGTTTTGTTTTGTTTATTGGTGATGAGGATAATACAAGGATTAAAAATGAGAAAAATCCAACATCAAGAAATAATAATTTTTAACAAAACCACGTGTGCCACAATTATTGACACCCCTGCATTTATATATAGAATAAAGTAAACATTTTTAATATTTGGTCCCATATCCTTTGCATGCCATGACTTCCTGATGTCTGTGACCCAACACTATCAAAAGACTCTTGATATCTTATTTTCTGGTACTCTTACAAGCGATACTATAACGTCTCTGCATTTGAATGGATCTCTATGGGAATTGGGGGGTGGGACTAGATTTAGCTGTAAATTACACTGGAACAGTATGGAACACATGGTTGCCTAAATGGCTCTAAATCATCAAGGGTCTGAGGTATCAAACGAGCCTCAAACCATCACTCTGCTGCCAGATATGCAGTAGATATGGATGGATCACTTTAAGGGTTGTTTCTCCTGACTTATTTTTCCATAGAGTTCAATAGGAAAATGAGTCGGGAGAAACAACCCATCTGTCAGTGGTTTAAATGTTGTGGATGATCAGTGTATACGACATCATTAATTTGCCAGGTAAATGATTCCAAATACAAATGTCTCTTTAAGGCATAAGAAACTTGCACCTGAGTAGTTTTATGACCGGATACACGTTTGTTCTTACTCTACATTTTTAGGAGGGCTACTTTATTTCTACTGGAGTACATTTTCTTAAAGTAACTATAGCCTACTTCTACTTGAGTAAAGTTTCTGAGCACTCTACCCACCTCTGCATACTACTCCTAAATCTAGGTGTGTGGACAAATGATGGACACTTCAAATGGAGAAAAGGGTGAAGAAATGGGACCGGTGAGTTGGTGCGCGCAGGTGGAGTTGCATGGCCAGTAGTGGGCACTCATAATTCAATGTTAAGCATCACCACAGCTTACAGTAGTTCCATTTCTCATGGTAGAAAATGAAAAAAAAAAGCCACTCATGGACTCTCCCCTTTGTTATCTGTTATCTAAATCGAGGAAGATTGAGGTATCAAGGGGCAATGGGTAAACGGGGGGCCAGGCATACGAGGCAGGTCCCATCGCTGATATTTCACTATGTCTATCATAGCTTTTGAACTTGACTAATTAAATGAATCAAACACAGGCTTTGATGAAACTCAACAATAAAGTGTTGTAGGTAGGCTACTGTAGGTGACTTATGTTTCTTAGCTTTCCAATTCTAAGTGACATGAACATATTGCACAACCGAGCTAGACCTTAGCTAACGTTAGCTACACCACTGCCAACAGTGTATAACTGCACACGATGACACTTAGCTAGCCCATCGGTAGCGGTATAGATACGCTACGATCAGCATAACACACAAAAGCACTTGGCCAGCCGAGCCTCGGTAGGAGCATGCGGCTCAAATCCTGTGTGGAAAGCAAGCTCACAATGATCTTATCAGTAAGTTAGGTAGTGTTGTGCTTCACTTTGGGGTTATTACTCTACTTTTACAGTTAGTTTCCAGCCCAAACCACTGCAGATAGCCCACTTTTTTTAAAATGACATTTATTTCGTTCTTTAATAGCTATATTTTCGTGGATAAATTCGCACATTTATCTCAGTTAAAAACATTACATTCGCATTCATGACGACAGATAACTATCCTCCTGTCAAGGATATAGACGATATGTGTGGCCGTTATTTACTGAAACGAACCCGTTTTATCCGTGAAAATGACCCATAAACACGGAGGAATGGTTGACGTTAGCTAGGTCGTCTCAGAATCTCTCCAGAGAACCTAACTACAACTAGCAGGCAGCTTCGGTTAGCTGTTTTAGAACGTTAATTACGTCACCCGGATCATTTCTGCAGCCCGGATAAAATTTATCGACCAGAGGAATGATTAGGTCATCTTAGAATCTTCATATCCACAGCTCCCAGCGAGCAGGCAACGTCGTTATAGCAACAGACGCTGTTTTAGAACGTCAAGTACGTCACAGAGGGTTTTAACAGCTGTTTCAGAACGTGAATATTCACCCGGATCTTTTTTGCACCCGGATCAAATTTGTTGTGACAGCGCCTCAAAATATGAGTGAACCCCCACACAACCCTGACCAGGAAAAGGCAGGTTAGATGATGGATGGATGGCAAAGCAGGTTTGGTTTGAATTTGTATTAAAGGGGAACGCCGGGATATTTCTTATACTTCTATATCGATTGTATATGTTTAATGTGAATCTTGAAGCTTACCACACTAGAACTGCGCCTCCCAGTTCTCTTATTTGCAGATGTGCTAAAAGATTTCCATCCTCATTATCTTCAGGTTCTTCCGAGTTCGGCGATGTATAATTTAGCTACGAAAATCAAAAACATTGTATATAATATTGCAGTCAAAAGTTTCAGAAATTGTACCTTCAGCCACACCATACTGCTGTCGGCTATCCAAACTCACCACGCCCCTCAAGCCTCAGTTCCCTCATAATATTGAAATCGTAATAATTTACGAAGGAATAATTTAGTCTATGGCTGTGACTGAAAATGCAATGTTTTCGATTTTCATAGCTAAATTATACATCGCCGAACTCAGAAGAACCTGAGGTTAATGATGATGGCATCCCTCTAGTCATATCAGACTTTCATCTATCAGTGAATCTGATCAATTTCAAAGTATAGACTGTATAGCTGGAATTAACCATCACTGATGGAGATCAGTGCGACGCAGCGCGTCTGGAAACAAGCTGTATACAAGGGAACCGGGAGGCGCAGTTCTCGTGCAGTAAGCTTCAAGACTCACATTAAACACATAAAATCAATATAGAAGTTTACGAAATAACCAACTATTCCCCTTTAAGTATGAACAGTAGGTTTGGTGTGGATGGAGAGCAGGTTTGGATGGACTGTGTGTCGGGGGTGAAGAGCTGGCTTCAGTGGCTTGGCGGTAATGTGATTGACTTGGCAGTGCTAGGATTAAAGCGTGCATTTCATCTCAAAAAACAGATTATAATCTGGCTAGTAAGGAAGTAGGGCTTCTACCTCTCCCTATGTCCTTCAGCTGTTCCTCCCTTCTTCTTAGGACTCTCTCCAAAGCCCAGAGCGTCCATTAGATCATCCTCTTCATCATCGAATGTCAGTTCATCGCGCTTTGGGGTTCGGACAGGTGGCACTACTGGAGAAAAGGCAGGAACTGTTAATGTATGAATTCATTTTTATATTATTTAAAGAAGGTCTGAGCATAAAAACAATAGCATTAGCCAATGTCTGGCATGGCCCATTGGTGACCTAATTTTATAAAAATGTTTTCACAAAGTAGCTTCAATGTAATTAATTACTTTACTCTTATTGGTAGCTTAACTACTTCCAGTGTCGAATAATTGGTAGCTTAGTTAACTACATTTTCAGAATAGCTTCCCCAGCACTGCCTACAAACACATGCAGACTAAACAGGTGGAATATAGTAAGCAGACCAAGAGAAAACCAGGGGTGAAAAATACAGTTTTAGTCTAGTCACACAAGGATCAGGTGGGAACATACTGTTGCTAAAAGGCCCATACGATAAATGCTACTTTCAAAAGCAGAGTATCTTAATTATACCTACACCAACCATCAAATGAAACTGTCAGACGCTCAAACTGAATTATGTTAAATGATTTATTAAACAGTAAGTGCACTCAGTTTACTAAACAAATTTTTTAAATACTTTGTGGGGTGAGTGAGGGAGAGGGGTGGGGGGCCGAGCAGGTGTGTCCACCTTCAATGTACAATGTACAAATGATTTCGAATCAAACTGTCAAACTAGGCGTTGCAGATTAAATATTAATCAAGATTCAGCAACTTCATGGCCTATTTCTCACCTCAAATATTTACAGAAACATTTTAGTGGTCTGTTTAGGTGGAATAAGAGAGTATGAACATGCCGCTATGTTGTTCTGGTTTAAAAATGTGGAGCCCAAACCAATGGAACGTAACCAATCAGGTGCCGGCTATGTGGGCAACAATTATCCATATGATGTAGTCTGCACTTTAACCTTATAGTCACTGTTCCACTTTAAATGCAATGTGCTGGAGAACAGAGCCAAAACAACAAAAATTGTGTCACTGTCCTAACACTTTTGGAGTGCACTGTATATCCGTAAAAAGTCTCAACCAAAGCACGCAAGTATTCTGGGGCGCACTGCGTTGACTGTTATAAGAATGTCGGATGGGGGATTAATGCTTGGATATACCCGTCTCTGGAGATACAGGCTTCTGTCCAGTTTTTGGATCTCCACCCCCAGAACTCTTAGCCCCTGTTGGAGCGGTTGCGCTGCTCGTCTTCTTCTTTGACCCAAAGAGATCAGCATCCATGTCATCTGTATCCTGCTCAGGAAGAGGCAGAGTCATCAGCTCCCACGTTGCTAAGAGTAACACCAACCTACAGTCACTTACTGTGAGGCTACATTAGGCTCCCACCCTTGAAACTGCCAGCTCTCGCCCCAGGTTGAAATTTTTTGGTCAACCGATCTGCAGCTGCTTGCCTGTTTTGATGTGAACTTTTAATTAATGCAGAGCATTCAGCTTACACAGTCCACTTTCCATGATGCACACGGAATGTTCTGGGATGAACATGGTCTCTAAGTGTTAAAAAGGAAGTGATATGAGAAGATTCGGAGGAGAGTCTGAACAAGATGGCCTCCCTGTAACTCACTTATGGAATCCTGCTTTCTCCTCTCGGTTTTTTGGCATCTGAGGATTTAGTTTTTTGACTCATGTATTTTGTTTATATATACTATTACATTAAAAGTACATGAAAGACTGTCTGTGCTGGCAGACCACAGAGTCAACAGAACAAGCATCTTCACTGCAGCACAAACATCAGAAAGTCAAGCTGTCTTGGTCACTGTTCCCACAAAGCACAGAAAGATACCCACTATTCTTTCAAAGTCATAGAAGTTCTTTTTCAGCTATGATAGCCATAATTATAAGCACTTTACATCGCAATTAGTCATATTATTTCATTTAATTTTAGAGTAGATAGAGTGATCCATTATTTTATTTTATCCACTGGCTTGTTTTCCCATAATGTAATGTATGGTTTTGTTGCGGGTAAATAGTGTAATAATCAAACTTATGAAGAACACTTAGTCCCAGATGCATTTCTATGGGGTGAAATACACTGAAACCATCCTCACACACTATCAGCAATCACTAGTTAAGAAAATATATGAATAAATTATATTGTTTCTAACCTCAATATCAGTTAGTTTAAGTTATTTCATGACAGCTGTATGGTCTATAAGCAGTGGTTCTCAACCCTGGTCCTGGAGTACCACTGTGTATGCTGGTTTTCGTTCCAACCACAATTGCAATACTTGAATTTTAACAAGCTGTTAATTTTTCTTAATTAGGTGTTTTTAATGTTTAGAGGGATTATTTACGCTCTTAAGCCACATTATGTTAGTAATAGCTATGCATGCCATGAAGAATAAAAGTCCAATATTCACATTGTGCTGTATTGTAAACAATTAAAATTAGGTAAAAAATGTTTTAACTGATCAAATTAAAGACTGAGGTGAATCAATTGGCTCATAATTGGTGATATTGTGGACACATGGCCACTAAAACTAACCGTTTGGAAGAATTCAAAGACAAAGCAAATGATAACGAGCCAAACCTGCATTGTGTTAACAAGTTTATGGAAAAAATTATGAAGGAACTTAAACTTGTGTTCAATTACCTAATTAGGAGCCTATTCACCTGAGTTCTTAACTCTTCTTTGTAATTGTTTGCAATATAACACAGTGAGCATAATGAACATGGGATTTTTTTTCTTCAAAGCATGCATAGCTATTGCTAACATAACGTGGCTTAAGAGAGTAAAGAGTTTAAAGTGTTCTCTCTATACAATAAAAACACCTAATTAAGAAAAAATAACAGCTTGTTAAAATTCTGGTATTGCAATTGTGGTTGGAACGAAAACCAGCATACATAGTGGTACTCCAGGACCAGGGTTGAGAACCACTGGTCTATAGAACTACAATTCCATACATTCCACAGGAAACCCCTCCTCCACATTGCAAGTGATGTAGGACAATGTCCCAGTTGTGATTTCCACACTGTAATCAGATACTGCGTGACCAAAATGCGCAACTGGCACTAAAGTTATAAAAAGGCCAAAACTGCCCTTCTCTGCCATTAGTGTGTTCGCTCTCTTGACTCGCTCGGCCTGCACCAGCTCGTCTCACCCATAGACTGTATAAGAATATAGACAAAGCCACTGTGACGCCACCCATTGCCTTTCCACGGCCTCGTAAAAACTGAATTGAAGCTCGGATGTCTTTTTCGCCGCCCGTTTGTACAAACTGCGCCTGCTCCGTGGAGCCGAAGAGGACTCAACCTGTCCCTCTGATTGGTCCTGAACAAATGTGAATACCCTGTCCAAATGACACAATATTTTAAAAAATCAGCACATGCAGAGGCATTAGATTAAGGAAAGGCACCTATTGCAATTACATTTTTTTGTGGGAATTATTATTGACTGAGAGGAGAGCTAGGGCTGTGTTCGATACATCGATACAGTTGAGTATCGTTGAGTATACGTGATTTTCGTATCGATTCAGTGACTCCCGTATCGATATTCTGTGTTTGGGTTTTTAAGCGCGCAAAAACGTATGTACACCTTTAACAGCGCTGCATGCCTGCGGACTGCGCACACACGGTATAGCCCCAATCCCTGGCTGAGTGGCTGGCAGACACCGGAGGATATAGCTAGCCAGCGTTGCCAACATTCAATCACACAGCGCATTTAAATCCATTTGGGGTTTGGCAAAAAACACTCTCAAGAACAGGACCAAACTCATGCCATCTGCAAGATGTGCCATTCGCGAGTCAAGCAGCCTACTGTGGAAAAGCAACGAGTCTACGATCGCATTTGAAAAGGCGCCACAGCATGGAGGTAACACAGCTTAATGTTAACGTTACACCGACGAGAACAGATAGGACGCAGTTGACTCAATTATATCTTTTATAAAATTACATCTTCTATAAATATGCCGCGATATTCGGCCATACAGCGTCGTAGATAATGAGGGATTATTCCAAATTCGGAATCCCTCATTATCTACGACGCTGTATAGCCAAATATCGCAGCATGTAAAAGATATAGTTTCTGCACCTGTTCTAAAGTCAACTGCGTCCTATCTGTTCTTGTCAGTGTAACGTTAACACAGCACCATAGACTGTATAAAAATAGCACAGCACCAATTGCCCATGATAAACCATAGCGCGCTTAGCCTACCATTTATCATAGCGCTATCTAGTGGGTTTAAAAACGGAGATGGGGGCATGCCTATATAGAACGTCTTAGTCCATTCTGTAGCCTGCACAAACTTTTCCTACTATCGATAGACGGGCAAGACTTATTTCTATAAAGGGAGGCATGTTTAGCTTTAAGCTTTTTTTCGTTAAATTTGTTTGTGTGATCTAAACAAAATCACAATTTAACCAAATACCTAGATATTTGACTGATTCAACCTCAATGTTTTTTTAAGTAAATAGGTGAACTGTGAGTTGAATGTTCTATGAAGAAAAAAATCATATATTTTGTTTTACTCGAATTCAAGACTAGTTTCCAACTGGTAAGCAATCTAAAAATAGATTGACTCGGTTTAACATACTGACATTGTTAGAAATATAATATAATCATAAAAAAGCTATTTTAGCTCCAGTGTTAAACAGAGTCAATCTATTTTTAGATTGACTTGCCATATGTTCTCTTCTTCAGGAAAGGGGTTTGCAAAAGAATACCATAATTTGTCAGTGTTTCTGATATTTGAATGACATGTATGAAATGTTCAAAATGAAATTAATTTTAAACTTAATTGAAACCCTCATATTATCCTTATTTTTGTACTTTGATTAAACTAGCGTAGATTGTGATGTTTATTGCCATATATTTAATATTGTGATCCACATCGCATTGTAATTCACATTGTATCATTATACACGTGAATCGTATCGTGATATGTATCGTATCGTGACCCTTGTATCGTGATACATATCGTATCGTGAGGAACATGGCAATACCCAGCCCTCAGGAGAGCCACGCATCTACTGACCCTGCAGAGCAACTCCTGTAAGTCCCAAGAGGCAAGCGATATCATTTACTTCATTATTGGATGAGCCAGATCTGAGTAATAGCCTCTGCATGCATATGGCCATACAGTGCCGGCCACTATTATTGGCTTAATGAGACTGATTTATTATACTAAAATGATGCCACCATGTGTATAAGGATGGTATAGAGGCATGTCCCCTACACAGTAAAGCTCTAAAAACCATGAGCTTGAGTTATAACTTGATTTTCACCTTTCATATAAATGTGTAACAATTTTTAAAAAAGTGCCTTCACCTTCATACTCTCTAGCAATGCCATAGGATCCGCCTCAGAAACATCAGAACCCTGCAAGAAAAACATCCCAAACACAGTTATAACAAACTAAGTCACATTATAACAGCCCCCAACCCATTCATAACAATCTGAGTCATATTATATCATCCCAAACTTTAGTTATAACAACCAAAGTCACGTTATAACAGCCATAAACCCAGTTATACCAATATAAGTCACATTATAACTGCCCAAAACCCAGTTATACCAATCTAAGTCACATAATCACAGCACAAACCCAGTTATAACAAACTAAGTCACATTATAACAGCCCAAAACCCAGTTATACCAATCTACGTCACATTATAACAGCTCCAACCACAGTAATAACAATCTATGTCACATAATCACAGCCCCAACCCTGTTATAACAATCTAAGTCACATTATCACAACCCAAACCCAGTTATAACAATCTACGTCACATTATAACTGCCCAAAATCCAGTTATACCAATCTAAGTCACATAATCACAGCCCCAACCCAGTTATAACAAACTAAGTCACGTTATAACAGCCATAAACCCAGTTATACCAATATAAGTCACATTATAACTGCCCAAAACCCAGTTATACCAATCTAAGTCACATAATCACAGCACAAACCCAGTTATAACAAACTAAGTCACATTATAACAGCCCAAAACCCAGTTATACCAATCTACGTCACATTATAACAGCTCCAACCACAGTAATAACAATCTATGTCACATAATCACAGCCCCAACCCTGTTATAACAATCTAAGTCACATTATCACAACCCAAACCCAGTTATAACAATCTACGTCACATTATAACTGCCCAAAATCCAGTTATACCAATCTAAGTCACATAATCACAGCCCCAACCCAGTTATAACAAACTAAGTCACATTATAACAGCCCAAAACCCAGTTATACCAATCTAAGTCACATTATAACAGCTCCAACCCCAGTAATAACAATCTAAGTCAAATTATCACAGCCCCAAATGCAGTTACAACAATCTAAGTCACATTTTAAGAGCTCCAACCCCAGTAATAACAATCTGTCACATTATCACAACCCCAACCCAGTTATAACAATCTAAGTCACATGATCACAGCCCCAACCCAGTTATAACAATCTAAGTCACATTATCACAGCCCAAAACCCAGTTATAACAAGCTAAGACACATTATAACAGCTCCAACCCCAGTGATAACAATCTAAGTCATATAATCACAGCCCCTACCCAGTTATAACAATCTAAGTCAAATTATCACAGTCCCAAATGCAGTTATAACAATCTAAGTCACATTATCACAACCCCAACCCAGTTATAGCAATCTAAGTCACATTATCACACCCCCAACCCAGTTATAACAATCTAAGTCACATTATCACAGCCCCAACCCAGTTATAACAATCTTAGTCACATTATCACAGTCAACCTATATCACAGCCCCAACCCAGTTATAGTTGCCTCTACAACTGGTCCAGAACACGGCTGCTCTGCTTGTATTCAACCTCCCAAAGTTCTCGCATGTCACCCCCCTGCTAAGGTCACTCCACTGGCTGCCGGTCGTGGCCAGAATCAGGTTCAAAGTTCTGATCCTGGCCTACAGTGCAGCCAAAAGGACAGGCCTCACCTACCTGCATGACTTTACATTATTACATTACAGGCATTTAGCAGACGCTCTTATCCAGAGCGACTTACACAACTGTTTAGCATTTCTTTTACATATATTATCCAATTATACAGCTGGATATATACTGAAGCAATTCAGGTTAAGTACCTTGCTCAAGGGTACAACGGCAGTGTCCTACCAGGGAATCGAACCTGCAACCTTTCAGTTACATGGCCAGTTCCACAGCGACTTAATCCAGCACTACGCTCCAGCTCAACCACTTTGCTCTGCTGCAGCAGGGCGATTCGCACTTCCTTTCCTCATTGTCAATGGCTCTCGCTCGTCCCGAGTGCGGAGCTTCTCCACCCTAGCTCCCCAGTGGTGGAACAAACTCCCCATTCCTCTACATTCTGCTCTAACACTGCCGGCTTTCCATCGTGGTCTGAAGACACACCTCTTCAGACTCCACCTTGACTAACCTATCAATCTAGGACCATTTTCATAGTACTTGTTTCCCGTTTCTTTGCTTGTTTCCCGTTTAACTCGTTTTATTTTATAGTTTAAAGTGTATAGCTGACTTACCCATAGTTTACTGTGTACTATATTCAATGTTCATTACAAGGGATAGCTGCTACGTTATGAGAAAGATTAGCTTTGTCTGATCTGTTTTCTAGTTGCTTCAATGACCTTCGGTATGCAATTACTGTATTGTTGGATAAAAGCATCTGCCAAATGAATGTAATGTAATGTTATAATAATCAAAATCCCAAAACAGTGGAACCCCTTTATTTGGATATAACAGGGTCGCAGCATGTCTCCTATAGTTGCATGTTGTAAGTCTCATAATTCAGAGATGCCTCTGTTAGTCACAGACCGTGAGGAGATTCATCTCTGGGCTTGAAACAATCTACATTTGTGTGGGTCTGCTTTTGCAGAGGAGGAGATTAAAGCCCAGATCAATACATTATAATCATTTGTTGCCATGCTGATGACAGCTAAGGCGAAATTTTAAAAAAACATTGCGATATAATCGACAGGTTGTCTTCAAGCCATACTATTCAGTTTTGCGTGTTATGATCTGGTTTCAGATTTACAAGGGGAAAAGGATAAAGAGCAGAAGAATCACTGGACACAGCGCTATACCAGTGGTTTGTGCAAGCGCGATCCGAAGGAATACAGATACAGAACTTTTAATGATCCTGCTATAATGTGTCCCAGCTATTAATGCAATGGCAATTCAACTATCCAAACTTAAATCCTAGTTATATCAGATCAAACCCACATAACAGTTCAAACTCAGTTATAAGAGCTTAAATCCACGCTTCCAATACATTTATAATAACCTAATCCAAGTTATAACAGCAAAAATCCTATTACAACATAACCTCAGTTACAACTACGCAAAGCCCAAATCAAAGTATAACAGGCCCCAATACAGCTTGAACAGTCTGAACCCAGTTAAACATCCCAACAAACCTCTTCTTCTTTGTCAGCGCCTTGTGCCAGCTTGCTGAAGAAGTCATCATCCAATAAAGACCTGGGGAAATATCATACAGCGCAATATATGTGACCATAAAATGAGGTTAGATATATTTAAGTTAATCTTACGACCCTTGTGAGTGCGGCCCTTTAAATATTTTGTATGCTAACGAGTTTCCTGCAGCTCACCTGAGTCTTGATTGGAAATTGCAGACATCTGTTGTGGATTTCCAGAGAACATATGTATTTTCAGAATTCTCTAGCTCGAGGTTCATTCGCATTTCCTCTGGTATGGCTCATGCACATTGTCAGCTCTTGCTGCCGTGCTGGGGCTCGTTTCACGAATGTTGCGACGTGCGAGTTGCGATCTGCGAGATGTGATCAATTTCTCCTGAACTTCTTGGAGTGTTTCACTTAGAAATCGCAAATGCAAGTCGCAAACGCATTGGCAATCGTTCTCAATCCCCCTGCCTCATTTTTTATATCGAACTGTCAATTATACCAAAATGCAAACTAAAGGTGACGCTATGGATTATAGGCTACTTCATTGTCTGCAAAATATACCTTAATCCGTCATTATAATATATGCTAAAAAAGATAATATTAAAACTATGTTAATGGTCAAAGCACAACTCACATTTGCCCTTCAGGAAAAAATGTAATTTGATAGCCTAATTAGGCTGTGAATAAACTGCATCATCTGCTGAATGCTGACCATTAAGGCTACATAGCAAGATTGTATCGGCAAGGTTGCAAGTGGTATCTGGGCTAGGGGGCGGGAGTAAGAACGCTGTCAAAAATACGTATGCATAACTTTAAACATTCGTGCGTAAATACATTTGTTGTACACAATACGTATGCATAACTTTAAACATTTGTCTGAAAATACATTTGTTGTACACAAAATTATGTTTTCATACACGAAAATATATACATAAAATATGAAATTGCGTGTGTGTGTTTTTATGAGGGTACGAGTCCAAAAGCTATGACTGCAAAGATTTATGGATACAACTCAGATTTCTACGGCTACGAATTCTTCCTTACGAATACGGATTCAAGTTTTGTTCATGAGTCGAAAAGTGTTAAAATTACGTCACTGGGGTCACAGGGAAAATGAATCGAACATCGATTCCACCAAATGCGCATGCGTCGAAGGTGCAAGATGGCTTTGAAATCACTAATTGAAATGTATTAAATGAATTAAAATAAATAGGCTACACTTTAAATGGATTCACTGATGATATTACACCAATTATAATATATGCAACTAACACATTAGTAGGCTACACAGGATAATGAATTAACTTCAAGAATATTCTGGACCAATAACGTCAGTGCACCGATCGATCAATAGGATAAGCAGTATGGCAAGCCGAATGAGGATTTATTCCATATCCCGGACCCTGATATCCAATTTATGGTTTCCCACTAGTTGCCCGCAGCTCGATCCGTTTTGTTTTGAAAGGGAGAATTTATCTTTTGGGCAGGAATGGGCTATTCACTTCACACAACATACCTTATTAAACAAACACTCACAGTTAACACATATAACTGCATATGTCATAAAGTGCAAACACGGTCACATAAAATATGCAGGAGAGACAGGAAATACAACTAAGACCAGATTGGCACAACACATATATAACATAAAAAATCATAGAAAAACAGACACACACATAGTGGCTCATTTCCTACACTCATTTCCTACAACAGTGAATAATTTATATATTATCATTGTATAATTATCAGTGTCATAACATAAGCAGTAGAAATATTGGGCCTGCATTCGAACATTAACTGGACACAGAAGGACAGAACTAGGACTGAAAGACATTGGATTAGAAAACTCAACACCATATTCCCAGGAGGATTAAACAAACGCTGGTAAAACTTCAACACAAGAGGGACCAAATTCTTACTACTTAAAGGCTGCAGTACACTGAATGGCCAGTGCAAACTTTTCTTTCCCAAGGGGCCCTCATAAAGGGTAACTTGAGAAATAAAGATCTACACGCCTTCAACCCCCTGAACCCCACCCAGCCTGCCCAACACCCTTCAATCCATTCAACCCCACCTAGCCTAAACCCTTCCATTCACTCAACCAGACCCAGCCTCATCCTTCCCACACAGTGGTTATTACTCACCTTTTTCCGCTGCGAGATAGCGGGCCACTCCTTCTGTCTGAGACGCGAGCAGGTAGCATGTTCTTCACTCAGTGGTCTGCCAGAATATTACAACAAAAACTGTCATGGCACTAAGATTTACTCCATCTTCCCAATGTCTGTCATGACACAGATACAGGGTTTAACGCTGCGTTCTCACATCGAGCAACTTCGGTCACCCAGTTGCCGGAAGTCCATTCATTCTCTATGAAGCTGAGTGACGGTCAGCAACCTGAGCAACTAGGCAACTGAGCGACCAAAATCGGCCAACAAATGTTGCCCGCAGTTTAACTTTTTCGCCGACATCGGCCGTAACCAATCAGAGTTCCCGCTTCATATTTCTCCAACCGACACGAAACCATTTTGTGAATAATTGTTCTGTAACCTACATAATATTGCCTATCAAACTAAGCTAGGCGAAATAGGGTTAGCAGCGGTAACAACAGTGAATAATTTATATATTATCACTGTATAATTATCAGTGTCATAACATAACCTTAAAGGATATATGTGGCTTGTTCTACCAATATCACATTGAGCCCAAACTACATGTTGAGTTTTATACATAAATATATCTATCTATCTATCTAGATAGATAGATAGATAGATAGATAAAGATCGCCAGCTCGTGACAAAGATAGATATAGCCTATCGCTAGCTAGCGAGAACACATAATTATCAGTGTCATGACATAACTATAAAGAATAGGCTGCATCGCAAATATGTCTTTCTTATACACTACTCACAAAAAGTTAGGGATATTTGGCTTTCGGGTGAAATTTATGGAAAATGTAAGTTCACGCTACAGTGATATTATACGTATCATGAAAGTAGGGCATTTAAGTAGAAGCATGCAATGGTGATTTCCTCATCTCAAACAATTTATTGAAACAAAAGCCAACAACAGTGGTGGGTATACCACAACAAAAATGTCAATGTCTCAATAACTTGTCATGTGCCCTTGAGCATCAATTACAGCTTGACAACGACGTCTCATGCTGTTCACAAGTCGACTTATTGTCTGCTGAGGCATGGCATCCCACTTTTCTTGAAGGGCGGCCCTCAGGTCATTGAGGTTATGGGGTACAGAGTTATGAGCCTCTACACGGTGAGTCAGCTGATCCCATAGGTTTTCTATGGGATTCAGGTCTGGAGAAAGTGCAGGCCACTCCATTTGAGGTACCCCAGTCTCCAGCAGCCTTTCCCTAATGATGCGACCTCGATGAGCTGGAGCATTGTCGTCCATGAAGATGAAATTAGGCCTGTGTTGTTCATGCAGGGGCACAATGACTGGATTAATGATGTTATTCAGGTAGTATGGGCTTGTCACTGTACCATTCACAAAGTGTAGGGCAGTTCTGTATTGACTAGACACACCTGCCCACACTGTAACACCGCCACCACCAAAGGGTCGTCTGGTGACAACAGTGGCTGATGCATAGCGCTCTCCTTGACGTCTCCAACATCGTTGGCGGCCATCATTTCTGCTCAACGTGAATCGACTTTCATCAGAGAACAGCACTGAGGCCCACTGGTCCCTCGTCCAGCGTAAATGCTCCCTGGCCCATGCAAGACGATGACGCCTGTGCCTGGTGGTGTGGTCAGGTACCCTTGCAGGTCGTCTAGCACGCAGACCACGCTGATGTAAACGGTTTCGAATGGTCTGACGTGACACTTGGGTGCCTCTCACCTCCCTTAAATGTGCCTGGAGTTGAGTGGCATTCATCATCCGGTTCCGCAGGGCACTGTTCACAATGAAGCGGTCATCAGTGTGGGATGTGGCCAAAGGACGTCCACTTCTATGCCTTTCTGTGACTCTTCCAGTCTCTCTGTATCTCTGTTGCAACCTGCTGATGACACTCTGTGACACTCTAAGCTCAGTGGCCACTTCCCTCTGAGAACATCCTGTTTGAAGCCTCGCAATGGCGAGGTACTGTTGATCAATTGTTAGGTGTTGTCTTGGTCACATGATGTCAAAATGTGAACAGCATGATGAAGAGGACTGTTTAAATACCAATTCTAATTGAACCAGGAAATTTATTGGTCGATTCATGGATCAAACACCTGTTGTGAATTTTGCCGTTCAGCTCCTTGTTAGAGAACAGCAAGTTGTGCAAAAAGTACCGAAACATTGAATAGTTGGACATGTGCATTCAAAAGTTTAGAGAAGGTCAAATTAATTTCACCTGTAAAGGTTATAGTGCATTTTAGGTTCATCCTGAAATTTCACCCGAAAGCCGAATATCCCTAACTTTTTGTGACGTAGTGTATGTAGGCTACTGCCGTTGTTTCTCTTCATCAAAAAATTGCAGCTGCACGAGCTGACTTTGATGACACAACGGGAAGCTCTTGCCCCGCCCCCCAGCCTAGTAGACTTGACCGACCCAGCAACCAAGTTGCTCGCTGTGAGAACACGGCGTTATCCATTTCCTTGAGCTGGGAGTAGCTGCCAAACAGAGGAGGCTCCTCCAGTGAGGCAAGCGAGGCACTGCCTCCTCAAAATAAAAAATATAAAATACATTTGAAAAACTCCTTCTGAGAATTAAGCGTAATCAATCAAATCAATAAAACAAATACAAATAAAAACACGTGAGAGGAAGGGGGCATTTATTTTGCATCATATTTTTAGTTTAAATTGTGACAGAAACAGACCTCTATGGGCCGAAAATGGAAATGGAGTAAACGCTCCTCAGAGACGATCTATTAATTGTGTAATGTGCAGTAAATTTGTTTTAGTTTCTAATTAGACTCTTAGTTCTCTTTAAAGTCCTTTTGTTCAGTTACGGAATACCAGGTGAAATCAGTGGGTTTTAATAAGATGAGTACGGAAACCTGGTCATTGTAATTAAAAAAATATGAAGGACAAAGAATAAGGTTAAAATTCACTTAACATGGTGAACCTCCATTCTAACCGTAGGCTATCGAAAAAAACCTTATGCACAGCGAATCCCGAGGACTGTAGTCTAGGCTATTTGAAAAACAATACACTGGACAAGGTTTTGAACTTTTTTCAGTCAAAACCATTCTATTTACTTACAGGGTATAGGCCTAGATGAAGCGCATTTTGAGAACTGAAATGTCCGTCTATTGCAGCGCCCAAGTTTTCCAATAAATGACAATTCACGCATTAGGTGTAAATGACAATTTTCGCATTAGGCTTCATACAGGCGTTATCAGCAACATTTTTAATGGATTGCCATTGTCTCGTAACAGAAGACTGTCCCCCCAGAAGATTACAGGATTATTGGCAAATACAGACTAAGTCATAGCTTGATCCAGGATAATTACGAATAGTCTATACATGTAACCTTACACGTACCATCACACATCGTCTGGACATTGATGGAGTGGGTTGAAAGCAATTTAATGCGGCATTCCCCTTCGCTGAGGGACAGGTATGTGGTCTTTGACCTATGGACCCTTTTATTATTATGCATTTTTTGATATAGCCTACACATTAATATTTCACATTGTAATCTTGATATTTTAGTCATGCTTGTGCGGGCCCCTGTGTGTAACAGACAGGAGGGTGTACGCACGTTGTGCACACACCTATGTAGATGCACTTATATGCGCCGTTAAAATAACATGTAAACAACTGCGACGTGACTTTAGACCAGGTTTGTGGTGGTTTTAGTGCAAGTGCTTTCTGCTGGCTCAAGATAGTAATACACCAAAAATGATCTTGGCCACACCTGATCTTAAGATCAACCCGCCCAGTTCACTTGCAATGGGCGCAAGAATACTTGGTATTTAAACAACGTGAACGCTAGGCGCTATAATGAACCCTGCACCGAGTGTAAGATAGCAAAGACACTTGCGTTTGGGTTATCGCCGGGTGTAAGATAGGGCCCATTCTCTTGGGAGAGACTTTTGTGCAGTGACCACATGTGCACCCCGTTGAAATGGAAACCAATAATGTTGATATATTGCAGGTAACGTTAGTGTGATTGCCTACAGCCTGTGTAAAATGAGTAGCCTACACGACATGGCTAACTATTTATACAGCGTGTGATTTGTTGTTTGCTGGCCGCATCATTATAAGCCCAAACGAGGCTATGCGTGCCGCCATCTCCCACTCCAAAACACTGCCCACCATTGCTTCTGCCTCGGGTACTTGGGGCTTGGTTGCAGCTGGAGCTAGCGTGTTTGTTTGTGTGTGTATGAGTGAGAGAGGGAGCGAGAGAGTGGAACAAAGCAGCCGCTGTTAATAGTGCTGTCCAGTAGAAATTAGCTTTTGGCTACTAGTAAAAAAAAATAATAATAAAATAAAATAAAATAAAATAAAAACTGGGGTGTGGTTTAATACCTGGAGCTCAGCCCCTATATTATTACCTTATCACGCCCAGATTTCGGCATTTTTCGAATTTCAAAAGGGGGCGGGGTCTAGCTAAACCAGCGTGTTTTGGCTTGTGTGACGTAATCAGCGTAAATATCCCATTCTGCGCAGGCGCTCGCAGTCAGCAAGTCAGCAGGACGAAGAACATTACAAAACAAATCCCTGAAAAAAAAGATCCCCTCACAAATCGACCGAATTTCCTAATTGAAATTGTGCGCCCATAACTGTGTATAATAAACATTAACGTGTAACGTTAATTATATTCCTTCTTCTGTACTAAAATCTCAGTCGATAAAGGGGCTTACTTTCAATGTCCAGAGATACGTCCAGCTAAGTTACTGTTCATCATTCCCTACAGATGCCTCAATTTAGTTGTAAAGCGAATGCTATATTAACGTTACTAGCCTCCTGACTCAGATATGTCTACCACACAGGTCGTAAACACAACAACTGAGTTTAACGTACACCAACGATAACCATTTTACCTTGACGAACTCCTTTTCATTTGAAGTTAACCTTAGCTAATATAACTTGGCCAACGTTAGTTAGCTAACGTGAACAGATTGTTACACGTTTTTTAAGCATAAAGACAAAACAGCTCCATTTGTCACTTAAACGATGAATTTGCTTACCATATATATTTGATTCTGTCGCCAAAATGATCTCACGTCCAGAGCTAGCTAGCTGGCTAATTTGAATAAATCACGTTAGAGCGTCAACTTGTCACCATTGGTAACAGCAGCCAAGCTTGTGCAAAAATCCGTAATGCAAAATAAATTTAGCTAGCGAGCGTATTACGAACTACTCATGTCCGTTAATTATATAATCTGAATAGATATCAACATTTATTCAAAGAGGTTAGTTCGTTGTTTTCCAAATTGCTTCAACGAAGAATGAGTAAACTGAGTGAGGAGCCCACATTAACTACTAAAGAACCCGAACACCGTAAAGCTTCTTCTTCTTACTGTTTAATGGCGGCAACATGGAACAAAATGGTGCATTACCGCCACCAACCGGATTGGAGTGTTGGATCGAGATTATTTAATACAAACTCCTAAAGAAATTGTAGGTGTGGTTGCTTCGCAGTGGTATCAATTGCTGGAAATAGTATAGAAAGATGGGTAATATGATATAGTGGAAGGTGGTAAATAAAAGAAGGAAATGGTATGAGGCGGTAATGTGGTATAAAGGGATCTAAAGAAGGTGAAAGTGTTTAAATATGGTGATGTATTTTGTGGTAAGTAGTCTAAAGAACCTGGAAGTGATACAAAGAAGTAATGAATTGTGATGAAAGCATAAAAAAGGTAATGTCAAATTATCTGGGATAGTATTGTTATGTCAAAGCAGTGTTGTAGAGGAAGGCATTGTGATGTCATAAGCAGTGTAATATGTTACAGCATCCACATTCTATGAATGAATGGTGTCAATGGTATAGGAGGAGATAGGTTTTCAAAAAGTGGTGGAATAATAATAAGTATGGTGAATAACAAAAGGTGTGGTTGTGAAAAATAACTGAATAAATAAAAACTCAAATTATATCAATCTCTATGTCTCTTAAATCATATTTTAATCTATTTTCTCTTAGTCTAGATCAGGGGTGTCAAGATCCGGTCCTGGAGGGCCGCAGTGTCTGCTGGTTTTTGGTGCGTTTAAGCACAAGTGATTAATTTAAGTCACTAATTGGCTAAGAAGTCCACACACCTTGTTCTCAATACTTTAACTGGGTGCTGATTGAAAGGAAACCACAAATACCTGTAGACCTGCGGCCCTCCAGGACTGGAGTTTGACACCCCTGGTCTAGATATTCATTCCTACATAGGTCCTTTAGAGCTTGTTTCCTGACTTTGCGTCAGAATCAATTCTTTTTGAATTTGCTCCCAAGAAAGACCCTTCACCTCCAAAAACTTTTCTGCTTCCTTAACAATCATTCTTATTTTCTCGGTTTTTCTTTTAGCTTAGACTGAACAATTGAGGATATAGGCAATGAATAAAATCTATTTATCAGTACTCAACCCTTTGTTAGTTTGTCTACTCTGTCCCATCCCACTTATAGAAGTTTGGTTATTCCTCTCAGAATCCACACTCTCCTTTCTCATTGCACCCAAAATCTAGAAATTTGGTTAGTTCTCTCTGGTTCTTCTACTCTGCTTCCTCCTCGCACCTTCTTTACTGCCTCTGCATATTTTATGTTATTTAGTGTTTTAACTTGCTGAATTTTTATCGCTCTTTTCCTAACTTCACATCCTCCATATGCCACGCTATGAGCACCTCCACAGTTGCAGCATTTGGTTTGCACATTATCCCGACATTCTTCATACTCATGATCCCCTCCACATTTAGGACATTTTTGTTTTCCTCTACAAACTGCGGCAATATGCCCGTATTTCTGGCAGTTATAACAATGAAGTGGTGGTGGAACATATGCCCCTATCCTAAAACTCATATACTTATATATATGAGATGTTGGCTGTGTCCGAATCAGAGCACTATCTACTGTGCCCTATCTACTGCGCCCTGTCTCCTGCGTACAGTGCACTGGCATGCTGTTTAACGTGCACTGTTTAGCAGTCCGTGAAAAATATCCGTCATACTATTTTCCAACCGCACTGTGGAAGTGTCGTAAGCAGGTCATAAGACGTCCCACCAGTGTTGCCATGTCTGCAGTTTTGCAGCTAAATTGGGATACTTTAAAAGTGCAGTCACGGGTAAAAATGAAAAGTCGCAAAGCACACACTTATTTTAAAAAGTAAAAATATGATTTCTATTTAAAATAAGTTGGTTCCGGTTAAAAATATATTTTGGGCTAGTTTTGAGTCGCCATTTGCCTGGAAAGCCTTGCCAAATCTGGCAACCCTGCGCCCACCCTTGCACAGCCATGTCACATGTTGTTTTTGTTGTATTTGAACGCAAACGTCAGCGAAGCTGCGCCTCAGATTCAAGGTGGAAAACTCCAGATAGTAAGAGGAGAAACGGGGGTTGGAGCTGGACCGATTTTTGGACAGCTAGGCGATAAGATCGGTGGTTTGTGCATAAACTGATCTGTGACTGGACTAATGATGGCAGGGAATAGTGATGGTGAGGGTGGGAGTGAGGATAAGGATATATATGACTGGACTGAAGTACGTTAGTTAGGAAGGATCGTAGCATAAGTGGTAGTAGTTCGGATGGGAAAGAGGAAGGTAGGGTGGTGTGGAGGAGGGTTGTTGAGAATGAGGAGTTTAAACAAATTTTGAGGTTCAAGGAAGGAAATGATATAAGGAGAGTTAGTCCAGTGGCATTGAAGGAGAAAATTGGCGATATTTTGATGGAAAGTATTGGGCGATGGCGGCTTGTTAATCAAGTGTAGGGACGAGGATCAGAGAAAGAAAGCGATGAAGTTGATTAAAGTGTGCAACAAAATGGTGGAGAAAGCCAAGAAGACAGGTGATGGCCCTTTGTGAGAGGGGAGGAGACCGGGTTGATAGTTTATCAGTGTTGCTGGATTTCCAAGAGAGGGTGTTGCCTGATAAAGTGACAGTAGGATACAGTATATGAGTTACAATGTAAGAGCGTATGTCCCGCCACCTTTGAGATGTTTCAAATGCCAAAAAATGGACATATTGCAGCAGGGTGTAAAGGGAAACTAAAGTGTAGAAGGTGTGGAAATGTGAGGACGGGGAAGAGATGAAATGTGTTCATTGTGGAGGTGCACATAGTGTGGCCTATGGTGGCTGTGAAGTGAGAAAGAAGGCAGTGGAAGTGCAGCAGCTAAGAGTGAACATGGATATATCTTATGCAGAAGCAGGAAAGTTAGTTCAGAGGGAGCGCAGAATGGAGAGGAGGGAAAAAGAAATATCAGAGAAGGAACACTCAACTGAACAACTTGTGACAAAGAGTCAGATGGGAGATGGAAATATTTTGATAGTAAATAAGGAGAATTTTGTGTATTTAATGGCTGAAGTAATTAACTGCAAGTTCCAAGCAAGGGGGAGATCTGAGATCTGAGAAGATTGAAATAATTGTGAAGAGTACAGCAAGATATTTAAATTTTCAAGGAATATCTGGGAGGGATGTTCAGGAAGAGCTTAAAAAACAGGAACAGTTAAACAAAGAATCATGTTCACAGGATTAGTTTTACTCATGTTAATTCTTCAGTGGAATGCAAGGAGTCTGCTGTCGAATGGTCAAGAATTTAAAGGATTTCTTAAGGGGTTAGAATGTAGACCTGATATAATATGTGTAGAAGAGACATGGCTTAAACCTAATTTAGAGTTTGTGATTCAAGGATATGTGTGTATAAGAAGGGATAGAGAAAGGGGTAATGGGGGAGTATGTGCTACCTTTATTAGGCAAGGTGTTTCGTATAGAGAAATAGAAAAAGGGAAAGAACTGGAGTTTGTAGTTGTTAAAGTTTGGTTAGGGGATGGAAGTTTGGTTATTGTGAATTTCTATAATCCATGTCAGAGGTTGGAATTGGAAATATTGGAGGCAATAAATGGAATAGTGTCACGATTCTAGCCTGTCATGTCACGTTTTATGTTCTTTTCTTGTCTTAGTTAGATTTCTTGTTAATGTCACGTATTGTGTTTAGTCTAGTCACGCCACGTTTTATGTTTAATTCTTGTTACGTTTCATTTTCATGTCATGTCACGTTTATTGTTTGATTATTGTTACGATTTATTTTCTTTTCAGGTCACGTTTTATATTGGATTCATGTTACGTTTCCCGTTCACTGTTTAGCATACACATTTCCGTGTTTTTCCGCAGCCTTGCGTTCATGCTGTTTCTCTCTCTTGCTGTCGCTCACGCTTCCCTAATTGTTTCATTTTCCCGTGTCTATTTACTAATCTACTAACATTAGATCAGGATTGGGTAATACTAACTCTCTAACCATGTGTTCATGTTTACCTTACGTTTCTCGTGCATGTCATTTACTAATTTACTAACGCTAGGTCAGGATAGGTTTATTACTAACAATGACTAATTATCTTGTTACCTTGTCAGCCCTCCACACCTGATTTCCATTTCGCACGCTGCTCTCAAGCTAAGTGTCTGCACCTGTCTACACCTGCATTTAAGCTCAGTGTTCATGTCTTGCCTTTGCAAAATTGTTGCCTCCTGTTTGTCAGTGCACTTTTGAGTGGTTTTTCAAGCCTGCCTTTTTGTTACGATCCAAGCCTGTTTATTGACCATTGTTATTGACCTCTGTTTTGTTAACCACTGCCTAGTGATGGCGAAATGAGGCATTGCAGCCAATTGTATCGCAAATAGATTCATTACTCGAAGCCTCATTCAACACAGTGTACACTAGTGACACCTGCTGGTAAAAGTAATTTAGAGCAACAAAATCATTACAAATTCCACCCCAGGTTCAAAATAATAAGTTGCCGCGACCTAACAACAAGCGACCCCTTTAGCTCACTGGTAACGCGTCGGACTTCAGAGCCATTTCTGTACCAGTTCAAAACCCCGCTCAGGCGATACACATACTAACATACTCATAATTTATATTTGTAACTGTCATTAGGCTAGATTTGTTTTATACTAAGATATATTACCTATAAAATAATATATGTAATAATATATTAACTTTCAAAATGAAAAAAACAGGAAGATTGATATAAAGGGGGGACAACATTTGTGTGGGGTTCTATTGAGCAGTAAAAGTGTGTCTGGTCTGGGACTGGGAGTGCTTCTGTAACCAGGTAGTGGAAGTGAATGTGCTTCAGTATGGGCAGTGAAAGGGAAGGTGCTTTTGTGACTGAAAAGGTTTTTTTTTAATTGATTTTTATTAACGGCCTCATCAAGTTCTTGCTTTCTGGAACCTATGGCAAAATAACAATATGCAAATGTATTTTTATCAACATGTATGTCATAAATAAATAACCTCCGCTGGTTTCTTGCTCATTGGCAGGTGCATTTTCATGCATTGCCCGATAGCCTAATGCCTGGACGAGGTATTATTGCTGTAAGCCAGCTCCTTTAGGCACAGCAAGCACTTTACCTTCAAAATTAAATAATATGCCATTTGAGAAGGAATGCAGATGATAATGATAATAAGAAAGAATAAGAAATAACAATCAAATCATAATATTAAACAAATCGTAATAATCTGCTGTAGTTTACGTTAAAATAACAACCAACGAACTACATACACAGTCGATTGCTAGCCCAGTGTTTGAATAGCGTTTCAGTGTGTTTTTATATCTACGCCACTTAGGCCTGCCTTATTTGGAGATATCGGGTCAAAATATTCCCAAGCAGGAGAAGATTTTCGCTTCCATGCAGGTTGCATTAGCCTATTTTTTTACAAAAACGACAAAACTGTACAAAAGTTGTACAAAAAAATAAATAAAAATACTCCAAAGATTCCTTAAAAAAATACTCCAAAAACTTTCAATAGCAATAATACCAATAATAATAAACTCTCCGCAACAACCCTCGAAATAAGGGAGGTATCGCTCCTTTATATCTACAATTCAAAACCCCTAATTCCGCCCCAAAACGCAAAACAAACCGATCACATGGTTCTACAGCACCCGAGGCCTCGTTTGTCATCGATCACGTGCTTCTCTGAAAGTGATACAAGCTTCGGTGTGAGGCTTCTGTAGAAACTGCCCTACGTACTCGACACACAGCTCGGAGCTTCGGTATCATCCGTAACATCACTACCACTTCCTGCCTGTACCACGAGTGTTTGCCTGCTGTCTTTTGTACTTTTGCCTCGCGGAGCGGACTCCGGTCTTGACTCTTGCATCGTCTTCGACCCCCGAGCCTGCCTACCGTCTGCCTGTACTTCTGCCCCGCTGACAGCTACTCTGGTTACTGAACTATTGCATGGTGTACCGATTCTGCGACTGCCTTCTCCCTCGGTACTGTACATTGGTTTTGGCTGGATTTTTCGTGTATGAACTTTGCTTGTTTCTTGAGCACGCTCTTTGGACATTCCCCCATTAAAGCCCTCACGGGACTTTATTTGCAACTACTGTTTCTGAGTCATGCATTTCCGGTTCTACTGTCACACACCCGTCTCAAATAGATAGAAGGGGTCATTTGGTGTGGTGATTTTAATGCCCATAGTACTCTTTGGGGAGGGGACTCCTTGGAACTTGTGTGTTTAAATGATGGGAATTTCATGGATTGACTGTCGTACAGGCAATGAGTCAAGTTTAGACTTGACATTAGCATCACAGTCCTTGGCAGGTAATTGTTTGTGGGAGGTAATGAATCACAACTGTTGGAAGTGACCATTACCAAATTTTCTGTAAAGTAGTGTCACGGTTTTACTATCATTCATTCCATTTCTGTGTTTATGGTTCTCTGCAGCCGTGAGCTGGCGTTCCCGGTTTCTTTTTCGCCGACCGCTCCATGTTTTCCCCATCTTCCGCTCATTACCTGGCGCACCTGTTCCTGGTTTCCTTTGTGCTATTTTAGCACGCTGTTTCCGCCTTCCGGTGCTTGTGTGTCTTTGTTGCCACGTTTCACCAAGCCAGGGAAAAAGGTATAGCCGGAGGACTGGATTTTTGTCTTTGACAAACATTGAGTTAGGTTAGATTCCTATTTTCTCTAGTTTTGGTTTCTTTTACCATTGTGCTTTAGTTATTCGCCTCTTGTTTTGTCTGACATTTTATCAGAGCTAGAGGTTCACTACCAGTTTCTTTCTCGCGCTGCTTAATTCTGCGAGTTCGCCCATTGTGTGGGTTTTATTTTTGGCTCCGGGATTATTCTCCCTTTATTTTTGAATCTGCTCGTTATTCAAGTTCACCCAGAGCTATTGGGGTTATTTCTGTTTTCGGTACTTTACGAGATTATTTTTCTCTACTCTAGTTTCGAGTCTTGTCCTGTTTGATAAAGGATGTTTCATTTTGTATGTTTGTTCGGGAGCTTTTGTCCTATCTTTATATTTTTCTTTTCTAGTGATTACTCACTTGCGTGGGTAATTTTTTGTATTTTTTTCTGGTCGTGTCTGATCCTCCTACCTTACAAGTAGGTAGTGAAAGCAGGGTGGAACTAGAAGATACATCAGAAAGGTGGGTATTTGGCTCAGTGGGAAAAATTCAGAGAAATAAATGAAACAAGTTTTAAAAATATAGAGAACAGGGTATAGAAATATTCAATGGAAATGTAAGAGATGCTATAATTGGGGCTACCAATCAGACAATTATAAGGAAAGTTGGTATGAAAAGGCAGAAGTTGGTTCCGTGGTGGAATGATAAATGCAGTAAGGTAATAAAGAATTAAGGCTTTTAAGGTATTAAAAACACACACAATTTCCAACATTTCATACAATATAGAAGAATGCAAGCAGTGGTTTGAAAGCCTATTAAAGAAGCTTAAAGGAAGTATTGGAGAACATTTTGTGACTCCATAGGGAGAAACACTCTAATTAACCAAGTGTGGGGAATGATAAAGAAAGTAAGACGTAAGACGGGAGTGGGGGGTACCCAGTATTGGAAAATGGTGGGGGGGGGGGGGGGGGGGGGGGGGGGGGGGGGTGCTGGCTAGTGAAGATGAAGCAAAAGCAGATATGTTAGCTAAGGCATTGGTTGAGGTTCATAGCTCTGGAAATATGTCAGAAGAGGGGATAATAGGAAGACAAAAAACAAGTGAAGAAAATAAAGAATTGCTGGAAAGAGAGGAAGAGAGGGATGATGCAATTAATGCTCCCTTCACATTGATGGAAATGAAACGGCTTTAGGTAAATCAGGACTAACTGCTCCGGGAAAAGATCAAATCTGCTATATCACGTTGAGCCATCTGTCTGATGTAGCATTAGAGATCATATTATATTTATATAACAAGGTTTGGCAGCAAGGGAAATTACCACAAAGTTGGAAACAAGCAGTTCTAGTACCCATCAGGAAACCAGGAAAAGATCCCACCAATCCATCTAACTATAGACCCACTATTGCATTGACATCCCACGTGTAAAATTATGGAACGTATGATCACAGAAAGATTAACATATTATTTGGAAGTAAGGAATCTTAGATCAAAACATCAAAGTGGATTTAGAAAAGGAAGGTTAACAATGGATCCGATGCTATGCCTAGAATCAGAGGTGAGGAAGGCACAAGTGAATAAGGAGGTAGTGGTAGCAGTAGTTTTTGATGTAGAAAAAGCTTTATTATTTATTTATTATTTATTGTGGAAAGATGGGTTATTAATTAAATTCAAAAGATTAGGAATATCAGGTAAAATGTTCAGATGGGTGAAGGAATTTTTGTATGGACGCTCTATGGAGGTGAGAGTGGAAAGAATTTTTTCAGCAAGCTATGTTGTGGATAATGGGACGCCACAAGGAAGTGTTATAAGTCCTTTGTTGTTTTCAATAATGATTGATGATGTCTATGATAATATTGGGCAAGGTATAGGGAGATCTTTGTTCGCAGATGATGGGGCACTGTGGAAAAGAGGTAGGAATGTTGAATATGTTGTGAAACAGTTGCAGGAAACAATTAAAAGAGTGGAGCAGTGGTCTTTACAATGGGGATTTAAATTTTCTATTGAGAAAACAAATACGCTTTTCTTTACAAGGAAGAGAGGTCAGAAAGGAGCAGAGGTCAATCTGTATTTATATGGTAAGGAGCTGTATTTAAATTTAAATGTATTTAAATTTTTAGGAGTGTGGTTTGATTCTAGGCTCACCTGGAAAGTAGATATCGATAAAATTGTAAATAAGTGCAAAAAGGTTTTTGATGTGATGTTTAGTGGGAACAGAGTAGGGAGCTGACAGGTCTGCTCTGAAAGCTATATAATAGGTTTAATAAGATCAGTTCTGGATTATTGGTGTGTGGTATATGGGTCAGCGTCTAAAACCTTGTTGGGAAAATTGGAGCTAATACAAGTACAAGCATTAAGGATGCTTCATGCCCGAACTGTTAAGATAGTGGCATTTCCGGTACCCTGTTTCTCGGTTACAACAGTAAAGGTGTTGTAGGAAGCCGTGTTGTCGGCCTGTGACATACCTCTGGGGGTGCGTCCCAATATTCTTCGCTCCCCACCTCCCTTCCTCCACTCCCCCACTACCACTCCTCTGCTATCCGGAAATATGCAAAACTGCTTGAACGTTTTGAGTACAAATATTTGCATGTACAGTATACAATGTACCTGACATTGCGGTTTGTGTCGAGACATTAATTAATATGTAACCATTAATATGTAATTAAGATGTAATCAGCAACATTAGATTAAAACACAAAGATCAGTTTCCGGGGCACGGAGTAGAGGAGGTGGTAGTGGAGGAAGGGAGGGTGCATTTTTCCGACTATTGGGACGCACCCTAGGCCTCATTTAAAATTTTTTTTTTTACATTTTTATACAACGAAAATGTTTGTGGGCTGCGGAACTATATAGTTCTGTGGCTGCGGTCCAATCACAGAACTTCCCTCACAGTTCTGTGACTTTCCCTACAGAAGTTTTTATATAGTTCTGTGGATTTCTCCAAGTGGAAGTGGCGAGGGGAAGTGCAGGAGGGCAGAACATTTAACGGATTGGACCGCTATGGAGTCTGAGATTAAGGTTTGACAATTAGTTGCGAACATTATTAGCTTGTCAAACAACAAACTTGTTAGTTTTTGATCAACCTGCCCTTTGCTTAACTACTCAACTGAAACATGCAATTTCTCAATAAACTGTTTTTGTAATGGTTGGAGGTAAAAACCATGAGGAAACTGCTAGTATTCCGCAGAGAAAAGTGTGACAGATGGTGAATGTGAAATGAATGATGGAGATGTGTAGTCTAATTTATATAATCCAGACTTCACATTGTCTGTAACGTTACTGAAGTTGTACAATGTTTACTCAGCATTGAGAAACCGGTTGCTGTGACCGTGTAGTTGCTGGTACATTTGTCGGTGGTGCTGGAACGCCCTCTTCCCCCGTGTTTGGTCATTTAACGTTATGACCACAACCTACATGTTGATTCTAACAGTGATAAAGCAGGGCTATGTTGTCGTGTATTTAAAGTTTCCGTTAAAACCACCACCTGCAACTCAATATGATTGCGTATAGTCAAAAGACGTGGTTAGTGTAACGTAATATCACAGTTTGATCAGTTTGAGTTTTGTTGTAGCATATTGTGTTTTAGCAGCATACTGTATTTCCTGTTTTACCTTTAGATGGACCCGACTTTAAAAAAACGTAACATTAACCTAATCCCTGAAGGTGATTTCTCGCAGTGGTGGTGTATACCACTGCCCCTTATGCAGTCCTAATGTCTTCGAAGTCACTGGCACGTGCAAATGAACATTTGTTTGGATGCCTTAAGTGTTTTGTAACTCATGGAGGTATGTCAATCAATGCATTTCCTTTGACAACTTTGTTTACAAATGAACGAATATTAGCTACTTGTGGTATACTTGACTTTTGTCACTGTTCTTCAAAGATCAAAGTTAATTTCACATTTTAGAAGATGTATACACCCTGAACCTCAAACAACACAGACAGGACCCTCAGCAACATTCCCAGAACCCCTGGCACCGCTCCCAGGAACACCATTGAGAATCACAGCATTCTTTTCAGCTAATCCCACTGTGGCATCCAGTCAGAAGACCACAAGTGATGGTAAAGTATACACAGTGCAATCTGTTAGTAAACAGGAAAAATTTGAAAAGGTATATGCAAAGAAATCACATACAGATTGTTGCCGACATAACTCATCACTTGCCCTGCCAATGTATAGACACAGAGCGGGGTGCCTTTGCTGTTGCTAAAGCCTTCAAGGTTCAGTTATTCCAGTCCATGTCATCAGGAAAACGTGGGGTTTGACGCGCACTGTTCAGTGTGAGGTTAATGACTGCAGTGAAGTATCTATGAGGAGTGATCTTATTACCTTTCAATGTCTCCATGTGCGCTCTGTTGATTACTGCACATCTATGCCATGTCCAGTATTACTGGAGGAGCAGACGCTAACTGAGATGGTACACGCCAGGTTTGGAGAGGCCCAGAAAAAAAGTAGTTTGGAGTAGAAGGAGCAGTCGGTGAAAGATAAAGTTCCCCTTGCTGTTTTGGGAAAGATTGGAGATCCCTCAAGAGAATACGTGTCAGTTCTTGACCAAAAAGTGTCCTCCTATAGTAGGCTGGGAAGAGTAATGGTAACATAGGACAGAAAGCACAATACTTGGCATTGTCCTTGTGCAAAGGCTAGATTGTCCTGCCCCCATAAATACCTTGCTAAGTGCTACAGAGTTTCTTTTCATCCTATTTTTAGTAATTAGTCACTAAGGGTTTCAAGTTTTTTGATTATCCATGACATCATCTCTAGAAACATAGGTTAGGAATGTCATATCTTTATCAGTTTTCGTACACAGAGGGCCTGATTTACTAAGACCTTTAGCGGGTGCAAAATCCTTTAGCACATGCAAAACCAATAACATGACCAATGATTGCTCATGGTATTTGTTTTGCACCAATCATTGGTTGTGTTATTGGTTTTGCGTGTACTAAATGGTTTTGCACACGCTAAAGATCTTAGTAAATCATGCCCAGAGAGTCCAGACTCTTGCTGTTAAGGTGCAAAAAGATTTGTAATTACTTTCATTGTACACAAAGGAAATTCAATGAAAAAATAAAGCACAAAAGCCGTGTATCTGACAATTTCTGACGCTCTCCTTCCCGTCCCCTTTGTGTCCCGTGTTTTACCTGTTTCCTCACATGCCGTGTTTGTTTTGTATTCCTGTCTGTTTCCCCTCGTGCTGCAGGCTGGGCGTGGTTTTTCCCCTTCGTGTCACCCTGTTCCCTTGCTTTGTTTCTGCCTATCACTTTCCTTTTCTCCGCCTGCATTCCTCACTCTCTCTGCTCCGCTAATCACTCACGCATACATTTGCACGCTGCACATTATTGATACCAATTAACTCTTGTATTTTTTCTCCCGGTGTTCTTTGTCCTGTGCCAGTTCGTTAAGTCTTGTTGTAGTAATACTCTTGTCTTGTCTCGTCTGGTGCCTAGTATCTAGCTTTTGTCTTGCCTTGCTTGCTGTATTTAACTCTTGCTAAACGCTGCGTTAACTCGCCGCATGTCTTTTCTTGCCTTGCTGTCACTTAACTCTTGTCTGCTTTCCAAGTCTACCAGTCTGCAGCTGTTCGTGCCCATCCTGTCTGCTTTCCAAGTCTACCAGTCTGCAGCTGTTTGTGCCCACTCCATGCTGCCCCGTCTCCCGCTCCCCGCTGCACCTGCCCGGATTCCTGCCACTATCCGGCCCCTGGCCTCTCCCGCTCCTGCTCTCCCTCTGCTGCTCCATTCCTGGTTCCTGTTCCTGTTTGTCCATTCTCCCTATGCTTCAGGAGTACTTGTCAAAGCAATAAATTATTGATTTATCGGAATTCCCTGTGTGTGACTCGTGCGTTTGAGTCCAGTTCCTGCTCGGAGTCATAACACAATTGTTGGAAAAATGACTTGTGTCATGCACAAAGTAGATGTCCTAACTGACTTGCCAACACTATAGTTTGCTAACATGAAATCTGTGGAATGGTTAAAAATTAGTTTTAATGACTTCAACCTAAGTGTATGTAAACTTCCGACTTCAACTGTATATACAATTAAAACAATTTTTGTAATAATAAATTCATAATCAATAGATATTTTTAAGGAAAAGCAATACTTTTATTCTGCATCTTTCATCAAGCTCTGTGGATGTATTATATATAATTTTTTGTCTCCATAAAAATGTTGTATCTATAGCCTTTAACAGTTCCATTATGTGAAAATATTAAAATAGTGGTATTGCAGATTTCATTTTGTCTAATGATTGGTTAAATATTATTTGTGGCGTGCTCAGGATTCAATCCTGGACTGTGGGACCCATCTGCACCAAAACAAGAACGGTGCCTTAATGAGCCACCCTGCAGGTACTGTTATTAATCCAGTCCATGATCTGTAAAATGCATGATAGATTAAAAGAAAATTATAATAAAAAAGATGTGGTTGCATCACATGATCAAATGATGTATCATTCATCCTACTGTGCTCTTGCCTGAAGCCTCCTTCCAATGATCTTTCATCGTGGACTACTTATGACGGATGTTATTGCATCAGCAGGCTTGAATCTGCAACAAACTTAAATGATTAATAAGCACAGTTACTGATAAATCAAATATACATGTAAATTATACAGCCATAATAAAAACAATCCAATCTGAAACCACAATATTGCAAGACAAACATTCCCCTAATTGTGGAAAATCTCTCCACAGCAGCTCCACTTCCATTTCTGTGACTTGTCCAAAGACATACATACAGGTTAGGTTAACTGGAGATTTTATTGGAGAGTATTCCTGCCTTTCACCCAATGTCTGCTAGGATAGGCTCCATGGCATTGTGTTCAATATGCAACCAATTTGCAACACACAACCAAAATTTAAACATTCAAACGAAAATAGTATTTTAAGGTATATTTTTTCTTTCAATAAAATGTTTTTTGATTGCAATGTCAAAGGGTTTGCTCAATGAAATATTTTTTGATTGCATAATGAACACACAAATGTAACTCCATAGTATTGATCCTGCATATTGCAGAATGTGTGGGAACATGGTTTAAGCTTCCAGCAAGGGTCCTGGGTCAAAATGCAACACACAAGTTTGAGAATGTAATCAAAACACATACACTACTCACAAAAAGTTAGGGATATTTGGCTTTCGGGTGAAATTTATGGAAAATGTAAGTTCACGCTACAGTGATATTATACGTATCATGAAAGTAGGGCATTTAAGTAGAAGCATGCAATGGTGATTTCCTCATCTCAAACAATTTATTGAAACAAAAGCCAACAACTGGTGGGTATACCACAACAAAAATGTCAATGTCTCAATAACTTGTCATGTGCCCTTGAGCATCAATTACAGCTTGACAACGACGTCTCATGCTGTTCACAAGTCGACTTATTGTCTGCTGAGGCATGGCATCCCACTCTTCTTGAAGGGCGGCCCTCAGGTCATTGAGGTTCTGGGGTACAGAGTTACGAGCCTCTACACGGTGAGTCAGCTGATCCCATAGGTTTTCTATGGGATTCAGGTCTGGAGAAAGTGCAGGCCACTCCATTTGAGGTACCCCAGTCTCCAGCAGCCTTTCCCTAATGATGCGACCTCGATGAGCTGGAGCATTGTCGTCCATGAAGATGAAATTAGGCCTGTGTTGTTCATGCAGGGGCACAATGACTGGATTAATGATGTTATTCAGGTAGTATGGGCTTGTCACTGTACCATTCACAAAGTGTAGGGCAGTTCTGTATTGACTAGACACACCTGCCCACACTGTAACACCGCCACCACCAAAGGGTCGTCTGGTGACAACAGTGGCTGATGCATAGCGCTCTCCTTGACGTCTCCAACATCGTTGGCGGCCATCATTTCTGCTCAACGTGAATCGACTTTCATCAAAGAACAGCACTGAGGCCCACTGGTCCCTCATCCAGCGTAAATGCTCCCTGGCCCATGCAAGACGATGACGCCTGTGCCTGGTGGTGTGGTCAGGTACCCTTGCAGGTCATCTAGCACGCAGACCACGCTGATGTAAACGGTTTCGAATGGTCTGACGTGACACTTGGGTGCCTCTCACCTCCCTTAAATGTGCCTGGAGTTGAGTGGCATTCATCATCCGGTTCCGCAGGGCACTGTTCCCAATGAAGCGGTCATCAGTGTGGGATGTGGCCAAAGGACGTCCACTTCTATGCCTTTCTGTGACTCTTCCAGTCTCTCTGTATCTCTGTTGCAACCTGCTGATGACACTGTGACACTCTAAGCTCAGTGGCCACTTCCCTCTGAGAACATCCTGTTTGAAGCCTCGCAATGGCGAGGTACTGTTGATCGATTGTTAGGTGTCGTCTTGGTCTCATGATGTCAAAATGTGAACAGCATGATGAAGAGGACTGTTTAAATACCAATTCTAATTGAACCAGGAAATTTATTGGTCGATTCATGGATCAAACACCTGTTGTGAATTTTGCCGTTCAGCTCCTTGTTAGAGAACAGCAAGTTGTGCAAAAAGTACTGAAACATTGAATAGTTGGACATGTGCATTCAAAAGTTTAGAGAAGGTCAAATTAATTTAACCTGTAAAGGTTATAGTGCATTTTAGGTTCATCCTGAAATTTCACCCGAAAGCCGAATATCCCTAACTTTTTGTGAGTAGTGTATGTATAACCAATATGAAGTTGTTAATAATAATCATTATGAATTTGTAGGAATTTATACATTTCAATTAATGACAGCACGTGAACAAAATGAATTAGTTTACCATTGACTATTGTTGTAGCTCTATGGTACTGATAGCCGTCACCTTTGATATCTAAACGAACAATTTAGCTAATAGGAACTAATTTGAAATATTTAATATAGAGGTTTCTTGCCCATTAATGGGCTTGGTTTAGTTGTCAGAATTTTAATATGATAATGAAGGCTACAAATTATGTGTGTTGTAGCAACATTATATCTTGTTTGTTGAGCATTGTCTGTAAACATGGAGATATTTCTCCAACAAAGCTTAAAGCTTGTGTTCTAGCATTTAATTTGCTCAGCTACCAAAAGTAAATAAACGTGTAAGTATATGTTATAGGTAGTCATTATGAAAATTTAGAAAATCTCTAAATTAGGGAAATCTTTGGTAAAATAAATATATATTTCACAATTTGTTTGTATTATAAAATAAATACTACTACCTGGCCTACTAATGGTAAGGTACTTCAAAAGATGTTATGGTTACAGGTAACAGGGTTCGATTTGTTTCGGGTTTCGAAAAAGATCACATAAAATCTTCAACATCCACCAACACAAAAACGGCAAACAAAGTAATAAGAGCAAGTAATCATTACAATTAGTAATCATTAAAATTTTACAGCATAATTAATAATGCCTCAGGTGGCGAGCCCCAGATTTATTACTTATACTTTGGTATGATCAATTGCACTTTGCGCAATTACAACGAGCAATTAGTCAAATAGCAGCCTGTATAGGAAAGGTGATATGATGTAATTCCATGGAGCAGGAAACATACATGTGGCATGGTCTTTGGACCAATCAGATGGCAAACTCGGAAGCGGTGAGAATGAATTGTCCATTCATTCCATTGGTAGTTCGGGAATCGTGTGTTGCGATATGTCAAACCAACACACATAATGACTTGGAAAAATGTAACAATGTAAACATTGTGCTTAGTTTGAGTGTTTGCAGTATTGGAATATACTTTAGACAGTATTGTAGGGTTGACAGAAAGCTGTATGCTGATTCTTCACAGCTGTTACACCTGCAGGGTTTTAGAGATTAGTGCAAGTGTGTGTGTGTGTGTGTGTGTGTGTGTGTGTTTGTGTGTGTGTGTGTGTGTGTGTGTGTGTGTGTGTGTGTGTGTGTCCTCCATACAGAATCTCCATAAAGGTCCTTCAGATCCTATAGACTATAGAAATGGCAGCAATTAAAAGGACAGATCAGTATCTGTTTGGCCCAGACAGTTTTTCTGTGTTTTGAGGGATATTTTAGATATCAGTTTATGATCACCTGGCAGCTTTACATCGACAGGTTTGGTGGTATTTGGTGGTTTATTGTATGGTACTGTTTTTTTTATGAATTAATCAGCGGCAGACTCAATGCTTCAATGGTAGTTCAATAGTTGAGTTTTCTGCAATAATGCTTTAATCATGCAAGATAAATTGCCCCTAACCAGCTATAATTATGTTAGGCCTGATGTAACACATCTCGCCTGCTCTATATGCAGTGGAGTAAATGTTGATGGGGGTTCACAATATTATAGAGATCAGGGCTTTTCTTCAAGGTTAATTGGCTCAATCTCTAATGCCCTTTAAGAGTTATTGTGAGATCTATGAATGTTAGAATTTAAACAGACCTCTCAACCAAAGTTTTTAATTTGAGATATGAGTACATTTTATTTGAGTACAATGATCATGCATTAAGCTGTAAGATGCATCTTACATACCTAGCTGTGAATGCAATTTATCTCAAACGGTTTTATATGAGGTGTGCCAAAAATAAGGAGTGTGTCCTATATAAGGAGTGTGCCCAAGATAAGGAGTGTGTCCTATATAAGGGGTGTGCCCAACATAAGGAGTCTGTCCTATATAAGGTGTGTGCCCAAGATAAGGAGTGTGTCCTATATAAAGAGTCTGTCCTATATAAGGAGTGTGCCCAAGATAAGGAGTATGCCCTATATAAAGAGTGTGTCCTATATAAGGAGTGTGCCCAAGATAAGGAGTCTGTCCTATATAAGGAGTGTGCCCTATATAAGGAGTGTGCCCAAGATAAGGAGTGTGCCCTATATAAGGAGTGTGCCCAAGATAAGGAGTGTGCCCTATATAAGGAGTGTGCCCTATATAAGGAGTGTGCCCAAGATAAGGAGTGTGCCCTATATAAGGAGTGTGCCCTATATAAGGAGTGTGTCCTATATAAAGAGTCTGTCCTATATAAGGAGTGTGCCCAAGATAAGGAGTATGCCCTATATAAAGAGTGTGTCCTATATAAGGAGTGTGCCCAAGATAAGGAGTCTGTCCTATATAAGGAGTGTGCCCAAGATAAGGAGTGTGCCCTATATAAGGAGTGTGCCCAAGATAAGGAGTGTGCCCTATATAAGGAGTGTGCCCTATATAAGGAGTGTGTCCTATATAAGGAGTGTGCCCAAGATAAGGAGTGTGTCCTATATAAGGAGTGTGCCCAAGATAAGAAGTGTGCCTTATATAAGGAGTGTGTCCTATATAAGGAGTGTGCCGAAGATAAGGAGTGTGCCCTATATAAGGAGTGTGCCGAAGATAAGGAGTGTGCCCTATATAAGGAGTGTGCCCAAGATAAGGAGTGTGCCCAATAGTAGGAAAATGCCGGCTACAACCTGTACAGCCATAATGTCGATGTATAAGTACAACCATCTAAAGTGAGAACGCAGAGCATTTGTGTTGCACTACTGCCGTACATCTACCATCTGCCAGGTGTATATACATTTTTCGGCACCGATCATCTAGCTTTAACCCTCATATTATGTTCACATTTTGTGATACCTTTTACGTTTGGGGTCAAATTCACCCGGAACATAATATGAGGGTTAACATATTTATTGTAGTAACATTACAGAAGATAACCTTTGCTTTCAGATATTCTGTCCATGTTACTATGTGTATTTTCCCCATATAACATTAAGTCACGTATATGTGCAGTTGTGAAAGGATTTCTGTTTTATTTATGTGTTATTGATCACATATCAGCGCTTGACATTAAGTTTTTTGAGCCCTTGTCCATCTGACAAGTGGAAATTTATTTTTCACTTAATATTCCAATAGAATCGTCAACTTTTCGGAAACACCCCATTTGTGATCTAAATTGATTAAATTTGTTGTTTCATTTTCTAAATTCCTATTAGCAAAATACAGTATACAGTGCTTATATACAGTGTTTTGTTCATTGCATTAATTTAGCAGATATGTATAATCAATGCACAAAGACTTACATTACATTACAGTACATTATATTGCCTTACATTACAATACATTACATTGCATTACATTACAGTACATTACACTCCATTGCATTACATTCCATTACATTACTGGCATTTGGAAGATGCTCAGAGCAGCACAGCTCAATAGGGTTTAAGCAGTATCCCCTGCCATGTGCCCACCTCCTCTACAGTGTATACTTGGATAATACCTTCAGGTTGTTTTATGGTGAGAATACAGTATACATACTAGTGTTTTAAGGGTTACAAATGTTATCCAATTTTCCTTTTGTTTTCCAAAAAGGTACATTTAAATCATAGGAATGTATGTAATGCTCTTATCCAGAGCAACTTACAATTAGTCTACAAAGAAAAAGCCTAGATTCGTAAATCACCAACATTCCAAGTAGCAATAAATAAGAGTGTTATGGTCAGGCCATAATACACCCGCAATCGGTAATCCTTTGTAGTACTACTGTTTGAGGTGTTTTGAAACGCTTAGTATCTGGCAGCAAAGTGATGGTTTGAGGTTCATTTGATACCTCAGACACTTGATGACTTACAGCCATTTAGCTAGCCATGGGTTCCATACTATTCCTGTGTAATTTTTAGCTCCCAATTCCCATAGAGATCCACTCAAATGCAGAGAGGTTATAGTATCACATCTAAGAGTACCTGAAAATAAAATATCAAGAGCCTTTTGATATCCTTTTATACCCAGTCATGATAGCATCACCTGTTTACCTGTGGAACATTCCAAATGGAATGTTTAACTTCCCAGTTTTTTTTTTGGCCCTGTCCCAACTTTTTTGGAACGTGTTGCAGGCATTAAATTCATAAATAGCGTATATTTACAAAAATCAATAAAGTTGATAAGGTAAAACATTAAATATATTTTCTTTGTACTGCATCCACTGCATCCACTGTGGACTCCACCGAGGTAAACTGGACGGACAGGGATTTTAATATTTCCTGGATAATGGATATAGACGTCTTCATTTTCTGTGATACCTTTAACACGCAGAAGCAGCTCTTCCACTGTCGGTTCTTTCCATATTGCTCCACTCTGCCAGAGTTGGTGCGAATTAGTGTGTCGCTCTCTAATCATGCGCTGGTCAAGCTTCCCTTTGTGAAGAATCCTCTTCAGACCTCTGGACTTCCCCAGGTAGAAGTGAGATATAGCACTTTTTGCATAGACTAAGCTAGAGAACCTTCTTCGGAGAAAGGACTTTTTAATTGATGAGACGTAAATGCAGATGTTTTTGGATGTTTTCATGTCTTCCATTGTGCTGTCTCTTCTTGGCCAAAGCAGCAAAATCGACAGGAAGTACAACTCTGTGCATTTTGATTGGTTTCCTTCCTCTTGTAAAATATCATTCAGAAAGAAAAAGCCTAGATTCGTAAATCACCAACATTCCAAGTAGCAATAAATAAGAGTGTTATGGTCAGACCATAATACACCCGCAATCGGTAATCCTTTGTAGTCCTTCTGTTTGAGGTGTATTGAGGTTAGTTTTTTCATTGAAAATGTACTTTGGTGTATGTGTCCATCCCAGTTTTGGCAGATTTTTCTGAGTTAGCCATTTTCTTCTTTGTTTTTTCTTGCTACTAATAGGATATTGAAATTTTTGCTAATAGGATATTGAACTTGTTGCTAAGAGGTTGAATGTATTTTTCCAGCAGAATACTCAACTCTATGTGAATTGATGGTAAAATGTGTTTTACAGTACTTTTGCCTCTACTGGGGTTTTTATGTTGTTTTTGATTTCCCATTTAAGTTCAATGTAGCCACTGGAAAAAATCAGATCGTTCTTATTATAGTTTCTGGTTTTGTGTAATTTTATAATGACTGAAATATTTTTGTTTTTTGTGGATATAGCTCTACAACTGTAGCTAATTAAAAGAATCCTTTGGATGTACTGCTGGGTGGCTCATCCTGTTAAGGTACTGTTCTAGTATATCATGGAATCCCACAGATTAGTATCAAATCCGGCTAGACAAGTGTCAACTGTGGCCACTAGCTCCCATGTTGTCCACATTGTTTTGATGGATCATGGAACAATATGCTATTATTCCTATTTTAGGCCCAGTCCTTTGATGCTGTTCTAACGGGAAAGTGTGGATGTGAAGTCCGACCAGGACACAATCCATGGTGCATGTCTAATCTATTTATGTAGCACATTGCTTGTGGGGTTCCCATGGTGATGTCTTTATTTGCCTGCCACAATCTTAGATCTGAACCACAGGTTAGTCCACAATTAGTCCTTCCAAATTGGAATAAAGAAAAATAATCTGGGTTAATAACGGATTTAAAAAGGAAAGAAAAAAATGTTACTCCTCTTAATGTCGATTAGATCAAACTGTTGCCTCTAAGAAGAGTTTGACAGTAATTTGCTTACAGATCATTTAAATATTTTATGTCGTAAGCAACAGGTCCTTCCATGGAAAAACCAAGGTAAAAAGAAACCTTCTCCATGCTGCATCCACTGCGGACTCCACCGAGGTAAACTGGACGCACAGGGATTTTAATATTTCCTGGATAATGGATATAGATGTCTTGATTTTCTGTGATACCTTTAACACGCAGAAGCTGCTCTTCCATTGTCGGTTCTTTCCATATTGCTCCACTCTGCCAGAGTTGGTGCGAATTAGTGTGTCGCTCTCTAATCATGCGCTGGTCAAGCTTCCCTTTGTGAAGAATCCTCTTCAGACCTCTGGACGTCCCCAGGTAGAAGTGAGCAATAGCACTTTTTGCACAGAACAAGTGTGAGAACCTTCGGTGAAAGGACTTTTTAATTGATGAGACGTAAATGCAGATGTTTTTAGATGTTTTCATGTCTTCCATTGTGCTGTCTCTTCTTGGCCAAAGCAGCAACATTGACAGGAGGTACAGCTCTGTGCATTTCGATTGGGTTCCTTCCTCTTGTAAAATATCATTCAGAAGGTTGATTAACTCCTCATACTTCTTTGGCAGTTTGGAGCTTGGCTTGATGCAGTGAAGAGCAATGTTTGCCAAGATAAAAACTGTCCTGTTCATCAATGTTTTCCGTGTAGAGTTCTCAAATATGAACTCATGTTTTTTAAATATCTTCTCCATTTCAGTGCCATTCTTGTCATTCAGGCACTGCAGAATTCCAGCAAAGGTGTCTGCACGTTTTCCCTCTAAATACTGCCGGGCATCCTCAATCTGTCGTTGTAAACTCAGTTTTGGTTGGCTGGTCATCTCTGACTCTCTCTCCTTTCCTGAGGTGCAGAAAATCTTGAGATACTCTTTGAAGTGCTCTGACACCTTTTTTTTATTTCTGCAGTCTGCAGTATCCCTCTCAATGTACCGAGGCTTCAGGTACGTGAAATAATTTTCAAAGAATATGAAGCCATTCTTGACACGTGGCTTTAAATTAATAAGAAACTTCTCATTTCTTGTTAGTACAGCAACAAAATCTTCATTTGCCTTGTTTTCATGGAATTCACTGCCTGGCAAGGTATTATTGAGAAAACTCAACATTTTCTGCCGATTAATTCCATCAGTTTTGTTGAAAAAGGGAATGTTCTGAAGAACATTAAAGATAATCATCCCGACATCTATTTCACCTACATGCCCGGAGGTGTTGTACGTTCTCTGCCGCTTCTTATTGCGCTGATCTGAGCTGTCAAATGACTCACCCTTGTCTGCAAGGTCTTGCGAATCTTGAAATGCTTTTGTCGCCTTGGATGCAAGGTTCAGGTACTTTTCCAAATCTTCAGGAGTAAGGATTTTACCCTTCTCCTCAGCATGATCAATTTCATATTTGAGATGTCTTTTGTGGACCTGTCCCAATGTGTCTGCATTGTAGGAATTGTTTTTCTTTTGCTGTGCATCAAGTGCCCACTTCAAAGCTGATGCGAAATCCTTCTCTATTAGATAAAAATGCCTTGCTAGAGCTTGAGGTATAGTCGCATTTTTTTCAAATCTCTCTGTGGCTTCAATCAAAACCTCTTTGATTTGGCCAGTACCTTCTGTGGTTTGAATTTCCTCAATTAAAGGTGAAAACAGTGTCTTTTTTTCAGCTCCGAGTTCTATCTGCTGCCGTGTGATCAGCATACTCTGGACATTCTGGATGAGATTATCCTTGCCCATGCCAGATTTGTACAGGAAGTTACAGTGCAGGAGATTGGTTGTTATTTCACTTAATTTGAGATCGTGCTTTCTGATAAGGGCTTTAAGGCATTTGTCAGCAATCTTTTGATGCAGGAATCGGACTGCCTTATAAGTCCCATATTCTTCAACAGAGAAGCAGATTAGAAGTGTGAAATATGGATTCATTTTTTCCTCCAGTGTTTCTTGACCCCAGAGCGCATTTTTTATTCCCACAAATTCCTCACACAGGGAAAGTGACATAGAGGACTCATTCACAAATGTATTTAGCTGAGCTAAAAATGACAGGAGCTGTCCAACATTGTTGGAGACATCAAGGCCCACGAGAGTGTTATGGACAAGGTCTTCAATATACTTTTCACTGAAATTATTGGTCATGATCATGAAGGCATAGAATGTCTCAGGTTTTTCATGATGGTTTTTAAGGTCTCTCAATTTCTGTTCAAAGAAGCTCTGTTCCTTAGGGGAGAGCTTGTTGCTAATGAAAATATTGTCGATTCGACTGTTTCTTGAGCTTTCATCCGGGAACTGTGATCTCTTGCAGTTTAGTATTATAACCATTAGACGATCGCCATTTCTCTTCTCATGTGCAGCAAGAAGTACAGATCGATGCAGATCTTCAACATCTTCCAAATCATCCACCAGCAGAAGAACAGGGACGTAACTGGTCTGCTCCTTTTTTGCATAGGTCAGTAACTTTGTGACTTGAGCAGCAATTTCAAGGTTTTGGGCTTTGTTGTTTTTTAATACAGCACATCTAAATTTGTGTCTCAAGCTCCACAAGACATGCATAGCCAGTGTAGTTCCTCCACAGCCTGGGTGGTGAAACAAGTTGATTATCACACAGGTGGTTTTGTACCCTGCCTGTGGAGTGATCAGATCATATAACTCTTCAAATTTGTCTCGTTTGATGAACGGGAGACACCCTGGCTTCTCAGACAAGTAGAAGTTCCACCAAGTCACTCTCCCTCCTCTGTAAAAAATCTCCTCTGTTTTTTTCTTAAACTCTGGAAAGGCAGTACTTAATTCAATTTCCGTGTTTTCACATTCATTCTCACAGAGGATGTCTAGCACTGTCATCTGTTCTTCATCCTTTTTGGTCAGGAGGACAGAACTGGAGCCGAAGGATGGCAGATATCTGCTGTCTGAGAGGGTTTGGGGCCCTTTCATTTTCATAATAGTGCAGTTGACCTCATTGAGATTCAGCTCGTAGATGCAATTACTGGTGATATCTATTTCACACCGTGTTCTCACTAAATTTCTCCACTTATTGAACACAGATGCATCTCTGCATATGCATATCATATGCTCTATCCCTCCCAATTTCTGGTAGATCATGCAAAAGGTATCAAGCAAAGGGCTGGAAATTTGTTCTACGCTTGAGTGGAGCAAGAACATTACCTGTAGTGTCTCTGTTCGTAGAATCTCAGGATTACATATAAATGTAATCACGTCTTGTACTTCACCAGCACGTTTCTTCAACCAGTCTTTGGAATCAAATGGTTTGTCATCTTCCCTCTCTTCATCCGTTCGACCATTGCAAAACACCCAGCTGGGCTGCTTGAACAAATTCAGTTTTGCAATGATAGTGGACACACTGTCACTGGTGTTGTACATGCGTGGGTAGTGAAGGTTGGCTGTTCTGTCTTTACGGAAAAAGCTGCAGGAGCCATTGAGCTCAGACTCTGGGTCAAAGTCCAACACAGCAAACGGCTTAATCTCTTTCAAGAAATTCAGGTGCTCAAGTTGACTTGAAGGGCACTTGTTTGTCACAACAATGTTGTGCAATGAATCTGCTAATGTGTCTCTTCCATGTGAAATTAACTGTTTGAGTCTTTGTCCTTGGTTGCTTTGTCTTGGTTCCTGGCAATCATTTTCTTCTATGGACTTCCTTGCTGAAGCCCAAGACTTGACATCATCAATCACATTCTGCTGATCACTGGGATTTGTTAGGATATTGAGGCTCTGAGCACCTTGTCGTACAAAAAGACACCGTTCTTGACATTTCTTCCCTTGTTTGTCTTGAGATAACATATATGTATAAAAAAGAATCTCCTGAGTTTCTGAAAAATTTGGTACAACGTCAACTTCTATGACACACAGATCTGAGGATGTTTCCTCAATATGTAGAACCTGGACAAATTTTGGTGGCCTAATGCACGCTCTGGCAATATTTGTGTTTTTCGAAAAACATTTCGGCAGACGTTGATCATACTCATCTATGTACTTTTGTGGTGAAGGAACTCTGATGCCTATTATCTGCCCATGTGTATATTTTGGGGCATCTCCCACTCCGAAATGAATGGTCCCGTTTGTGCGTGAGTTCATGCAAGCTGCTGCAAAGCGCAAGACTTCATTGGTAAACTTCTGGAGGACTTCTGATTCGGTGGCATTTGTTGTGTTGGCCAGCAGCTTGTATTCATGTGCAGGGTCCAGAAGGTTGCTAGGACCTGTTTCAGGGGGGAGAATATAATTTTGCGTATATGTGTGAGACTCGCTGCTTTTGTCAAAGGGTCGAGGTAGGCACTTCTGCTGCTCCAAATTTGAAGCTGTTTGTTTGGAGGGATTAACTGCTAGTGTCTGAGTTTCTGTCCCACTTCCTTTCATAGCCACCTGTGTTTCCTGTGAACTTGTTGGGTTGTCATGGACAGCCTGTTGGACAGGAGGGGAAATCGTGGCCACTTCTTCATTTTGGATGCCTTTGCAGTCAAGGGACTGCAGGATCTCCGATGGCTGCTGAACCCCTCCTCCACAGAGGTCCTTTTTGGTGCACAAGCTTGGGGTGTCTTCCTCTTTATTGACTACAGCTGAGGTTTTCACTGCTACAGTGGGTGACATGATTCCACTGGACTCTGGATGTGACACAGTAGCGCTGCAGGTGAGTCTGTTTGTTTCAAAGGGCTCTTCCTCAACATTTCTGTCTTTTCCACTTCTGTGGGCATCTTTGCAGGAACCTGTGGCTTTTTCTTTATGTGGTCTTCCTAAAGACTGTTTGAGTCTTCTCACATTGCTTATAATTTGAACAGCTGGCCCATGGTTCACCTCTAAATCCAGCAGGTCACTTTTCTGAAAGCAGACCAGACTAGCACCTGAAACATCCTCATTGTAAAGTCTGTCAGCGTACTCCTGAGGAATCTGGAGGTCACTTAGCAGCCATTGGCGGACATTTTCTTTGGTCCAGTCCTCAATACGTTCTGGCCTATCAGCTGCGCCACTCATTCTGTTTCAGCGAGGAGACTGCACACAGAAAAAAGGAACCAGTTATATAAATATGAACTTCATCAGTTTACTGGGTTAATCTAATAAATCAAAATACATTTAAATTTAAACCAATTTACCAGGAAAACTATGGAGAACTATGGATAATTAAAATGAAAAAGGAAAATAAAAATGGATAAAAGAAAATAGGTATGGAGGGATTATTCAGCCTAAAATAATAGTTTTCATTTTATTTTACATTTACAATTTTCATTTTCAAGCTGTACATAAATGAGGGGGTGAACCTCTCCTACGAAACAAAGCAAGCAGGGTGGGTCCCATACAGGTTGGGCACAGTGGCACTTTACGAATAGCGCATAGCGCATGAGGGGATTACAGTCTATGGGGAATGGGTAAAGACTCCAAAATGCTCTCAAGGAACTCAAAAGGTTTTAATGGATGAGATGATGAGGAATCTGAGAATTTCACTCTTTCATTCCACTGCCGTGTGATCTGTGCATCTTTCAAAATGCATGGTATTTGAGAATGGATGATATACTGTAAGCTAGCATACTAAAATTGTTCTTGTTCTTTTTTCATTTAAATATTTTATTTGTTTTTTGTTCACACAAAGGGTCAAAGGATGGAAAACAGCAAACGATACCTAACCTTCATCCATAATGTAAAAGGTCACAAGCAGCAAAAATGAGTTATAATTTCAGGAGTGTAGCCCAACCATATTTGCTCAATGTAGATCAGAGGTGTAGATGTAGCTTAACCTGTTTACTTTGTGAAATGCTCAGATTCTTTGTCATCTCATCCATTAAAACCTACAAGTGCCTGATGTCAAGTACCCATTCTCCCATACTATAGACCCGTCAACAGAAGTCGCAGCCATAACATTAATCGATGTTAAAAATTAAGCTGTATTCTTACTATGACTTCATTTTTTCACATTCCAAATACATATGCAGTATATAACTACTACTATGGGGTGCCAAATGTAAAGTAAAACACAACACGTTTTTCCTGTGTTTTTTTCTCAGATTTAGCATAAATGTGGCATTTTCCTGAATATTTATGCTAAATATTAGTTTTTTTTCCAAGATTTAACTGACATGCTAAATAAACCTTTTAGTTGATATTTTCAGATTTAATTGATAAATCTCAAATAAGCATGTCCTAAATATATAACTTAAATGTTAAATCTGAGTTTTCAAAAATAAATATTTAAAAAAATATATATATTTAGCTTATATCTTAAATCTCTGTTTCAGAAACAAATATTTAGTCAAATATAAATATTTAATTTAAATCTCAAATCTTGGTTTCAAAAATAAATATTTATTTTAAAAAATAAAATTTAGCTTAAATCTTAAATCTTACATTTTCCAAAAGCAAGATTTAAGATTTAATTTATTTTTTACCTCAAATCCGTGTTTAACAGTTAAATATTTCGCAAAAAATTATATCTTAAATCTTGCGTTTTTATAAAAACCAAATAAATATTAAGTATTTATTTTATCACAAATCCTGGTTAGAAATTTAAATATTTAGAAAAATGTATTTATGTCTTAAATCTTGGGTTCTAAATAAAATATTTAGCTTATATCTTAAATCTTGTGTTTTTATAAAAATCAAGATTTAACATTTAAATAAATGTTTATTTTATCACAAATCTTGGTTAAAAAATTTTATATTTCGTCAGAAAGAAATATTTATTTATATCTTAAATATTTTGTTCCAAATTAAACATTTAGCTTATATCTTAAATCTTGCGTTTGTAAATTCAACATTTAACTAAATCTAAATCTTTAGTTTAAATCTTTTGAAATACAGTATATACTAATTAGCACCGCCCCTTGGTGACTGGTATCCAATGGAAGGAGGAGGGGAAATAGCTGGCTTTAGTAATAGGGGTAATTGAGGGTCTTCTAGCGAAGTGTGAAACTTGACGTTACATATATTAATTCCTATATTAATTCCTGTTTGACACACATTATTTACATAGCCTACACACAGATAGCATCTCTTATAATCATATAAGATGTCCAGCGAACTAACTAGATAGCATAGGCTACGTTTTGGGCATAGGCTATTGGCGTTTCCTTGACTAATTTATTATGGTGAAGTTGAATATTGACAGCCAGCCAAGCCAAATAACAAACTTTCAGCTTGATTCAATAGATAAAAACGCAAGATTTAAGATATAAGCTAAATATTTAATTTAGAACCCAAGATTTAAGATATAAATAAAAAAATTTTTTTTCTAAATATAAACATTTTTAAATAAATATTTATTTAAATGTTAAATCTTGGAAAAAAAACTCATATTTAGCATAAATCTTCAGGAAAATGCCACATTTATGCTAAATCTGAGAAAAAAACACAGGAAAAACGTGTTGTGTTTTACTTTACATTTGGCACCCCATATACTACTTCAGAAAAAAGTAGAGTAAAATAGAGTAATGAATAATGTCATTTTGTGCCTTTCGAAAGGTTTCTTTTAATATTTGATGATCTTTAACTACCTGTAGATAAATTAAAACTTGAAATTTAGAAAAATGCTTTTCTGTCCTGTACACAGATTATAAGTCTTAAGTTCAGTGCACAAATTTCTGCCAGAGAAACATTCGGATGTGGTATAGTTTTCATATCAATCCGCGCTTTAAAACGCGTTATTATGCAATGATAAAGTAACAAAACTTAATTTGTTACTTAATTCATTTTCAGGATGATAGATTACCTCAAGCAACCTTCAAGTCTCTGCAAGTTGATTTTCATACCGTATGGAAATGAATGGATACACTGGCTGCCTGGAAGTAGAAAAAACTAAAATAAAAAAAGCTGTTATTTGCTTTGCAAATTGGTTTGCAGCAATGTAAAGTACACAAAATGTCTAGTAAACAGGCTTTAACATCCAAAATGCCAGTATGGTCCTTTACATTTTCTGGTACTGAGACCAATTGTACTGAGATTAAACCAAATCTTTAAAGTAAAACAATTTATCTGCAACACCAGGACTGCCAAACCAATGCACAAAACAAACTCACTTGCCATCTGGCCCTAAAACAAGAATGCACATTGGCTGATTATCTTAGCTTGGGTGGGCAGAGCAGGAATTTGAGCCACGCCCAAGGCCAAAAAGCAGTCTACTGTTAGGGATAAAATTATCATATCTGGTTACAATTCAATGTGCTGTGTTGCCATGACAGTATCGTATAAGAGCTCCATGTGCATTGATAACAGCCTGGCACTTAGGTCTTGAATAACACATTGTGGAACGTTCTGCCACTTGCAGTGTAAGCCAAAAGCAGAACCTGGAGTATTTGAGGTGGAGGATTCATCTGAGGATTGCAGCGACCCAGGATATTCCAGAGATGTTCGATGCCATTCTTCGTATAACCATATTTCCCATCTACCATCCTATCGTTAACCATTGTCATTAGTAATGGTAATTAAAATTAATTAATTACTTTGTTTTGTAGTTTGACTGAACTCAGCATCTTTCATTTTACCTGTTTAAACAAATTGCTATTTTGATGTTTTCTGCTGTCCAGGTATTGCATGACATTTATTTATTTTAATACAGACATTAAGGGCTCTATTTTCCGGCCGGCGCATTGGCGAGGTGGCATTTTTGTCATGGATTTTCATGCTCCTGAGCCTGTTTGACTCGCCGTGCGCCGAAGTGGGAGGACGGCTGCTGTGTGGGTGTGTCAGTCCATGGCGAGTTGCTAATTTCGGGGCTTTTCCAAGCAATGCATGCATGATCATTCATAACCTATTCAAAAGCCAATAAACAATTTTCGTGGATCATATGCCGTCTGATTTGTCTTTAATATTAATCCCTCAAGCAGGAAAAATGCATACTTTGCTTTTATTGTGCATTGTCTTTTACATGGGCTGTATTGTAACCGGAATACTTCAGTTTTCTGAATAAGATTGGAATAATGATGTGGTTCTAAACACATACGTATATTGATGGATAGTGACAAAACTGAAAGCAGGGTTGATTAATCCTTAATTATTATTGATAAATTCACTAGCAATTTTGTTTAAAAATGACCTGAAGTAAACAAAAAGTCTAACCTCAAACCATCACTCTGCTGCCAGATATACAGTAGATATGGATGGATCACTTTAAGGGTTGTTTCTCCTGACAAATATTCCTATTGAACTCTATGGAAAAATAAGTCAGGAGAACCCTTCAAGTTATCCATCCATATCTACTGTATTTCTGGCAGCAGAGTGATGCTTTAAGGCTTGTTTGATATGTCAGACCCCTGATGACTTATTATTTGTGTCATGCACAAAGTAGATGTCCTAACTGACTTGCCAACACTATAGTTTGCTAACATGAAATCTGTGGAGTGGTTAAAAATTAGTTTTAATGATTTCACCCTAAGTGTATGTAAACTTCTGACTTCAACTGTACAAGCACACCATCTCACACACACACTTCATAGATAACACATCTATTCAAAACAACACTTATTGCAATCTGTATTTTTTTCTCCTTACAATGAAATTAATTAATTAATCTTAGTCTGAAATCTGTCTTTACCTATGAAGGCAATGTTGTCATGGCAATGAAGCACATTCAGGTGTAAACATATGATGACTTCATTAGTAACAGCAGTCATAGACTGCTTTAGGCCCTGGCAGTGGCTCAAATCGCAGAAATAAAGATGAATGCTGACCCGCCTCCTGTTCTATTAAACAGAAGGCTAGAATTCAAGTTGAGTGAGTCTGATTTACAGGAAACACACCCTGGGGAGTGGACTACCCAGGGAATCATAACTACAGTTCTGGGATCAGTATTGGCAGCACAGAACAGCAGGATGCAGCACAGTACTGGAAGTAGTATCACTGGTTTACATTATACATTTAAAATGAAGGAAGCTCAGAAATGAGAATACCCACCCATTTTTAACACAAACACACACATCAACCCAAAGTGTTTTTTGAAAGCGGTTTGTTGAAGATAAAGAGGAAAATAAACATACCATTAGTTCTTGCTCCTGGTCACGATCTGATGTTGAATTGTGGTTATGTACCAATGCAATGGGGTCACATGATTGAATCACAGAACCTCCTGAATGGACACTGATTTCTTTTCAAGGCTAAAAATAGCAAAATTTCACTAAAGTTACTATTCCAGTCATTGACAACATCTTTATTAATTAAATCCTAATGTACAAAAACAGACTCACTGTGTTGTGTATTTCACTTTGCATGAGGGTGTGTTTAGCAAATAATTCAAGACACACTGTACTTACATACATACTGACATACTTGCACAGACATGCTAGCTTCTCAAAACCTACAAATCTGCATTCCACAGGTAATCACAGTCCAAAACCAACACCATTATCCAATATTTGAATGCAAAGAGAATGTCAACGAAATATACATCTATATGCATATAAATATAAATAGAGGAGGTCTTGTGATTATTGTAATTAGCTCAGCGATGCTGGAATGGATTTTCCGCAAAGTTCCTACATTGATGAACAAACTAATATATAGTTCACTAATAAATTTGGGACACAAGAAAATAAGACTCGCTGGAATTGTAATAAAAAAACAGGCACACTGCGTTAACTCAATATCTCTGATATACATCTATAAACCCGAGCTTTAAGTTCAGAAATGTGTTTGTTGAAGAAAGAGGGAAATAAACATAGCCTACCATTAGTGCTTGTTCCTGTTCACTATCTGATGTTGAAATGTGGCTGTGTACCTTTGCAAAGGTGTGCACTCCAGAACCTGATATCAGGACACACCCAGGGGATCACATGATGGAATCATAGAACCTCTGAAGCCTGCATTGTCAGTGATATTAACTAAGCTGTCATATACAAAAAGAATGTGCACAAACAATCAACATGTGTATGTTCTTTATTTGCCTCTAAACAGGTTTGGTGTACCTGAAGTAGACTTGTAGCAGTGTGGAATGTGGTGCACAAGCCTTCACCAGTGTAATAATCTCCACCCCTTCAATACTGGTATTTTGTACAATTGGTATATTACAATTTTAAAATGAAACAAAAAATTGAATAAAGTCAATTTTTCAAAGCTTCAATGCTTTGAAAATGCTTCCATCCATCCATTCATTTTCTAACTGCTTGGTCCAAGTAAGGGTTGTGGTGGCAACAGGGCAAGCACAGCAGCCCAGACGTCCCTGTCCCCAGCGACTCCCTCCAACTCATCCTGGGGGATTCCTAGGCGATCCCAGGCCAGCTGGGAGAGGTCATCCCTCCAGCATATCCGGGGCCTCCTCCCAGCTGGACGTGCCCGGTACACCTCCAAAGGGAGGCACCCAGGGGGCATCCTTACCAGACCACCTCAACTGGCTCCTCTCAATGTGTAAAAGCAGAAGCTCCACTCTGAGGTCCTCCTGGATGGTTGAGCTCCTCACCCCGTCAAGGAAAGTAAGCCCCGCCACCCTACGGAGAAGCTCCATTTCGGCCACTTGTATTCACAATTTCACACTCTCAGTCACTACCGACAGCTCGTAAACATAGGTGAGAGTAGGAATGATGATTAACTGGTAAATCGAGAGCTTTACCTTTTGGCTCTGCTTCACCATCACCTTCTTTCAATACAACGCCAGCATTACTGCAGCCGCGACACCTGAACGATCCCTTTTACCCTCACTCATGAATAAGACCCTGAGATACTTGAGCTCCTCCACCTGGGGCAGTTGTTCCCCTCTCATCTGAAGGGCACAAGCTATCTTTTCCCAGGAGAGGAACGTGGCATAATACTTGGAGGCGCTGATTACTGCAGTTATGAATAAGGCTGGGTGTTTGTCATGGAAAATATTGGCTAAATTCATGGAGCAGTCATGGCAAGTTGTTCACGGTAAATCACAGTAACTTAAAAAAGGGGCAGGAATCACAGAGTGTTTTTAAAAAAACATTAGTTTATTAATTCAACCCACAGATCTCATGTGCATCAGTGGAAAATTATTGAAATAACATGCGGGACTGTAACAGTAACAAGTGCTTAAAGTAAAGAATAATATCAGCGAGCAGCTGCCGCTGATAACAAGTATGAGCAAAATTCATTGATAGGCTGGTGCATTTAATCTCATCGGCCCATCATGGAAAGAAAGAGCATGCTTTTTTTCCTATATAGATCCCCTCCACTTGTGTTTTAAACTATCCTTTAAAATATACTTGTCATGGTTTTGCAGCTCGCTGTTTCTTTCTGCAGATGTTTCCTTGCGGGTCAGCGGGACGGCGCCCCTGCCGTTTTTTTCCACCTACCCTCACTCATTCGTTTCACCTGTGCTAGCGTCTGCTAGTTATTTAAGCACAGCTACTTCCTGGTTCTTTGCTTTTGTGTCTTACTTAGCCACGTTAAGCCAGGTAACAGGTATAGGTTCAGACGACCACTTTGCTTTTAAGCTTTGCTAAAAAGTAACGCGGGACTTGCCTGTAAGTGCGCATTTATATCTCTTATTAGAAGTTTGTTTTTCTCGTTTGCACTTTCTGTTCCTAGCCTTGGTTTTTCTCCTGTCCTCTCTGAGACAGTAACCTTTGTTACCTTTTCTCGTTCTCACCTCTTTATTTGTGCTTATTCGTTTATTAAGCTAGAGGCCTTTCCTTTTCTCTTATTTCCTACTTGAGTCTGCAAGCTTTTTGCCCACTTTCCTGGGTTGCTATTCTTTGGCTGTACGCCGGGAGTTATTTTTCCCGTTTTGTTTATTTTTTCTCTGCTCCATTCGCGGAGTTCTATTCCTGTCCCCTTTAGTGGTACTCCATCCCTGGAGTACTTTGTGATCCCCTTACGGTCGCGTCTGGTCCCCCGACCCAGCCACCTCACAATACTATATTGAATCATTTGTTTAATATGGTTTGTTCAATAAACTACTGTAAATGGCTTAGAAGCATCCCTACATCTTTACCCTCACAGGGAATGCCAGAATGTATGAATATGCAAATTGACAACACCCTCGTGCACTCATGGCCCCAACTCTGTACTGGAAGCAGTCATCTGTAAAATGTGCACTACAAACACTGATTCCCTCTATGCTATCAGGCACATCCATGCGATTTTTATACAACCCCAATTCCAAAAAAGTTGGGACAGTATGTAAAATGTACATAAAAGCAGAAAGCAGTGATTTGTAAATTCTCTTTTGTAAGGGGGAGTGTAAGGTTCGGAGAACCAAGCGCGACCGATAAGGATTTCTAAAAGCGTATCTAGAGAGATACGCCACAAAACGCGGAAATAGCCGCACCAGGACTGTGAAACACAGGATCGGGAACAAAACTTCCCTAGCACAAGGCAAAACAAAGCAACCTCCAAAAACTGAGGCGATCTCGATAAACAGCGAGAATAACTCACAAAAGAACCTCACACACTAAAATATTAGGTGTAATAGGAGGTGATGAAACAAAACAAAACTCGATAAAACGAGTGAGGGAAAAGAATAGAAAAAACCTGTTAGCCAGAGCTCTTGTGGAAAAAGAGCTGAACACAACTGGCAACAGATGAAAACAAAAAAGGATAAAGATTGGAAAGTAAAGAAAAAAACAAATCCTAAATCTTCTACCCGGACTTGCTGCGTTTCCTATTCGTACGAACCAGAAATGCAGCGACCGAAATTCCTATACCTTTACCGATTTCGTTTGTCAACGTAGCAAAGACAATATCGAAGTGCGGAAATGCGGAAGTCCTGCGGTATTTATAGCCGACAGGACACGCAAAACAGGTGCAGAAAATAATTGTCGGGCAAAACACGAATACCGGAATGGAGGAAGAAAAAATCTGATAGAGCGTCCCGACGACGCCAAAAGGAAACCCGAACGCAGAAACAGCAGAGGCTGCTAGAAACCATGACATATTTTACATATATTTAATTGAAAACAGTACAAAGAAAATATATTTAATGTTCTACCTTATCAACATTATAGATTTTTGCATATGCAAATTCTGAATTTGATGCCTGCAAGTTGGGACAGGGGCAAAAAAAGACCTGTTTGGCATTCCACAGGCAAACAGGTGATGTTATCATGACTGGGTATAAAAGGATATCAAAAGACTCTTGATATTTTTCAAAAAACACATCCAAAGATGTATGGTAGCACTCACCACTTTAAAAAGGACAGGGACAGTTCCTCAATTTCACCATTTATTTTGGTCTTCAATCCACAATGTTAACGTTTCGGCCAGTCGGCTTTCATCAGATGTTCAAAAACATTTGGATGTGTTTTTTGATGTATATGGTTTTTGGTTTAGCACAACAAGAGTCTCTTTCTGGGAAGGCGTGTCCAACTCTTCTATTGTAATACTCTTGATATTTTATTTTCAGGTACTCTTAGAAGCGATAGTATAACCTCTCTGCATTTGAATGGATCTCTATGGGAATTGGGAGGTGGGACTAGATTAAGCTAGAAATTACACAGGAATAGTATGGAACCCATTGCTGGCTAAATGGCTATAAGTCATCAAGTGTCTGAGGTATCAAATGAGCCTCAAATCATCACTCTGCTGCCAGATATGCAGTTGATATGGATGGAGCACTTTAAGGGTTGTTTCTCCTGACTCATTTTCCTATTGAACTCCATGGTAAAATAAGCCAGGAGAAACAACCCTCCAAGTGATTCCATACTATTCCCGTGTAATTTACAGCTTAATCTAGTCCCACCCCCCAATTCCCATAGAAATCCATTTGAATGCAGAGAGGTTATAGTATCGCTGAAAATAAAATATCAAGAGTCTTTTGATATCCTTTTATACCCAGTCATGATAGCATCACCTGTTTACCTGTGGAACGTTCCAAACAGGTGTTTTTTTTAACTTCCCAACTTTTTTGTAACGTGTTGCTTTTATGTGCATTTTACATACTGTCCCAACTTTTTTGGAATTGGGGTTGTAAATAAAATCCAACCGTTTTTGTTTTAGAATGGGCTCCTTTGGTAAAGAGTGAAACAAAGTTCTAAAACTTCCATGTTTAACACACTTACTGTCACAACAATATCAGTAACTAGGCAGCTTTTCGTGAGCTGTTTCAGTTTATCACATCACTCCTGAATTTGCATATCTTTGCATCGTGGACGCAGATAGGTTTGACAGATTTGTGAAATTTTGCTTGTACGTGTACGTCACCAAGTCAGATTTCAGAGAAGTACGGAGAAGCTGACCCTCTACAATGTAAGAATGTGAAACAGTGCTCTGGTGACAAGTTCTGCACAAAAATCTATCTATATAGTTAAAGTTGTGCCTCGAAGAGGAGTTAACCATTTACAAAACACGTTTTTGAGTGGAATGGGTCTTTAACAGAATGTTGTTATAAACAAATTCAATCAGAAATCAAATTCATTCAAATAAGCCTTAAAATAGGCCTAGCCTATTTATCTTGAATCATGATAGCAGCCCACATATCACTTTTTTTTTTTTTTAAACAAAAAAAAGATATTATTGTTCAGATAGAATCGGTTTAGGCTTCATTATTTGTGCGGTTCCGAATAATGTATTCAGCTTCGGGCACACCCTTAAAATATGTACATATTGTTAACTAACAAATGACAAACTCCCATGATTTACCAGACAAACCCACCTTGGTTGAAGGATCTAAATTAGTCCTGACTCCATATGAAGCTTAATAAGATAGGACAAATTGCATGCATTTGCACGGAAGTACAACATTTCCCATGAAAAGAGGCTGCTCAAACAAATCCACCCTGAAGCGATGCCGTCAAATAAAACAACGCAAACAGTCCCCTGAAGAGCCACTGAGACCATAGTGTGCCTCTCTCATCTGCCAAGTCCATAAACACTGCTCTCCAAAATTATTTACATCCCTAGAGGCCAAGCCCACCGCTGGTGTGTGTAGCCAAAGTGCTCACCTGATCATAAAACCTGGGGCCTCATTTATAAGTACTTTAGATCAAATTTGATGTTACGTGTGGCATAGGTAGAAAATCACGACAATGTAGTGATTCATAAAATTTCAACGTGATTCCATTTGACCGTGGAAACAGTCGTAGCTCCATGTCAGGTCATCACTTGACGTACGCACATTACCTGCTGGTTATGCCAAAGTATTGCCGGCTTGAAGGCTGCACGTGAGCGTTTAATGATGCTGTTATCAGCCTAAAAAATGAGTTTAATTCAAAATTTAAAAGGAAATTGATAGGCTTATTATTGAATTTTAAGTATTCCTTACATTATATACCATTATTGTATGACATGTAGAAACTTGTAAAATTGGGGCATTCATTATGATTCAGTGTTGCTCATTAAAGACAGGCTTATGTGTCCTATAAATAGTCTACTGTAAGCAAACAATTAACATTCAGCCATGGCTGCGCTAGCTTCATTGGAGGACGTTACAAACCATGCGTTTCTCAGGGAGAGTGTTCAGGGAACTGACTGACTTTTTTTTGCCAAAGGGTGTGAATAATTTTTCAGGGCATTGTATGCTCTGCTGATTCACGTTTAATGTCAGGCTCCAGTTATAAGAATGGGCTCCGCCTATCTGCAGCCCACCAATCAGGTTCAGCGTGTGGTTTCCTGAGTCTGAGTGCCAATACTGAGCCTATCGGAGCCCTCCACCTCTCCATCCCGCTTCTCCGGCCATGACTCAGCCAGCAGGCACCCAAGGCTCAAGGGCTGGGTTTTCGCTGGGTGACCTGGTGTGGAGAGGTCTGGTCCGGATGGGCTATGAGAAATGACAGAGGACTGACCGGGGACAGCATTAGGCATAGAGAAGTGGGGGCCAGGGTGACTGACATTCTGAGGGTCACCTGTAAGCAGGAGAAGGGAGGGGTCATTCCTTCTGGGGCTGATGGAAAGGTCATGGAAGGATTCTGAAGAGGAGGCCCAGGACTGTGTTACAGAGCTTGTGGGTACGCGGGGTTTGGGCTGGGTGGGCTCAGGGGGGCCAGTAGTGACCTGTCGTGCCAGGCTGGGGTGGGACTGACTGAGGACGGCAGGAGAACATGATGGGGCAGAGCCGCTGTCAGGACCGTACCCAGTCGGAGGACCCGGATCCGAGGAGAACCCAGTGAGGGTGGAGCTGAGAGGGGGCGTGTAGGGGGAATTTGGGGTGCTCCTGGACGTGAGGTGGGAGTTGGGCTGGATACCGGCTCCAAGCTGGGTGCTGTGCCCCAGCCCAGTACAGCAGGGTGCATACAGTCCTGGGGGCCCGTGGAATGGCCCCGCCTCTGTCGACGGACTGCCTACTGCGGCGGTTCGGTCCTGGCCTGAACTCCCAGTGTAGCTCCAAACAGCCCCAGGGGGGAGTCTTTGGGCCTCCTGCTGGGGGCGCAGGCTAGCCCCCATGCTGTAGGGCATCCGTGCATGCCAGGCGGTGCCGGTGGTTGGACCGGGAACGATCTGCACGGCGTAGGGGTACGAGGGCACGGTGGGCACGCACTGCTGCGTGGCCACGCCCACCTGAAGGAAGTGCATCATGTGATGGAGCTCCTTAGTCAGCTGCGACACTTTCTGGTTCAGGTGGCTCATCTACAGAGCAAAGGGAGAGAAAGAGCCATCAGAACCTGGCATGATTTGTAGACGGAATCAGGTGCCTGTTAGCACTGGGCTAAATCAGAAACCTGCACCCACACCGGTCCTTTTCAGATAAGATTGCCCACCCCTGCCCTAGTCCCCTGATAATCCCGATTGCAAGCACACTGCAATCGGCATTAGCATGGGACAATAATAACAACTTAGAGAGCATGCAGAAATGGCTGTGTTTTACCACCTGGGTGACAACCTGATAAGAACATAGGAACTGTGAGAAGGATCATGTGAAGGACAGAGTGGAGGGAGGGTGGAGAGTCAGCAGTCTGCATGCGTCTAATCCAGATTCTTTCATTGCTTCCATTTTTCCCTCAATCTGGCTCATCCGCACATCCTGGTACATGCCAGCATTTTTCAATGGCTTAAAACTACAAACATAACTAATGCAGAAAGTCAATTTGTTGATTTTCTTTGGTACATAAAATGGTCTCAAAGGTAGGCTGTGTCTGGAGAGACGGTCCAGTCCTTATGGTCCTCTTCCATACCCCACCTCTCCCATAACCCACCTCTTTCATACCCCACCTCTCCCATACCCCACCTCTCCCATACCCCACCTCTTTCATACCCCACCTCTCCCATACCCCACCTCTCTCATGCCCCAGCTTTCTCATGCCCCACATCTACTCACCTCAAGGTTCAGCTGGCTGATGCTCTGCCTGACCTCCTCTGTCTCCAGGAGCAAGGTGCTGTTCACCTGGCCGGCATCTGTAAGGGGTAGAAGCATCATGAGGTCCACACATGGACACCCCGATTTCTTTAGCCAATACCGTGGAGTCATTGTTACACTAAAGGATTGTTATTGATGTTATTATTGATAGAACATCTTGTTAATAGTACCCCTAAGCCATATTCAAATGATATACTAATCCAGCAAGCATTTGGAATGTACTGCAATTGTGTACAACACATATTGCCCATGTGGTACTTTTAAAGGTCTTCATTCTAAATAGTTGGAATTATGCTATGCAATACTTGCCATTGCAAAATAATATATTTGTTATGGAAGGCATTTAAATGCGTTTTTAAATAAATTGTTACAAATTGGCTCTGGTTTGTAACAAGAAGAGGAGACCACACACAAAAGCAAAGGTAAAAACAAGACTTTATTAAACAATAAAAGTATAATACATAAGCATAGGGTGTAGACTACCCACAGGTGCAGCCAATTTGCACTGACAAACCACTCAACTCTGACTACCAGAAAACTACAGAGCAGAACAGTCAGCAGATGAGTGGCCTGTCAAAAATGTTTTAAATAGTTTTTTCCACGAAATTCCTGTATGTAACTGTACAACTGCATACAACTTCCTTTCTGTTTTTTTTTAAATATATGGGCTGCTCAAATCTCAGATTGTTTTGATGAAATGTATTAATTCATGTTAACATATCTTTCATTAAAATGTTATGATTAGCAGGCTATTTTTATCTGAATGTATTGTATGTAATTTCATCCAAATGTTGTAGAATCACCAGTGCTTCTTGCACATCCATTTGTTTTTGCGTCATGATAAATTGGCACGGTCTCTCGAAAAGTGTACAGTGCAGCATACAAATTACTCAGCTAAGTTCATCTGAATTGTAGCCAAGAAGGTCTCCATAAAATGAACCATTAAACCATTTCCATACAGTTATCTGCAATAGAATGTCCTATTTATGATTACATCAGCATGAATTATCACATTTTATATCTTTCATAATTATTTAGTAAAGCCTAATGATGTGCCACGACCTATCAATCATGTGCTAAGCCCAAAGAACAGTAATAGCTGAACTTATTTCTCCATTACCTTTGGCCAGGCTGTCAGCACTGGTGTCGGCTTGACTTTGCTCCATGTTGAAGTGAAATGATTGGCTATTGTCCTCTATTCCATCCACAAACCTGAGGGAGACAGGAGTCATCACAGTACCCAGTGTGAAGGCAGCGAGAGACATAGACGCCAGGACATGTCATAGGGTTCCCAGGGAGACAACAGACACCACAGAAAAGGGAGACATCAAAGCATTTCCAGGGACATGGAAGCTATTAGAAGGTTTCCAGGGAGATGGAAGTTACCACAAGGTTTCCAGGGAGATGGATGATACGACCACAAGGTTTCCAGGGAGATGGAAGTTATCACAAGGTTTCCAGGGAGATGGAAGATACCACAAGGTTTCCAGGGAGATGGAAGTTATCACAAGGTTTCCAAGGAGATGGAAGTTATCACAAGGTTTCCAGGGAGATGGGTGACATATACATCACACAGTTACCAGGGAGGAGTGAGCTGGGAAGACCTGGAGTTCTGAGAAACTCAGAGGCTCATCACTTTAGGACTCACTGGAGGTCATACAGCCTGCTTGCCGTAATCTATTCTATACATTCTTAAATGGGCAAGTCTCCGATTTCCCTTCGACCACAGATATCACAATCCAGTCCAGGAGGGCCGCAGTGTCTGCTAGTTTTCAGTGAAGTCATTGATTGTCTATAGAATCCACACATCTCATTCTGAAGACCTAAGTGGCTGCTGATTGAAATTAAACTGTCAATCAAAAACCTGCAGACACTGCGGCCCTGCAGGGCTGTAGTTAAACCTGCAGACACTGCGGCCCTGCAGGGCTGTAGTTAAACCTGCAGACGCTGCGGCCCTGCAGGGCTGTAGTTAAACCCGCAGACGCTGGAGTTAAACCCGCAGACACTGCGGCCCTGCAGGGCTGTAGTTAAACCCGCAGACACTGCGGCCCTGCAGGGCTGTAGTTAAACCCGCAGACACTGTGGCCCTCCAGGACTGGAGTTAAACCCGCAGACACTGTGGCCCTCCAAGACTTCAATTTGACACCCCTACATACATTCAGTTTTGAACCTTACATAGCAGTTCAATTTAATGTGTCCATCCAAATGCTCCAACTGTAATTCATTTTTTACGTATTTGTTTTAATTTACAAACCCCAATTCCAAAAAAGTTGGGACAGTATGTAAAATGCAAATAAAGGTAATAAGGTAGTGTCGTTTTTAAGCGTACTGGCCGCTGTTTGCGTGATTTTAATTAGACCTAGTTGAACGCTGATCACATTATCTACATTGGTAGTTTGTGCTTGTTCCGCGATTGGCTGTTAGATTGTTAGATTGTTAGATTGAACGCTGATCATATTATTTGCTTTGCTAGTTTGTGTTTGTTCCGCGATTGGCTGTTTGCTAGATTGTTAGATTGACTAGGCTGTTAGTTTTGTGTTATTGTACTTTTTAACTGGTAGTCCTTATTGATCCGTGCTTGCGAAGTGTCTCACACAGCTGTTAACCACTTGCAATCAGCTGTGTGCATTTCAAAAGACGTCTGGAAGAGCGACACTAGTGTCGCTCCGTCCCAGTTTATGTGTGTTCTCTCTCTCCCTCTCCCTATCCCTGTCTGCTCTCTTCCTTTTAGAACCCGCTTCCGACGACGTGGCCCTCCACGGCGACGCAACCCGTCCAACCTCCGCTACCCCTCGCTGACTCCCTGCGACGAGAACTTCACCGTCGCGGGGGGGCTCTGGAACTGCCAGTCTGCCACACGGAAAGCAGACTTCATCTCCGGCTATGCCTCCTTCCTGTCCCTCCAGTTTCTCGCCCTCACCGAAACCTGGATCACACCGGACAACACGGCAACTCCCGCTGCCCTCTCTCCTCCTCCTTCTCCTTCTCTCACACCCCCCCGGCCATCTGGTCGCGGAGGTGGTACTGGTTTGCTACTGTCCCCCTCATGGTCATTCTCTGTTCTCCCCCTCTCTGATATAGCTATTACTAGTTTTGAATACCACTCTGTGTTAATCAACCACCCTATTAATCTGTACATTATAGTTGTTTATCGCCCTCCAGGTCCCCTGGGGTGCTTCCTCGATGAGCTCGACACCCTGCTCAGCTCCTTCCCAGAGGACGGCACCCCGCTCATCCTCCTGGGAGACTTCAACATCCATCTAGATGCCTCCCAGTCTGCAGCCTTCCTACCACTTCTCCGCTCCTTTGACCTCACCCTCCAACCCCCCCCCCCCCAACCCACAAGGCTGGCAACCTCCTAGACTTGGTCTTCCAGAGGAACAACCCCTGCTCTGATCTCACTGTTACCCCTCTCCATACCTCTGATCACCACTTCATTTCTTTCTCTCTTCCTCTTGTTCCACACCGCCCCCCCCCTCCCCCCACCCCCACTGTCTCTGTCCGCCGTAACCTCTGCTCCCTCTCACCCTCCTCTCTTGCTCCCTGTGTCACTGCTTCCCTCCCCCCTCTCAAATCCTTCTCTCAACTCCCCATCGACTCTGCATCCGACACCCTGCTCACAGCTCTCTCCACATCACTTAACTCTCTCTGCCCTCTTGTCTCTAGGCCCACACGGTCATCTCCTCCCTGCCCGTGGATGTCCGATGCCCTGCGCACCTCCAGGGCCGGTCTTTGCGCAGCAGAGAGGATGTGGAGGAAATCCAGAGACGCATCAGACCTCTCCTCCTACCAGTCTCTCCTAGCAGCGTTCTCTACAGCAGTCACCGCTGCTAAGGTAACTTACTATCACACTAAAATTCACAAATACAGTTCTAACCCCCGTCAATTGTTCTCCATCTTCTCCTCCCTCCTCAGCAAAACCCCTCCTGCTCCTCAATCCTCGTTCACTGCAGACGACTTCGCAGATTTCTTTGATGAGAAGATCGCAGACATCCGCAGTTCCTTCAGCCCCTCAGCCCCTCTCTCTATGCCCCCCCCTGTTCCCCCACTCCCCCTCCCCTCACGGACACTGTTTTCCACTCTCCCCCTCTCTCTACCCCTTCTGTGTCCCCCTGCTTCTCCACCTTTTCTCCCCTGTCTGATACCGATGTATCCCACCTCCTACTCTCCCATCGCCCCACTACCTGTGCCCTCGACCCTATCCCTTCATCTCTCCTCCAGGCAATCACCCCAGATATCCTCCCGTTTGTGACCTCTCTGGTGAACTCCTCCCTGACCTCTGGCTGCTTCCCCTCATCCTTCAAGAGAGCCCACATCACCCCGATCCTGAAAAAACCCACGCTGGACCCCTCCAACATCCAAAACTACAGACCGGTATCTCTTCTTCCTTTTCTTTCCAAAACTATTGAACGTGCTGCTAACCAACTGTCTTCTTTCCTTACCCAGAACAACCTACTAGACCCCCACCAGTCCGGCTTCAGACCTGGCCACTCAACGGAGACCGCACTCCTCTCCGTCAGCGAGATGCTTCACGCAGCTCGGACAGCCTCCCTCTCCTCTAATACACCTAGACCTCTCTGCCGCCTTCGACACCGTAGATCACTCCATCCTCCTGTCGTCCCTGTCTGCAGCGGGGATCGGCGGCTCGGCCCTGGCCTGGATTGAGTCCTACCTCTCGGAGCGCTCCTCCCAGGTTGCCTGGGCTGGTAAAGTATCGGCACCCCCGTCCCCTTACCACAGGAGTCCCCCAGGGCTCAGTCCTTGGCCCCCTCCTTTTCTCCACCTACACCAAATCCCTTGGCCCTGTTATCACTGCTCATGGTCTTTCTTACCACTGCTATGCTGACGATACTCAACTCTTTCTCTCCTTCTCACCCTCTGACACTCAGGCTTCAGCCCGCATCTCCGCTTGCCTGAGAGACATCCAGAGCTGGATGGACAACCACCATCTGAAGCTCAATCCAGGCAAGACTGAGCTCATTTACATTCCTGCTCTAACCTCTCCCCCTCTCAATCTCTCCATTTCCCTAGGGGACACTCCACTGACCCCAACGCCCTGTGCCAGGAACCTCGGAGTGGTGATGGACAACAGACTGTCCCTCTCCGAGAACATCGCAGTGGTAACCCGGGCGTGCAGGTTCTTCCTGTACAACATCAGGAGAATCCGCCCTTTCCTCACCACCCACTCAACCCAGCTCCTGGTCCAAGCGATGGTGCTGTCCCGCCTAGACTACTGCAACTCTCTCCTGGCTGGCCTGCCAGCATCGGCCATCAGACCCCTTCAGCTTATCCAGAACGCAGCAGCGCGCCTGGTCTTCAACCTCCCCCGACACTCCCATGTCACCCCCCCTGCTCATTGACCTCCACTGGCTACCTGTGATGGCTCGCATCAAATTCAAAACATTGGTGCTCGCCTTCCAGGCAGTCCGAGGATCAGCCCCTCCATACCTCCAAAAGCTCATCAGACCCTACACACCTACCAGATCCCTGCGTTCAGCCTCCTCAGGACGACTGGTACCCCCCCCCACTTCATACTAGCACCCGGTCTCGACGTCTGTCTGTCCTGGCCCCACGGTGGTGGAATGAGCTCCCCGTGGAGGTCAGAACAACAGAAAGTCTGACCGCCTTCAAGCGCAGATTGAAGACTCACCTCTTTAAGCTGCACCTCTCTCCACCCCTCCCTACCTCCTTGTGACCTCCCTTGATTGTGTTCTATAAATGCTTGTTTAAGTGGTTGAAGCTTCTAGTTTAATACTTGTAAGGTTACTTATTGGCTTACTGTTGTGCACACCAATGATTGATATCGTGTGGTCCCCCACCCCCCCCAAAAAAAATAAAAAAATAAAAAAAATAAAAAAAAATATATATATATATATATAATCATACTGACTGCGCCCGGTGTTTGAATTCGTATTTACCTTTTAGGGTTGTTTTTAACGCACTTGTTTCAGGTTGGGAAATGCACTAATGTACGTCGCTCTGGATAAGAGCGTCTGCCAAATGTCTAAAATGTAAATGTAACTTTGTTCCCAAGACGCAGGCTACTTGGTAGTCCCTAGAATATCTAAAAACTTGACGGGTGGTAGAGCTTTCTCCTACAGAGCGCCACTACTGTGGAACACCCTGCCAAAATGTATAAGGGAATCAGACACAGTCTCAATATTTAAGTCTAGATTAAAAACGCACCTTTATGATCAGTCTTATAAGGAGTTATAGTCTGGAGACATGACCAGAGAAGCATTTAGCCATAGAGTAATGTGGGGTGGCATCCTTTCCTTAATGTCACCTGTCAACAGCTGTGACCCCATCTTCCTGGGCTGGCCCTTATAGGTGGGTAGGATTGTTTTCCCTCTCATGACTGCATGGTTTCTCAAACTCTGTCTTCATAGCTATGCAGCCGTAGATTACTCCTGGCGGGGGCACTTGTTCAACCCTCCCACTGCCCCCCCCCCCCCCCCCCCCCCCCCCCCCCGCCCCAGTTGGTGCTCCTGCTGCTCTATTACACTTTCCCTAACTGTTTTCTCTCTCTTTTTCTACATTCTGCCCGCGGGGCTTATGCCCCGCATCTCGAGAGTTTCTGTCCGGCTTCCTGTCTGTCGCCACTTGCCCCTCCCTCCTCACCACCGCTGCCAGCTGCTCCTGCCACCATCGGCGCCCAGTTCCCCACCATCATTGCCGCCACATCTGGACTGTCATCTAGCTTTTGCTAATTTTATTATCATGGACATTGGCTGTTTTGACCATGCTGGTCTTTAAGCCCTTGACCCTGAGCCGACCAGAGGAGGATGGGTTCCCCCCTTGAGTCTGGTTCCTCCCAAGGTTTCTTCCTAGTTACACCAGGGAGTTTTTCCTTACCACTGTTGCCTTTGGCTTGCTCTTGTGGGGGGTTTAGGCTGGGTTTTTCTGTGAAGCGCATTGCCCCAACTTTTTTGGAATTGGTTGTTTGTACATCAAATTCCAAGTTGATATAAACATTGATGAAATGAGATGATGGTACAAAAAGAAGTGATTTCAGGGAGCACACACGCTTAACTTCAACATGTAGCTTGTATCTCAGTCTGAGGACCAGTGACCAGGAGAGAGTACCTGGGGCTGAGGTCTGGTGGGCCAAAACAGTTGAGGGACGGGATGAGGAGTTGGGTGGGCCGGTGGCTGGAAATGCCGTCTGAGCTGGGGGCAGGGCCAGGGGCGGGATCAGCAACAGGCAGGGTGGGGTGCTTCTCCTTGCACTGCAGTTGGGGGGAGGGGCTTGTGCTCCTGCAGCCATGGGCAGGCAAGTGGCGGTGGTGCAGGGTGTGTCTTAGCTCCTCCCCCAGGAGGCTGCCCAGTGAATCACAGCGCACAGAGGCTGGGCTAGGCAGGGTCAACCTACTGTGGGGCCTGCAGTCAGGGACCCTGTGGACATCCTCAGTCCCCTGATCCCCCACCCCCACAAGGTAGGGCAGTTTGTGCTTGGGGAAGACGCTGTGGTCTAAACAATCCTGGACAGAAAGTACAAAAAGAGGGCACAATGAAACATCCAGTGTTAATTCAACTCAGACTACATATGAGTCTGATAGAATAGAATAGAATAACTTTTATTTTCCCGCTGGGGAACTTCAGTTGTAGCCCCAGCAACAACAAAAAAGACATAGACAGTAGGGCAGACCTACAACACACAAACATATCAAACAAAGACATAATCATTGCATTAATCAAACTAAGTGAATTAACGTGGAATACAGCCATCATTAAAAATAGCCCTTGCTGTCCCGAGATGTCCAGTGTCATTATTAAGCAGTCCAACACACAAACCATAGGGACCATATGTACTCTGCAAGAGTTGATTTAACTCTGAACATTTTACTGTGTGCTGTGGGTTAGGTTCAGGTTGGAGTCAGTGAGAGTTTCCACCTCTTTGAATTTAATTTCCATAGGACACCAATAGGGTTGCTAAGATGTAGTAAAGGTAGACTGTACCACATGTGCATATGGTGCCAAAACTGCAACTAACTATGTAAACACATGGAGGTTCCAGTTCCACCTAGTTCCAGTCTTTCTCCAGTTCATGGGTATGTTGCAAATTTCATTCATGGGTTTGTGTGCAGTGGTGCCATATAGGGGGAAATTTAGGATGACTCCAAGGGTCCTGACTGACAGGAGACCTCAAAAAATTGTGCTATTGTGCAGGGATGGGCTGGCCTAGGGTGGTGGGGCCCAATGTGAGATCTTTTGATGGGGCCCATAATCTCTGGTGGTTCCCCATTGTGTGTGTGTGTGTGTGTGTGCTCCTCACCTCAGTCTCGCTCCCCTCCCTCAGATTGTAGGTGAGATTGTGGTGGATGTCGGCGGTGAAGCGGCTGGCGTATTCGGAGTAGAGCTCCAGCACCTCCCTCAGGGCCCGAACGCTGATGTATTGCAGGTCACAGTACGTCAGGGCCTTCACATCGGCGTTGGTCTTAATCACCTGGACCCAGCTCGACAGGTCTGTGCCGATCAGGTCCCCCTTACCTGGCGACAGAACACCTCGTCACACGGGGTGACACGGGCACCTTACGCCAAACATTACGACAAATTTTTGAGATCTGCAACAAAAAAACCCAGGTCGGAGCCAAAACGGTGCCCCGACGGTTCATGAGAGGTTCAGAGACGCGTTCTAACAACGATTTTGCGCCGCCCCAGATGGCCCGACATTTTGAAGCATATTTGAAATTATTGGCACACAGTCGTGTAGTGTGAACAATGTACGACAAGTAGTGAGAAAGGCGATGAGCAATAGGCTAGCCAATGAGAGCAAGATGAATCCAGGGGGAGGATGTAGAAATAAATACAAAACAGCATGGCTTATATTATATTATTACTATATTATACATATTCTGCGTTTTGCCCTCTTCTTCCATTTTTCGGCACAAATGAGTGCACAAAACAACTAGAATGGCAAACTGCTCTTCTTTGTCAGGCTCCATTTTAGCAAAGCCACAAGAAAAGAAACAGTCACCTCTTCTGTGTCTTTTAGTGAGACAACGGATTTTCGGGATCAGACGCTCTTTGTCGGGGATTGTAATTTGTGAACCTCGTCTACGCTCGATAGTGCACGCACCACTACGTCGACAAGACAACAGATTACAAAAATGAATGTTGTGTAATGTACGTACAGCGATTTTGGGATTTTGAAAGTTGTGCAGTCTAGACTTGGCATAACACGTGAAAGCCAACACTGTGAATCTGCTTGATTTCTCCTCTCTCTCTCTGTCCCACACAGACTACCTGGCAAGAAAGGCCTTCCCTCCAAAGCCGCGATGTGAGAATTATGATGCTTCACAAAGTCAATCATGTCATGGTTTATGACCCTTTTTCCCTTGCGGTCGTGTTCCTCGGTCGCCACACGTGGGCGCTGCTTCGTTGGTTGAGTTTTGGCTCCGTTCCTTCTTCTCGCGAAGAAGTCATCAACGTTGCAGCGCCCACGTGTGGCGACCGAGGAACACGACCGGAAGGGAAAAAGGGTCATAAACCATGACAGGCCACGTGTGGCGACCGAGGAACACGACCGGAAGGGAAAAAGGGTCATAAACTATGACAGGCCACGTGTGGCGACCGAGGAACACGACCGCAAGGGAAAAAGGGTCATAAACCATGACAGGCCACGTGTGGCGACCGAGGAACACGACCGGAAGGGAAAAAGGGTCATAAACCATGACAAATCATGGTCGGGACTACCATGTGCTACCAGTAACTCACTGAACTCAATCAATTATTGTGCTTTACTTTCCCATCGCTACCAGAGACCTCCTATTGCCTGGAGACCACAGACCGCCTCCCTTCCTGCAGGACAAACTGCACTGACATGCCAGAATGGAGCCCGCTGTTTGCATTTTACAGAACGGAAGTGAGTCAGACTCAAAGCCCAGCTCTGATAATTTTTCTGCCCTGTAAAAGCAGGCAGTAAAAACTTTTATCAATCCCACCTCTCTCTGTCTCTGTGTCTACCAGTCCTCAGCTCATTATGATGCCAAACCTGACAAATCTGCACTGTAGCAGGCCTGCTTCTAAACCACAACCCTGTTTCACATCACCAGCAGATGCACACAGACAGCATTCTTTCCCTGTCTTCAAATATTGAGTATCGACAGTGCTGCTTATTTGAGACGGTATTATTTGCATTGCTTTAGGCGATTGACAGTATAGAACTAATGATTCCAATGAGTAAACGATTCAAGCTCTGTAAAATTGGTGGCTTTTTATGATACAAATTTACAAACCTGTCAGAGCTCTAAACAACAATCATTCTCAATGTGTTATATCTTTGCGGTTTCACTATACTCGTGGATGAGCAATATTAATCCTATGTTGATTCTAACTTGTGGTACTGACGTGATTACAATTTTCATTTTAAATAACCATACACAGAAAAATCAACAATTGTAATTGCTGTATTATTGTTTAACCGTGTATAAATGCTAGTTAGACTGACCCAGGAGAGCCAGCACCATGCCGTCCTTCAGCACCTCCAGGGACCCGGAGCAGACGAAGTGGTAGGCTTGCAGAGCGTCGCCCTGGCGGAACAGGTACTCCCCGGGGGCGCAGAAGGCGGTCTTTATGTGTAGTGAAAGGGAGCGTAGGCACCCCCTACTGGCGGAGAGGAAGACGGGCAGCTGCAGGATGTCCTTGTGGAGGTGCATGGCGATGTCCGCACGCAGCTCGTCCGGGAAGTCACGCAGGAGCTGAGGAATCGGACATTCAGACATCCTGCTCACGTTCTGCAATGGGACAGTGCTGGACGCGGGTCAGATATGGAGATAACTGAAGTATGAATGATCGGACGCTGCTTTTTAAATATTGCATTTGACGGGCCTTTTTCACATGGTTTCAAGAAAGTGATGTGGCATTGTTGTCAATCTGAAAGTGCCAGTGACAAGCACATCACAATCACATTTATATGGTCATTTTGTTGAACATTGAACATGTAAAATGTAGAACATTTTATTCACAGGTGTTGCCATTCTTTGAACATGAAAGTGTGCACACATTAAACCAACTGTATCTGATGTGGTGTTACAGAATTGCACTGACTCAATGTTAAAGGAGGAAAGACGGTGTGGAGTGGCAGTCAGGGCAGGCATAGCTTCACTTGAACCTGAACATGCTGCTCATAACCATACAGTATTATGAACCTGTCCAGGTTACTCATGGCCTTACGGTACTATGAGCCTGACCAGGCTGCTCATAACCTTAAGATACTATGAGCCTGACCAGGTAGCTCATAACCTTATGATACTATGAGCCTGACTAACCTGCCCATAACCTTATGATACTATGAGCCTGACTAGGCTGCTCATAACCTTATGATACTATGAGCCTGACCAAGCAGCTCATAACCTTATTATATTTTTAGCCTGACCAGGCTGCTCATAACCTTATGATACTATGAGCCTGACCAGGCTGCTCATAACCATACTGTAATATGAGCCTGACCAGGCTGCTCATAACCTTATGGTACTATAAGCCTGAGCAAGTAATTCATGACCTTATGGTACTATGAGCCTGACCAGGCTGCTCATAACCTTACAATACTACGAGCCTGAGCAGGCTGCTCATAGTCCTATGATACTATGGGCCTGACCAGTGTTCTCATGACTTCATGGTACTATAACCTGGTACTGCCCAGGTTACAGGAATGTCCTTTGAAAATAAACTGGAAAGTGTCAATTCTTGCCAACTCAACCACTGAGCTATTAACCTAATGCTGGTTAGAACTTGTTAGAACCAATTAGATTGCAAGAAACCAATATCACAAACTTCCCTTTCCAGATGCTGTCGAACAGGAGTGGGCAATATTATCTGAAAAGGGCCGGTGTGGGTGCAGGTTTTTTATTTAGCCCAGCACTAAGACACCTGATTCATCTAATTAACTAATCATGGTCTTCAGTCAAGAGCTTGATAAGCAGAATCAGGTGTTTTAGTGCTGGGCTAAAACAAAAACCTGCACCCACACCGGCCCTTTTCGGATAAGATTGCCCACCCCTGCTGTAGAACATGGATACTCAAATCTGGCGCTCAAATCCAAATCTGGCCCTGGCTTTCTTTTCTCCCAGGTAATGAACTGAAAAATGAGTGCTACTGATTGGCCAGACTGTTTTCACACCTGACCCCCCAGGGAAAAGGATGGTGGAAACCCCTGGAGAATTGTGATTTGAGTAGCAGGGCTCATAGCAGGAGTAGCAGGAAGATTAGAGGTGCCATTATGTTCTATTACTGTGATAGTTATTTTAAATACAGCTGCATAAAGAGTAATTGCTTTTAAGTTTTTTTTTATTTTTTATTTGCTTTTAAGCTGCAGAGTAGGTTGTTTATTTATTGTGTTTGCTGTCTGTCCTGTTATGCTGTTATACAGATCCTTTCCAAAAAATTTAGTGGAAGGGAAAAATGTGGCAGGAGAAGGTGCACAAGCAAAAGAGATGACCGTAGGCTTCAGCGGATTGTCAAGCAAAGATGATTCCAAAATTTGGCGGAGATGCAGAGGGAGTGGACTGAGGCTGGAGTCAGTGCTTCAAAAACCACCACGTACAGATGTATCCGGGGCATGGGCTACAACTGTCGGATTCCTCGAGTCAAGCCACTCCACTCATTCTCTGAAATAACTGAAGTAAATGCTGATTTTCGACACACTATTCTAATTTCTTGAAATACTGTTTTGGGGGTTTTCTGGAGCTGTAAGCCAAAATTATGAAAAATGAAACAAATAAAGGCTAGAAATATTTCACTTTGTGTGTAATGAATCTATAATCTATGAAAGTTTCACTTTTTGAATGGAATTATGGAAAAAAAACTACTTTTCCATGATATTCAAATTTTTTGGAAAGGATCTGTATATGCACTGACACAATTTCACAAGTGAAGTTCCTAATGGAAAAACTAAATTATTTGAATTGAATTGAAATATGCATATAATATATAATATATCCATGACCTATAATATATCCAATAATACGGAACAGAAATCTGCATGTGTCTGTAACTCTGACTGCTCTCTATGTATAAGTTCAAATTTATCCTGTGATTTCTGTGACTTCTAGCAGAACAGAAAGTGAGTTATTTCTCAGTGAATAAATTACTGAACTGATTACAGAGGTGTAACTGCAGATCTGTTCTATTTTTATTTTGTGATGAAACACCTGTAAGAAATGTTCGACATGACAGTGAAGATGGGGCTGAAAGCTTAATTTGGGGAGACTCATTTTAAACAAACTCCAGGCTATGGTCACACTTAATCACGCAAACCTTTTTGTATACGTGTGACCATCCCTGAAATATTAATGCCCAGAAGTGTGGCAGTAAAGTACAGACTGGTTTGTACAGTTAACTCTTATAACCCGAACAGTCAGTCACTGACATACATTCAGATCACATATAATTTATAACAATGCAGAAATAGATCCATAGATTATTAATATTGAGAAGTAAAAATAAAAATACCTTGATTTTTTTAATGCAAAATATATTACATTAAATTACATATAGGCATTTAGTAGATGCTCTTATCCAGAGCAAGTTACAAAGATTAATTTTTTTTATATCAATGGAAAAATAATAATAGTAATAATAATAATAATAATAATAAGTAATAATAATAATCATCATCATCATCATAATCAGTTTTTATTATTTAATATTTTGAATTTGTTCAGTTTATATGAGATAATATGTTTGCCTGATACAGTGAAGCACTTTGGGCTGCAATTCTATTGCATGCAAATAAATACTACTACTACTATTACTACTACTACACTGCCTGGCCAAAAAAAAAGTTGCACACTCGAATATTTCGTTGGACCGCCTTTAGCTTTGATTACGGCGCGCATTCGTCGTGGCATTGTTTGGACAACCTTATGCAACGTCATAACATTTATTTCCATCCAGAGTTGCATTCATTTTTGGCCGAGATCTTGTATTGATGACGGGAGAGTCGAACCACTCCGTAAAGTCTTGTCCAGCACATCCCAAAGACTTTTCGATGGTCAGGACTCTGGTGGTCAATTCATGTGTGAAAATGATTCCTCATGCTCCCTGAACCACTCTTTCACAATTTGAGCCCGATGAATCTTGGCATTGTCGTCCTGGGATATGCCCATTGGTGGGATAATCTGGTCATTCAGTACATTCAGGTACTCAGCTGACTTCATTTTATTGCTGCATAACATTGCTGAGCCTAGACCTGACCAACTGAAGCAACCCCAGATCATAACACTGCCTCCAGAGGCTTGTACAGTGGGCACTATGCATGACGGGTGCAACGGCTACTTTTTTTTTGGCCAGGCAGTGTACTACTACTAATAATAGTAATACTAAAAATAAAAATAATATGAATAATAATAATAATAATAATAATAATAATGAAAGAGCCACACCTCGTTGGCGTCAATGCCGTTGGTTACGGACCAGGTGGTCTGGAAGTACTCCAGCATGCGCTGCTTCAGCTGCTGAGGCAGACGGTGAACGCGGTTGAAGTCCTTCAGGTCCTTCATGCGGGTGTGGTAGAGCGAGCGGCGGGCATACATGCGCTGTATGATGGCGGTCACATTTCCGAACACCACCGCGTGCATCAGCGCTGTCAGGGAGGGGGAGCGGGGGATGGGGGGGGGAATTGGACACCCAGTAAGAGCGAGACATCCAGGCAGGCCCCGCTGTGACCAAAACGACCCAATGGAGGATATAACTCATTTTAGAATATGAAATAAAAAGCAGCTGCCTGTTTTTTCAATTCTGATAGACATGTATTACAAACAAGGCTTTAACTATAGTTAAGGGAAATCCTCTTCGGCTTTCCTCCGCCTCCCCATCTCCACATTGATACGATTTAATTGTCTCCTCTTGCTTTGTCATCCAAATGAGGGGTCAATTTTAATCATGGCCAACTGTAATCCCATCTCCAAGCCCAAGGTAAAATTATTAAATTGAGGCGTATTCATACCTTCATCTCAATGTATTGAAAAGATTTTTCACAATGAAGACTTCTATGGAAGGAAAAATAACTGGCCTCAAAGTGAATCCAAGACATTGCCTCACTGTGACATACACTACCGGTCAAAAGTTTTAGTACACTTTAGTTGTATTTTCCTACTCTGTTTTTAGTGTAATTTAAGCAGTTTAACTTTTGTAAATAACCTCAAATGGCACAAGGTAAGAAGTGAATAGCCAGAAGTTAAAAATAATCTTTTATTTCACAGGATTGTGACCAAGTTTTTTTTATTCATAAGAAAGCAGTATTTGGCTAAATAAACAGCTGAACAAATTATTTCCATTTTCAAGCAAGAGAAGTAAAATCAAGCAAATTTGGGACGGATTTGACAAAAAGGTCAAGAAGAAGCAACGCACAAGTGCAGTACATCTGTGGGAAGTTCTACAGCAGTGTTGCTGTGAACTTTCAGTACCATATGACTGCCCTTGTAGAAAAAAATGGCAGTTATTACTGCAGAAAGTGGCCATTTTAATGCATCTAAGATGCTTTATTATTTTCTTTGTAAAATAAAAGGTGTTTATTTCTTATTTATCTCTGATTGCTTGAAAATTATGGATGTACTAAAACCTTTGACCAGTAGTGTATAAACTATTTTTAATGACACTTTCCTCTGCCTTTCTTAGGTGATGCCAGACGGTATATAAATTAGCCTGCCTACACCCTACAGAGTTTGAATGTTTGTTCCCTGTACTGAAGACCTTAACAGCAGTAAAATATTTGCCTCTTTGCTGGCACAGACAATGGCAAAGCCAAAGATGGCAAGAGATGGAGAAAGATGGAGAGAGGGCAAGAAAGATATATCATGGTTTGAAGACAATTAGATAGTGTTTTTCCAAAACATTTGATATGGTTTATCAAAACTGGACTGAGTGAGTTTTGGAAAAATCTTCAATTACTCATGAAAAGAAGAGAAGTAACTACCCTGAAAATGAAACCCCATTTTAATGGTGACATATTCTACAACATTGGCAGCCACGTGATGGAAAGGGTTGATGTGGGACTAGCGTGTTCCTGGTGTGGGGACTCACCCCCGATCAGCATGGTGCATATGGAGAAGATCTTCTCAGCGTCGGTGTTGGCGCAGACGTTGCCGAAGCCGACGCTGGTGAGGCTGCTGAGGGTGAAGTACAGCGAGGTGATGTAGGCGCTTCGCACTGATGGACCCCCGACCGTGCGGTTAGTATACGGGGTCTCCAACCGCTTACTCAGCTCATATAGCCAGCCTGGATGGAGGGAGAGGGAGAGAGAGGAAGAGAGAGCGATAGAGAGAGTGAGAGATGAGTATGTGTGAGAACAAAATGGTGACATTGAGAGTGTAGAGTAAGGCAGACCAGCACACATAAATACAGCGCCCGACTTTCAGTTAGAGCTCTCCTAAGACGAGGACCTACTGGGCTAACTCTCACAAACCGACAGGCACATGTGAGGGGGGGGGGGGGGCTCAGGCTGACACAAAAATCTTGACTGGCAAGAGAACAAACACTGCACCATAAGCTGCAAGCGACAGAGATTCACTTCCAATTATCCTGCAAAATTCAACTGAATATGTGACAAATATTTCCCACAATAAAAATCGGGCCATCTTCTGATGCCGACCCATGTCACAGAGGTTACTGCACCAAGGTTACGCTGACCCCTCATTTAAAATTTTTATTTACTAAATTTATTTTTTATTTTTATTGTTCAATTTTTGGATTTCATTAATGAATGTTGTAGGTATAGTTGTGTAAAAATGTGTAATGAAGCCTTATTGCTGGTTTGTTCAGGTAAGGTTATACTTACTGTATTGATTATAAAAGGGCCTTTTATGCCTTCTTGTTGATATCACACTTTTGCATTCCTGACATAAACACTAATTTTCTCTGGTTTAGAAAGTCACTCTAGATAAGTGTCTGCTAAGTGATTGTTATGGAATTTAATGGCTGGAGATCTACCCGCCTATTACATATTGTACACTGTTAATGTATTGTACACTGTTTAACATATTTCTCCACCCCCCACCCCCCCTCTAATTGAGGAGCACTGCTCAATTAGACTACTCTCAGCATGCTAAGGCAATTAGCGTCCCTGGGAATCCAAGCGACTATGAATGTACGAGTGACACTCACACCGTGGCCCCAAGAGTCTCCTGGCCAAAGGCGCCAACTCCATTAATGAATATAAGACCTGGAGCTGGCAGTGTGTGGTGCAGGAGAGTTTTCTGTTGGGTTACTTCTCCTCAGTCATGCTGTGAAGCTGTAATGACTGAAGCTGACGCATGGGTGAGTTTTTTGATGTTGGACCAGCATTGACTATCACCTCCTTTGGGTTCACAGCCAGGATCAATCTGTTCTATCATTTCCATTAAATTTTTAAATTATTAATTATGCAGTTCGCCCAATCATCTACGTATATAATCTTACATTTTCGATAAACAGCTTGAGCTACAGCATTGGCCTTTATTAAAATTAAGGCAGAATAATTGGTTGGAAGAACTAAAAAACTGCAAACACACTGGTCCACCAGGACTGGAACCACGTAGCCCTGCCCGCATGGTGTAGAGTAGAGGGCGTAGTGGCGTGCTCACCAGTGTCCCGGGCGTTGGGGTCGTCGCTCTCCATCTCCGCGCGGCCGATGACGTACCAGATGCATGCCATCCAGTGGGCGAGCAGGCCAAACATGGACATGAGCAGCGTCAGAACCACGGCGCTGTACTGTGAGTACCGGTCCAGCTTCTGCAGGAGCCGCAGTAACCGTAGCAAGCGCACAGTCTTCAGCAGGTGCACCAGAGATGTCTGAGACAGGGAGATAGACCAAAGGCACACATACACACAAACGTGCACAAACACATACACGCGCAAGCATGCATAGGTTAGCGTACACATATATAAGTGCATATGCACACATAACACTGCCCATTTGCAGTGACATCATTTATCATGTCGTTAGACACAAACATCACATACCTGCAATCTTTCTCAAGAACTGGAAAAGAGAGTGAGTGCATGCCATTTTTAAACCTCATTTACACTTCAAAAACAACCTCAAAGCTGGTGAGTGAGCTATAGTTTGCCGGCAGCAATACTGTGCGACAAGACTTTTCTCAAAGAGCAAAAAAAACAAGCCAATGAAAAAAGTGTGAACTAAGAAACATTGGGCCTCATTCACCAACCATTCTACCAACAAATTTGTTCTTTCTTTAACTGATTCAATGCCAGAGTGTTCTGGAACACTAAGCCTCAGCAGTGCCATGCCAATATGGCTGCCGACATTCAAAATTTTTAGATTGAGCCTGTCAATGTGCAAACTTCTAATAAAACACATTATTTTACCTATTCCAACATATTTTTTTGTTAATGAAGATACATGGCTCTAAATAGCACACCTTCTGGTTCAGTTCAGTATTAGAACAATGTCAAACAATAATGATGGAAAATAAATAATTAATTTTATTTTGAGGTAAAGAAAACTTCAAATATTTCCATCTTGAACCATGTAAAAAAAAAAAGAGCAAATCCGGGTAAAAGATGATAAAATAATGTAATTGTAAATTGGTCATTGTTTAATTTCCCGACTCAAATCCAGAATTCTTTACCGGTGTAGCAGAGTAAAGATTTAAAGAAAAACTGTGGTCGACTTCAGACGCCATCTGAATGAATTTTTAACTGAATGTTAATATGTTTTGTTAATATGTTTTGTGTTCTACCAAACAGCATGTTCTTATTGTGCAGGAATGGGCAAATCAAATAAAAATGTACTTATCTTGGGACTTAAAAAAAAAAAAAAAAGGATTTGTCACAATATGCTTCACAGTATACCCCAACCTAAACCCCCACAAAGCAAGCCAAAAGTGACAAAATTTTGTTCCACAAGCAGCATCCAACCGGCCTGAACAACCTGGAGCAAATCTGCCAAGACAAATGGGCAAATAAATCACTTCCAAAAGGTGTGCACAGCTGGTAGATACTTACTGCAGAAAAAGCTGGCTCTACCAAATATCAATGTGTGGGGTTTGATTACTTATGCAAGCAACATATTTCAGTTTTTTTATTTTTTATTATTTCTTTACAATATCTGCTTACAAATAACTACGTTTGGCTTTGAAAATTTACTCTTCGAACATACAAGAAAAATACTGACTGGAAAAATATGTGTAAGTATCATTTGTAATCCAGAAATGTGTTAATACTTTGTCTGAATACCTTTGCAAGGCAATGTATGTACGTATGCCAAATGTAATATGAGCTACTCGCCCCTTTTTGTGTATGGTGCACTCCTCTGTGGCACCTGCAAAGCAACCCCTGCTTCCAACAATTCGATTGTAGTTTACTGGATACATTTATTTGGTGGTATTTTGATTGTAGTTTACTAGATACATTTGTTGGGTGGTATTTTGTGAATTTTTGTGTATTTTCGCCATCCCTGATGCAGCGCACATTGTGGGTGTGGCCAATTGCAACAGTGGTGGCCAATGACATGCAAAACGCTCACCACGGTGATGTTGAAGGCATAGAGGAGGTCAAAGGGCAGGGCGGCGATCAGGTCCACGCAGAACCAGGTAGCAGCATAGTGGATGCAGATGGAGTGAGGATCATACACCACCTGACCCGATTGACTCACATAGGTGGTACGGAAATTAAGGATGATATCTGCAGAACAAGGGGAAACCAAATCACATTGAACACATTAGATCAGGGGTAGAAACCTTGGCCTGGAGTGCTGGAGACGGTCCTGGTTTTTGCTTCATCCAAACCTATAGCTACAAAACTGGATTAATTTTAATTAATCAGGTTTAATGAATGCGGGTAACCATGTGCTGGACGCACTCTGCGTTTCACTGGAATATTCAAGCTCAGACTTTTAATCATCCATCAAACTCTTGCGAGCAAATATCATGGCACTCCAGAACCAGGGTTGCCTACCCCTGCATTAGGTACTTACCAATTTCAATGAGTTATAGGGACATCATACATATAGGTCCAGCTGTCATCACAAGTATTTGGCACATCTGACATCATACACCATTAACCTCTGCACTACATCTCCTGAAGAATATTGGGCTGCATTCAGCATATGTCCTTAAATCAGATTCACAACTAAACTGGGGTGTTTATGGCTTTTCTTTTTTCCTCAGCAAACACGGTTTGGCAAATGCAGCGATCACCAAAATGAGAGAAAATAACCTTGCTTGCATTGGAAAGGCAACAATTGCATTTATTGAGTGAGTCACTGAATTCACTGTGTGTGGGAGTGCGTTCCATTCGCTCTGCAAAGTGCAACATGTTTTAAACACTCCCACGCTGCAGCATATGTGACTGACGGCGATGCAGGGTGGTGATTATAACTTTGTTTTAGACGTTGGCTGAAACTATGCAAGCTCGCAATACAGAAACAGAGGGTACAGGTCTGGGTTAATTAGCGACAGCGTGGGAGGGGCGTTTGCATGGGCCCGTTGCCATGGAGACCGCTCACCTAGTATGAAGAGCATCTCCACGACGATGTCGCTGACAATGGTGCTGCGGGAGGCGGCGTCACCGTCATCGTCGGCGGCGAAGCAGACGTTGTAGGGGACGGTAACCGCCACGTAGAAGGTGGCCAGGAGGATCATCCAATCCCACAATGCCTTGGAGACGCTGTAGTGCAGCAGGATGAGGCGGGACTTCTGCACCGCCGCCACTTTGTACTCTGGGAGCGAAGGCCTGTCGAACACGCCCTAGCAAAGCACCATAGGAAACAGGGCTGGTTTCTATTTCTACTGTTCTTCTGCCATCATCTTATGATATATCGCCCAAAGGCTTCAATACAGCAACCTACGACCGGCCCTGAAACCTCTTCAAACCACTGGAGTCTGGACCTCAGATAAAATAACAATCCTATACCCATCTCAACCTATACCTATCCGATCCATGTCAAGTGTTTATTGCATGTTTATTTGCCTTTAAAGGAGCTATATAACATTGACACCGAGCGTTTAAAATGCAATCCAAATTCACAATATTGGAGAGAGTCGAGACACTGCGGCAACATTATATTTTGAGACGAGCTTATTCTATTTTGACAATGACAAGCGACGATGAGTCCTACATTGTAAGTAGATCAGCTAATGTATACATTTGCAATTTGTTTATAATTTATTGTTTGCAAATTATAAACCAGCTCATGTGGATTTTTTATAACTCTGTCAATGTTAGGTAGATGCATGGCTGGCTATGTTTACGGTCACACAGATATAAGCTAACATTAGTGGTATGTTTACCCGAGTAAGTATATACATACATATATTTTTATGGAAAGGGAAGTTACAGCTTGAGATATGAATTTCCTGCGATATGATCGGCTATAGCAAGTTTTAGCCAACTGTTATGGATCAGTGGTTGACTTGGCTTGAGTAGCATGTCCCGGAAGTTGGGAAGACTAGTCTCAAAACAGAATATCAGCCTGGTCATTTTTATACTGTAAGTATCAAAAAGTTATGAGGCTAAAGCCATTTCACACCTTTCAGGAGTTATAGAAGTAGATGTAGTTGGTGTTTCTCAACTGTTGCGTTTAAATGCCCATAAGGGATACAGCAATGACCAGATGTGCCCTCCAGCCTTTTATTAACCACTAGCGATGCTGGGAAGGTTTTATGGCTCTTGACTCCCAGAATTCCTTGTGCATAGATGCTCCGAAGGTTCTCAGACCACACAGAGTGATTGCATTAACCTTATCCATGGGTTGAGTGCAAATCAATGCTCCCTGGACAATGTACACATTGGAGAGATAAAAGTCTTTCTATTGCTTTCAAATAGACAAAAATGCAATTAACATTACAATCTGCCAACTATTCATACAGCTTTGAAGGGTAACTAAAAATAATTTTAAAAAACCCAGAAAAACCTATTCCACAATAAGCCAGTGTTTCATTCTTTACAGATTTACAAAGCTTCTGAAAAGAGCAGAGTTAAACTTTTATGAAAGAAAATGGTGGGAAGTCCAGCTGGCATTGCAGAGACATCAATTTCTTTCTGAATAACAGCCTGAGCTCAAACGGAGGCTGGAAGCTGATAGAGGCATGCGGAAAATATTTGGAAATAATTGGATCTCTCCTGCGAGGCTTCTATTGCACAGAAGTGCCATTTGTCTGCGAAATTCCTTTAATGAGTCTCTGACAATGGAAGACATGTAACTGGAGGGCAATTGGAAGGAGGTAAATGGTGATTACACACAAAAGGAAGAAAGACTGGATGATGAAACCCCCATTTGCTATTCTGTCACTGTGGCAAATGGCCAATCAGCTCACCTCTTAATATCTTGTCACTGTGGCGAATGGCCAATCAGCTCAATGTCCTGTGCATTCCCTGCTGCTCTTTGGAGAGCTCTGCGAAACTACAGGACCCAGCTAACATTCATGTTAATGTCCTCAGGAACGTTAGCAAAGTTAAATAAATCTGTAATTTCAGTACTTTCATTCAGAAAAATTCTTAAAATGCATTTCCCACATATCTTGCATGATGTTTTTTCATAACTAAATGGGGATGTTGCCAGTGCATTGTAATGCAACGTGACTGAAATGTTTTTCTGTAACTTTGGGAACAATAAACATGTTCTAAGAGCGTTTGGGGAACATTCTAATCAAAACATCATCTCATCAAAACATCATCTCACAAAATTCTATGAAATTCATATACTACATCAGGGCTGCCCAAATCCTGTTCCTGGAGAACTACCATCCTGTAGGTTTTCATATCAACCCTAATTTGCACATCTGATTCTACTAATTAACTATATTATTTGTGAAGGACAATGGCTCCTAAATGCCATCTCACTGTGTTCATTAAAGAACCCAATGGCACTTTTTGAAAGAGTAGGTATACTAACCCTGGCATTCTGATGAAATTTCCATTAAAGTGGGCATTCTCTGCCCACTTTGATTTTACTGGTCATCACTGCAAAAGATAATTGAGTTATTAGTTGACCTACCTGAATAAGTAAAGATTAACCCCTTTGCGCAGATGCCTAGTGACCAGGACGCCGGCACCAAGATTTTGCTCAACTGAGATATTCGTTGCTCCTGCAGCCAAACTATAAATGGAAACCTCAGGAAACCTGTTTTATCTTTATATAATAATACCTACTGTAGAGTACATGAAAAAGTGATGTTTTATTGAGGTACAAGAGTGAATGATTAGGCTACATATTTATGTGTGTGTGTAACAGTGTGATATCAATGTTTTCATCTTAAACCATCACAAGAGGCAAATGTATATGCTTTATAATGGACAAAACAAATTTTATGTATTGGATAGGATTTTGGACCCATAGATATCTACCCCCCTATACTGATGAAAAGATAGTCATTCCCACTTTAAAATGATGCAAAAGTGAGTTTTATGAACATTTGATTTGTATTTAAATATATCATTATTTTGTGATTTAGAGCAGTTCACAATTTAGCCATTTGTATAGATTTGGCGACACTAATGGACAACAGGGTACACTGCCTATAATTCTGCATCATAGATCCTTTGTAGTTCTGCATATCATCCTCAGATTTTGCACGCTTGAGGTCACAAAGTTTATTATCTAGGAAATGTATAGATTTACCTGTTTCACATGCACCGATCAGCCACAACATTAAAACCAGTGAAGTGAATAACATTGATTATCTCGTTGTTATTTTGGTTCTGTACTCTAGCACTTTGAGTTTGAAAGGATACAATGACAATGAGGTTGAGGTGCAGACTGTCAGCTTTAATTTGAGGGTATTTTCATCCATATCGGATGAACCGTTTAGAAATTATAGAACCATTTGTACATAGTCCTCCCCATTTTCGGGCATCAAAAAATAGTGTTTAACAGTTTAACATAATGTAGAATAAAGTAATCATTTTTAATATTTGGTTGCATATCCTTTGAATGCCACTTCCTGCTGTCTGTGACCCAACAACATCAAAAGACTCTTGATATCTTATTTTCTGGTACTCTTACAAGCAATACTATAACATCTCTGCATTTGAATGGATCTCTATGGGAATTGGGGGGTGGGACTAGATTTAGCTGGAAATTATGCTGGAACAGTATGGAACACATGGTTGGTAAAATGACTGCAAGTCTGAGGTATCAAACAAGCCTCAAACCATCACAATGCTGCCAGATATGCAGTAGATATGGATGGATCACTTTAAGGGTTGTTTCTCCTGACAAATATTCCTATTGAACTCTATGGACAAAATAATTCAAGAGAAGAAACCCTTCAAGTTATCCAGTTATCCATCCATATATACAATAACAACGAGATAATCAATATTATTCACTTCACCTGTCAGTGGTTTTAATGTTGTGGCTGATCTGTGTATGTAGCTCTCTGTATTATTTGTGGCACTTTATTTTGAGTCAAATTATGAAAATAAACAAATACAAAGTTTGTCTTGTAAATGGTAAAACTGTCTTGTTTCATTTAAGCCATTTACCACGTTTCTGTGATGCTCACACCTGGAGTTATAAAGCCTTAAACAGAGCACCCCCTACCCTTATGAAAATGTAATATACTGCAGTATATTTAAAATATATTGTGAAGATAATTTTGATATATTTACAAAATACTGCAGTATATTCTTTTTCCATAAGGGTAAATAGGCGAGAATTGACCAAATTTGCCATCTGCACGAAGGGGTTAAATAAAAGACATAAATTCTATCTACAGCTTCTGCAACTGGCATCGCCGCTTCTGAATAAGGTGTTTGTTTATCAGTATGAAGCATACGTCTGTGCGTGAGCGACTTGATGTGAGTGACAGGAAGTGGGTGCGTCACGCACGTTTTATTTCTGCACTTGCCGCATCGTTTCTCCTGCCTCGTGAACATGGTGTGAGGACAGGTTGTGAGCGCGTAGTTTGTGCCATCTGTCTGTCTGAGGTGAGATAGGATCTGCTTTTCAGAAATGGTGTTAATGATGGAATGGCACAATGGGTGGAGTTCAAATGAGCTGTCAGTCACTGAATTGTTTGAGCCAATAAAAATTTAATTGGTTGTCAGTGATGACACTGCCCATTTTGTTTTGGTTCAGTGAAAGCTCACTCTCCGATTTGAGTGATAGGCAGATGGAGCCCACAGCGGGACAGTCCTGGAGGAGATGCCCCGCCCATTGCTGCCAGGTCTATGAAAATAGCTCATTGGGTATAAAGAGTTGGCACGACCTTGAAACATGCAATGCCCTGTCTATGCTATGTCATTTAAAAAAAAATTATTCTGGAATGAGCGTCGTGAACAAGTGCGCAGAGCAAGTTCTGTCAAATAACTCTTGATGTGCCCGACCAATGGTCGGCCTCAGCAAACGCATGTTCTCGTACTCAACCAATGACATGCACACATCACTAATGGAGCGCCCCTTTTAAAAGCGAGACTCAGATCTCTCTCATACTGCTTTGGCTGCGCTGCTCTTGTTTCGCTGCTTCTTGTTCTAAAACATATTTTGCTGCTCACCCTCAACCATCCCAGCCTCCACCTGTTGTTTGGATCTGATTCTATGTACTTGGGGGGTTTTGGTGTATATCTCCTGTTTAGTAGGGGAGATGTGTCGTGCTCCCTGTTTGATAGGTAGAAGTACATAGAGCAGATCCATTCAGCGCCAAACCAAAATATTATATATTCATCCATATATTAAATACGTGAGTTATCGTGACAGAAATGTCTGCGTGTGCTCATTGCTCCAACAAACTCAATTCAGTGGAGTGCAGACAGCAACATGGCCTCTTTCAAAACATATGGTGTCAGCGACTGCTTCCTGCCCACCCTGCAGTCCGCAAGTCAGAGGACTCCTCACATGTTGCTGTACAGTCAGACTGCAGGTGCCCAAATTACCAGAGGGGGCTGGTAACCAGCAACGGAGTGAGACACGGTAACCCCACAGAATGAAATCTATCCCATCACGAGTGATGCTATACCCAGTAATGCGCTGCCCTATGGGGTCGTCATTCACAACTGCCGCTGGCAGTGGAATCGATACCACAAAATCCATTTGATTGTAAAATACCAAGGTTCATTTCCTTGATGCTACAGAACATTTTTCTGTTGTTTACTATCTCAGGTGATGCAAGAAATGATCAGGTGTCCTGGTGGCAGATATCAAAATGTTCCATCCTTGTGCCTCATGTATACACAGACTGTTTGAATCCGCTAATCCAATGTTCTTTCCTGGTAGAATAATAAACACTAACCCATGCTTGTGTTTTCCCTTATTAACCACTCATCTCACATTTCCACAGCAAGCCCTTTAAAAAGTGCCTGAAGGCTATTTAAACTTAATTACAGGCAATTTTCAACTGCAGGGAAAGCACAGGTGCTGAGCTTATGCAGGCCACTTAGGCCTAATGCAGGAGAGCAAAGTCCACCATGGTAGAACAGACAGACTGAATGGGCTGTACTGTCTCAGGAACGTGTCTTTCTACATGACACACCAACAGGTTCGTACAAGCACTAATTATTAAAGTTGTTAAATTGTTGTAGATATTATGAAAATAAAGAAACATAAGGAAATTAAGTCACACTATAATGCACTCTAAAAAGCGGCAGTGTAGGTTAATGGCTAAGGAACAGTGCTTGTAACTTAGAGGTTACAGGTTCAATCCCAGGTGAGGCAGTGCCATTGTACCCTTGAGTACGGCACCTGAATTGTAACTACCCAGCTGAAAGAATTGACTGTAAAAAATGTAAACCTAGTGTAAATGCAGAAACACCAAAGAGTCGATTTACTAAAGGTTTGTGTGCACGAAAACATGTGTAAAACTGTTACCACCTGCAAAAAATTGTCCGAGGTGATCAACTAAAGAGTATTCCGTGTGCTAAAATTGAAAGATATGTTGATTTCTCATTTTTGTGGGATAGCCTGAATGAATATGCAAAATTGGGTGTCCCTATGTTATTTCGTGAAATAGTGGGAGGTGGGCATGCAAATAGATTACTTTAGTACGTGTAAAGTGATTTACTAAGCCAGAAAGGAAGTTTGCGAAAGTATTTGTGGGTGTATTTTAGTACAAATGGAAAGCAGGTATTAAAAGACACAGAATTAATAAGATGATGGCTGTCATTGTAGCAAGACACGTAGCCTACGGGTGTGTTTAGAATATCCATAACTGAACGTTCTGAATGATTGCGTAACAATGGGGGCTAATTAACTGGCCCATTCTAGCTAATGCTGAAAATACGCAAGAAGATAATTTGTGTATAGCCTACATAGGCTACATCATGAACAGAATATATATTCTTATTCATGAAGCAAATCTGTTACAGAATACAAGAGACTCAGTAACTAGTATTTGAATCAAACAAGCAATACAATGTCTATTATAACAAACAGTGAAAAACAAGCAAATCAAAACTTTATAAAAATAAAACCCATGATAAAATGGAAATGTGATTTTATGTGACACAGTGCGAGTAGGTTCAGTGCTAGTAAGCAAATTTATGATAATTTCAGTCCTGACAAACATCTGTAACTCCCCGCAGAAACAAAGAGACATCCAGTGAAACAGCTTATGATAAACCGCAAGCTTGTTCAGTGTAACAGTACCCTATACCCTACACTAAAACAAATGCCATAAAAACGGCCAGTCTTTTCACCGTTTTCTTACAGTATAACCATTCCAAACACGCACAATCTCTCATTTAAATATGGCTGTTTGCAGCTGGAGTAATTTATATAATGACTCTTAGTTGATCACCCACAAAGCTGAAATGATAGTGCGTGCAAATACTTTGGCTGCGTCCGCAAAATAACAACCCTTATTTGAGATCTTAGTAAATCGAATTCCAAATGTATTGTGAATTACACAGTTAAATGTCCAGCGTTAATTGAAGTCTAACAAAGCACATATGAGTCCAAAAGGGACCATATGGACTCTCAACATTTTACCATGTAAACTGCTGTGAATTACACTACTAAATGGCTAATGTAGGAAATCCATTGTTGACTGATACTTACTTCACTCAGGTCCACCTCTCCCTTGCTTCGGTTGGAGAACTGGTTGTTCAGGTGGTAAAGGGCCGTTCGGCCCTGCCTACGAGCCTCGTTGAACCCGGAGTTGCTGCTCTTCCTGGCCCGCTGTCTGTTACCTGGAACATGGAGAGAGAGAAAGGCATGGTCAGGTCAACAGGTCCCTGAGGCCAGGGGTCCCAAGTCTAGGGCCACCTGATGTGCATTATCACATATCAAACACCACAAAAGAGGTCACTGCTCCAACATTTCCCAAGCATATCCTTTACTGCTGATAAGGTCCAAGGTGCCAAAAAGTGCACTGCCACACTGGCATTGTGATGTGGTGGTTATGGAGCTGAGCCTCCCTGGTACTGTGATGTGGTGGTTATGGGGGTGACCCACCCTGGCATTGTGATGTGATGGTTATGGAGCTGAGCCACCCTGGCATTCTGATGTGGTGTGGTGGTTATGGAGCTGAGCCATGCTGGTATTGTGACATGGTGTGGTGGTGGTTATGGAGCTGAGCCACACTGGAATTGTGATGTGGTGTGGTGGTTATGGAGCTGAGCCACCCTGGCATTGTGATATGGTGGTTACGGAGCTGAGCCACCCTGGCATTGTGATGTGGTGTGGTGGTTATGGAGCTGAGCCATCCTGGCATTGTGACATGGTGTAGTGGTTATGGAGCTGAGCCACCCTGGCATTGTGATATGGTGTGGTGGTTATGGAGCTGAGCCACCCTGACATTGTGATGTGGTGTGGTGGTTATGGAGCTGAGTCACCCTGGCATTGTGATGGGGTGTGGTGGTTATGGAGCTGAGCCACCCTGGCATTGTGACATGGTGTGGTGGTTATGGAGCTGAGCCACCCTGGCATTGTGACATGGTGTGATGGTTATGGAGCTGAGCCACCCTGGCTTTGTGACATGGTGTGGTGGTTACGGAGCTGAGCCACTCTGGCATTGTGATGTGGTGTGGTGGTTACGGAGCTGAGCCACCCTGGCTTTGTGACATGGTGTGGTGGTTTCGGAGCTGAGCCACCCTGGCATTGTGATGTGGTGTGGTGGTTACGGAACTAAGCTGGAGATTTGATTGTGAAGCATAGCTCCTGTGCTCTTGTTCTGGAACATATCCAGTACAAAGGAATAATAACTAAATAGGTAAATACTGTAAGTCAGAAATGTAAGTCATCATGGGTAGGGTCAAATAGCATTAGCAAGACAACCACATCAAAACTATAATGAACGCTATCTGTGGGTTGAAAAATAGCCCAGCACCTTTCTGTGGGATGTGGACCAAAGACACACACTCATGCGCGCGCGCGCACACGCATGCACACATATGAAGACCCATTGATGTCAAAAATAACGAAACACATGCACAGCAACGCCTGCTTTGATGCATGTGCAGCACAGCAGCGCCTGACGTGTCATGTAATTTCCCCATTGACTTATAACGGTCACGCGTGCACGCGTACGTTCACGCGTAATGACTGTTGCGCACCACTAATCGTATTTATGAGACGGTCCAACAGTGTCAAAAATAACGAAACACATGCGCAGCAACGCGTGTGTGCCTGCGTGATTAACTTGGAAAATTTTGGTACGCGTGCGTGTGTGTGTCCGTTGTTACGTGCGCATTGTATTTCACGCGTGACAAGATGATGCGTACTGCACTCAAAGCGTGTACACGTTCGTCTGTCACTGTTAGAGAAATTTTGTCACGCGTTCACGTGTAATGACTGTTGCGCACCACTAATCGTATTTATGAGACGGTCCAACAGTGTCAAAAATAACGAAACACATGCGCAGCATCCCGCGTACATGGCCGCGTACATGGACGCGTACATGGCCGCGTACATGGACTTATAACGGTCACGCGTTCACGTGTAATGACTGTTGCGCACCACTAATCGTATTTATGAGACGGTCCAACAGTGTCAAAAATAACGAAACACATGCGCAGCATCCCGCGTACATGGCCGCGTACATGGACGCGTACATGGCCGCGTACATGAATTTTTATAGGGAAATATTTTCAGTCTCAACAGACTAATGTCCATATAGTCCTATGCTGGAATCACTGTAAACGTTAAATAGACATACATTTATAGTTTACATTAAAAATCTAACAAAAAAGATTGTTTGTTTTATAATTGCCTTGAAGATCAAATGTTCCCATAGAACTAGGGCTGCAACTAGCTATTTTGATAATTAGAAGAAGTTTTGTAGTCCAAGGCAGCTCTACAAAATTAAAAAGCCTTTATTGAATGGCTCACATTATTTAGAATATTAAAAAACCAACATGTTTCGGCCTACATAGGGACTTTATCAGCTGGTGCTGAAAGAATGGAACAATATATAACATAGCCAGAAGGGGTCAGTGTCGAGATACAATCTATTAAATAGATCGTTATATAGATCATTATGTCAAATGAATAAACAATATTACTTACACAATAATGCATCAAACTAATACATAATGTATATATATATATATATATATATATATATATATATATATATATATATATATATATATATAAACAACAACTCAAAAAACTAAAAGGAAAAAATAAATACTGTAGCAACATAAGAAAACAAGTCAGATCAAATCAATAAGTCAAACATACTAGATTGATGTTAAACAGAAAATAATATAATATAAACAATATAATATAAACAATATAATATAAAAATATAATGTAAAAATAAAATAAAGAAAATATCAGGAAATGAGCAATGAACAATGGACAAAGTAATAAAGTAACCTACTTAACCTATAGAAATGACACCAAGTCTATGGAGTCATTTAGACCTGGGGGTGAGGTGGCCTGTAGCCTATCGATCCAGCGGCTCTCTTTTTGGTTTAATTTCTTCTGTCTATCTCCTCCCCTAGAGGTGGGGGGGACCATGTCAATGCCGATAGCTGTAAATATAACTGAGGCACTTTGGTGAGCGTTTTTAAGATGTTTAGCCAGCGATGTATGATCGCTTCAGAGAACGTGGCTATACACATAATACTCTTAAAACAGCTCTATCTAAAGCCGCTACTGTAGAACGCGACTCTCTCTTAACAAGAAAGATGCAGAAAGAGAAATCCGATAGGGTGTTTTTCTCCACCACATACAGCACTAAGGCCCTCGCTGTCGGCAACATAATTAAAAAGAATTGGAGCCTGATCCAATGTGATGATGCCTTGTCCAACATATTCCCTGACCCCCCTCTCTGTACATTTAGAAGAGCCCCCAATCTGAGAAGGGTCCATCTGCAGACTCGCAGACCTGGCCTCATTCGTGATCGGCCTCAATCGTGATCGGCCTCATTCGTGATTACAGGAAGTTCGCAAGTGCGCATGCGCTTACAAGACGAAGATAAAAAACAGAAAGAGCATAAAGCCACACTGAAATAAAACAGTCGCTCGTAATTAATGGAACCTTCTGAATTTCAAAAGCAATGGTATCTAGCCTACTGAGTGAAAGTTTGAGAGTTATTCAGCTGAAGTTCCCTCGGTTGCCAGTTAGTGATAATATGCTAAAATGTACTCATTTTTATGTGAATGGTGCGTGTTGGCTCGGCTTCAGATTGTCGAAACAGCTATGAGCCATTAGTGTTAGCTATGACGTGTTACGTGCTTTATTGTTGTAATAAAAGAAAACAAAAAAGTCGCTAACACTTTGCAATAATGTTACATGAATTGAATTGTCTCTTAATAAAAACTCAAGTATCATTCTTTCTTACATATTACTCACGTAGCCTACACTCAAAAACCTTGTATAAGGGAGTATTGTGTTTGACAGCAAGCTAGAAGCATGCTTGATTGGCTAAAAAGCCACAATGGGGCATTTAGTTTAAAGCTGCAATTAATGAAAAAGGCAATACAACATTAACTATATGGATTAAGAGTGGGAAACAAGGGTGCATTAGATATGTTTAATGATATTAAATCCAGGCTAATGATCTGTATGACATATTTACAAGAGGTCCATTGATGACATAACTCAAATTCAACATTTGCTTTATCTTAATGGTTCCTTAATTTCCAGCCCTAGATCAGGATCATTGTAGGTCTCATCCCATAAAGACTGCCCACCAATAATGTAATGTAATAATCACATTCTCTCAATTCGATTGAGACGATTTTGGCCTTTTTTGTTAAACATCTCCATTCGTCTCAAAATATCGATTCAGTGGAGAAATGCAAATGAGCATAAAATAGTTTTAAAAATTTGATCCAAGGCATTTAAAATAAGCTCATATACTGTACACATACCAATCAAAACAGTGTAATTACCCTGAATGGTGTGCCAGAAAAGCATGCATGGTATCAAGAGGTGATTTAAAACACTATGGGACAGATCCAAACAAACTCTGATAAACTATAACATTTTATGCATAGTTGTATGCTAAGGAAGAAAATTTGCTGATGAGGTCACCAGATAGCAGTCTGACACCGGGTCCTACTTCACAACCGGGACAGGCCGCTGATGGCCTCATGACACAGGTTCTCATTCCACTGGGCATGGCCGCCAGCTTGAGCTGCTGCCCGGGGCCAGGGATGACGGGCAGCTGGCCCATCGTTTGGCCTTGGATGACCACCTTCAGGCCCTGGTTCGAGAGAGCTCCAATCAGGGCAACTATCTACAAACAAAATATCCTCCCTGTAGAATAAACCCCTCCGTCTCTGCATGTGCACAGAGCAAAATTTGGTGGGCGGGGCTTAGAATAGAGATTGGAGGGAGGAGAGCAAAAGGGAAGTCTTTTAGCCTTCTGTATTTTCAAACTTGCCTACTGCAGCTTTAATCCTATTTCCCCAATATTTTGCTTGTAGTGACTAAGGTTATTTAATTTATCCAATTTGTTGCCATTTCACATAAAAAATTTGTAGCTAGATAGGCTATGCTAATGATCCAGTGTACTCATTCTGGTTTCATTATGGATCAAGCTATTTTCTCTTTTAGATACATTTTGTTCATTGTATATTAAAAAAGTCTAATTTGCTCTATTCATTACTTTTAAAAAATTGTGGAAGAATGAATCCTACCCAGGATTGTTAAGGCCAGGGCTGGTGACTGAACACAAAAGGGACAATAGATAACAAGGGTAGTAGTGGATCAAAAAGTTTTAGTTTATTTATAGCAGTCCTGTAACAGCAAGGACATGAATGATGAATATATGAATGATGGAAATAAGGTGGCTCTGGAGAGAGGTTGTTCGGCACACACTGAATGTGAGGCTGGAAAAAAGAGACACGAGAAATCGATACTCTACATCAGGAGTATGTTAAAATCAGCAATAGTTGTTCATCACTGGTAGAACAATAGCAGTCAGGCGGAAAGTTTGACAATAGAGGGTAGAACAGAGCCCTTGGTTTGACTACCAAAGACTGGCCTATCTGGTAACACTTTACAATAAGGTTACATGAATTAGCATTAACTAATGTAGTTGTTCATATGAATTAATGATGTACAAATATTATTGAAGTATTTTCAAACATTAACAAATGGTTTGAAATGACAAACCATTAGTTAAATGTATTTGTCAACTGTTTATTAACAGTAGGCTACAATCCGTAATGTCTGCGCCGCGCTGTGTTTAGCTGAATAGTACAACACGAGCTACTGACAACAACGTTTCGTCCTCGGTGGCTCATCCGAAGTTGATTCAGAAGCTGACATGATGTTTTCTAGCTAAGAAAATTATTAGCTAGCTAGACCACGTATATACACGTCTGACCAAAACAACAGCAGCAGTAGTGAGGCGGAATTCGATTAAGATTGTAGCATTAACTAATGATAAATTAAGTCCATTATCATGGGCTAAACTTAATTACCATTAGTTAGTTACCGGTTGACAAATTACATTACAGTCATTTAGCAGACGCTTTTATCCAAAGCGACATACAATAAGTGCATACAGAAACAAATACATTAGCTAAAGGTTTGTACTTTCAATAAGGGTACGAAATAATGAAAAGTTAATCGAATGCTTTGTTAATGGATTTGTACATCATTAATTAATGTTAGCAACAACATAGCTACATTAGTTAATGTCAATTCATGTAGCCTAACATTATTGCAAAGTGTTACCGACTTTTTTTTCTTTAATTACAACAATAAATCACGTAACACGTAATAGCTAACACTAATAGTTGATCACTAACTGGCAACCGAGCGAACTTCAGCTGAATAACTCTCAGACTTTCACTCAGTAGGCTAGATAGCATTGCTTTTGAAATTCAGAAGGTTCCATTAATTACGAGCGATTGTTTTATTTCAGTGTGGCTTTATGCTCTTTCTGTTTTTTTATCTTCGTCTTGTAAGCGCATGCGCACTTGCGAACTTCCTGTAATCACGAATGAGGCCGATCACGATTGAGGCCGATCACGAATGAGGCCAGGTCTGCGAGTCTGCAGATGGACCCTTCTCAGATTGGGGGCTCTTCTAAATGTACAGAGAGGGGGGTCAGGGAATATGTTGGACAAGGCATCATCACATTGGATCAGGCTCCAATTCTTTTTAATTATGTTGCCGACAGCGAGGGCCTTAGTGCTGTATGTGGTGGAGAAAAACACCCTATCGGATTTCTCTTTCTGCATCTTTCTTGTTAAGAGAGAGTCGCGTTCTACAGTAGCGGCTTTAGATAGAGCTGTTTTAAGAGTATTATGTGTATAGCCACGTTCTCTGAAGCGATCATACATCGCTGGCTAAACATCTTAAAAACGCTCACCAAAGTGCCTCAGTTATATTTACAGCTATCGGCATTGACATGGTCCCCCCCACCTCTAGGGGAGGAGATAGACAGAAGAAATTAAACCAAAAAGAGAGCCGCTGGATCGATAGGCTACAGGCCACCTCACCCCCAGGTCTAAATGACTCCATAGACTTGGTGTCATTTCTATAGGTTAAGTAGGTTACTTTATTACTTTGTCCATTGTTCATTGCTCATTTCCTGATATTTTCTTTATTTTATTTTTACATTATATTTTTATATTATATTGGTTATATTATATTATTTTCTGTTTAACATCAATCTAGTATGTTTGACTTATTGATTTGATCTGACTTGTTTTCTTATGTTGCTACAGTATTTATTTTTTCCTTTTAGTTTTTTGAGTTGTTGTTTATATATATATATATATATATATATATATATATATATATATATATATATATATATATATATATATATATATATAGCCTACATTATGTATTAGTTTGATGCATTATTTTGTAAGTAATATTGTTTATTCATTTGACATAATGATCTATATAACGATCTATTTAATAGATTGTATCTCGACTGACCCCTTCTGGCTATGTTATATATTGTTCCATTCTTTCAGCACCAGCTGATGAAGTCCCTATGTAGGCCGAAACATGTTGGTTTTTTAATATTCTAAATAATGTGAGCCATTCAATAAAGGCTTTTTAATTTTGTAGAGCTGCCTTGGACTACAAAACTTCTTCTAATTATCAAAATAGCTAGTTGCAGCCCTAGTTCTATGGGAACATTTGATCTTCAAGGCAATTATAAAACAAATGATCTTTTTTGTTAGATTTTTAATGTAAACTATAAATGTATGTCTATTTAACGTTTACAGTGATTCCAGCATAGGACTATATGGACATTAGTCTGTTGAGACTGAAAATATTTCCCTATATTTTACATGGAGTATTAGATTTTGAAAGGTAGGTCGGTAAAATTCATGTACGCGTTCATGCACGCGTCCATGTACGCGGCCATGTACGCGTCCATGTACGCGGCCATGTACGCGGGATGCTGCGCATGTGTTTCGTTATTTTTGACACTGTTGGACCGTCTCATAAATACGATTAGTGGTGCGCAACAGTCATTACACGTGAACGCGTGACCGTTATAAGTCCATGTACGCGGCCATGTACGCGTCCATGTACGCGGCCATGTACGCGGGATGCTGCGCATGTGTTTCGTTATTTTTGACACTGTTGGACCGTCTCATTAATACGATTAGTGGTGCGCAACAGTCATTACACGTGAACGCGTGACAAAATTTCTCTAACAGTGACAGACGAACGTGTACACGCTTTGAGTGCAGTACGCATCATCTTGTCACGCGTGAAATACAATGCGCACGTAACAACGGACACACGCACGCACGCGTACCAATATTTACCAAGTTAATCACGCAGGCACACACGCGTTGCTGCGCATGTGTTTCGTTATTTTTGACACTGTTGGACCGTCTCATAAATACGATTAGTGTTGCGCAACAGTCATTACGCGTGAACGTACGCGTGCACGCGTGACCGTTATAAGTCAATGGGGAAATTACATGACACGTCAGGCGCTGCTGTGCTGCACAGGCATCAAAGCAGGCGTTGCTGCGCATGTGTTTCGTTATTTTTGACATCAATGGGTCTTCATAGCACACACACACACACACACACACACACACACACACACACACACGCACACGCACATGCACACACACATACACAAACACACGGCACTGTGAATCATACCTGGTTTTGTGCCATTGTGATGGCTCTTCCCATATGTGTCACTAATGTCCTTGAATGAGAAGAGGAAGAGCACGACCTCGCCCTTCTCATTCTTTATTGGCACAATATCCAACAAGCACCAAAACGGATGAGCTGGGAGGGCACAAACAAAGCATTTAAAACTATGTTATTTTATAGCATGTTGTTGTCTATGAAAAACCGTGACCTTTAAAGAAAATACTTTTTTAAAAGCACAAAAAAAGAAAATAACACATTACATTACATTAATTTTATCCAAAGCAACGTACAATAAGTGCATACAGAGACATCATCAAGATCACTACAGAACAGACAAGACAAAGCACATCCTTCGCATAATGTAGCAGCTATCCCTAGTAATGAACATTGACTGTAGTTCACAGTAAGCTGTGGGTAAATCAGCAATACTACACTTCTATTCTAAATACTATTATAAACTATAATAAACAGACAGGAAAACACAGGGAACTAGTAAACACAGGGAACTGATATTCCTAGGTTAGAATATCAGTCAAGGTGGAATCTGAAGAGGTGTGTCTTCAGGCCTCGACGGAATGCAGGCAGGGTTGGAACAGGGGTCCTCAATGTTATCCTCAATGTTATCCAGAAAATGCCGGTGAGGGTGGGGCCAGGCTTTTAGTCCAACCAAACAGTAATACACTTGATTCTACTAATCAAGGTCCTTAGCAAAGACTCTAGTGGTTGATTAGTATAATTCAATTGCTTGATTGGAACAAAGATCGGCATCCACACCGGTCCTTTCTGGATAAGATTGAAGACCCCTGACCTAGATGGATAGAAGATCAAAGACCGCATTGGGATGTCTCACCGTTCTTCTTGTAGAATTTGACCTCGGCCTGGTATTCCTGTCGGCCTTCCAGTGCCTTCTTCATCTCCACTGCAACATGCTCGTTAGTCTCCGGGCCGCACAGGAAGTGGCAGACGCAGTTCTTCTGCATGACTTCGGAGCGCAAGAAGCCTGTGAGCTCGCAGAAGCCGTCTGAGCAGTAAACGATGGGGAACCCGCGATGGCCCTGGGCGTTGCCCAGGAGGAAGTTACTGTCTACAGAAACACAGGGATGCCCATGACAGATAAGTACTTCACAACATTTAATGAAGGGGGATACTTCATTAAGAAAAATGGTAACACTTTAGCGCCTGAAAAAACCATTATAAACCTTTGTTAAGTAGTTAATAATCCATTTATTAATGATTATACATATTTGTTCATGTCTCTTCATTTTTTCCAGAGCTGTATCATTTACTAATGTTAACAAACACAGGAAAAATCATATATAATGGTTAATAAATCAATTAATAATGATGAACAAACAAAAAAAAAATGCAGTGTTTAGCAGGTCCTTAATCTGGTCCCACATAGCCTACACTACAACATACAATACATCACAAGGCCTATACAACACTGTCATAAGCAAGACATTACACCTGTTGTTACGACCGCAAACCCACCCACGTTACAATAACCGAGTGGTTACAAAGGGCCTAACAAAAATGCATCTTGAACACAAATAGGCCCGTACGAAAAAATACACACAGTCAATTAAAAACCAAAAGAGATTTATTCAAAATTTGATCTCGGCAGCAGCAGTAACAACAAAACTAGAGGAAGCTCAAGCTAACTCACCTGATCTTTGGTTTCATATTTTAAGTCTCACCCGGGTAAACAAAAAGGCCAAAGGAAAAACAAAGTCTTCCTCGGGCTAACTATTCTTCTCTAGACTGTTCCTTTCTATTATAAAGGCGACATTATAAAAAAGTTGAGAGCTTACTCCCAAATGGACACAGAAGGCGCCTAGTCCCATAAAGCACCAGGACTATCAGTTTCCCTGCAATTCTCACGAATATGCTTGCACAAAGCAAAGTTAAAACCAAATTTTTAAACGGGGAATTACGCGGAAATCCAACTAGCAAATGCGCAGCCCGGAAACAACTATGCCAAATTACAATATAGTAAGCGCCACATACAACCTAAAACAAACGCCACAGCAATATTTAAAGATGAACTTCAGCGCGGCAGCAACACTGGAAACGTGCATGAAGTTAATCAAAGGGAAAATAGACCCAGAGTGGAAATTAACTAACCTCGAGCTAGGGAATGCCGCAAATACATTGGAAATTTAGCACAGGTGACTGCAATTTGCATTCAATCCTCAGGTGAGCATAAGAAAACGAGTTAGCATACAAAAATCATTAGAAGGGCACACTCGTGAGGCAGCATAGGGACTTAACACCTGTCATAACCAGTAATAAGCATATTACAGCTAATAACCAATGTCACACCACTGTGATAATGTAGGCTTAAATCCTAAGTAGGCCTACCAAAAGTGTGGACACCTGCGGGGTATTTCACAAAGCAGGATTAGTGAGTTAGCTGGATAACTGCACTGAGTAAAACCCAGAAAGGCTCTTTTTGCTTCAGTCCATGTTCCAGATTTGGGAGTGTTCCAGGTTTTACTCAATGCAGTTACCCAGCTAACTCACTAATCCTGCTTTGTGAAATAACCCCCTGATCACTAAGACGACATTAATTGACAACAAAGAGCTAAAAGACAGCCTAACCTGCATTGTGTTAAATTAAATTTAGGAAAATAATTATGGAAGAATTTTGAACACATTGTCAGTTACAAATATCAAATGTACTTCAGTCCAGCTAAAGAAAGAGGAACTTTAAAGGTGCCTCACAGCCAGTTTTGCTTGCTGTTTGGTGACTCTGAGGAAGATGTCCCAGACATTGAAATGTCCAGAGGTGGACAATCTAGGGGTCAGAGAGTAAAAGTCCTGCTATGTGTTATTTCCATCCATGAACACAGCCAGCTGATTTCACTAATTAATTCTACCTCCTGGCTGAAGAATTGCGCTAATGAGCAAATCCAGGTGATTGGAACAAAAGGAGGAGTACTGGGGAGGACTTTCGGAGCCTGGATTTATGACCTCTGGAAATGTCAGACACGCCATTTTATTAAAGTTGATATTTTCTGAGCTCTGAGTGTTCCAGTTCTCCTTATTTTGCGGGGTTAGTAGATGCAAGGTTATCTGGATAAGGACCAGTCTTCATGAATTTTCAGCAACCTTAATGTTGATATGAAGCAGAAGGCAGCATGCACAGGGGGCACCCAGGCTGTGCACCACTAGGCTCGGACAGGGACCGCAGCTGAGCTGGTGGACTGGACGGAAGGAGTGTCAGCTCTCTGAAACCATTTGTTTGGATGGACGCTCGTCTGTATCAAGGGGCCAAGACTGGGCTTTTGTTTTGAAGCTCACTTCCTGGTTGGGCTGGGAGCGGCAATTGTGCCGTTGCTCACTAGCGCCACTGCGATTGGCTCCAGTATAGGTCTTTCACCATGCAAGTCAATGGCAGCAATGTGGTCAAAATACTCAGTCAATAGATTTTTCCCACAAAAAAATGTAATTGCAATAGGCGCCTTTCCTTCATCTAATGCCTCTGCATGTGCTGACTTTTTAAAATATTGTGTCGTTTGTTAGGGGGTTGTTAGGATTCCCGCAGGGGGGACCGGACCCAAACGCAAGACTCGGAGACTGCTCAAGGGGAAACTCCACAGGGAGTACATTTATTGAAACACAGGCAGGGGCAAGACAGAGACAGGCGTGCCAGGAACAGGACGGGTCAGGAAGAGGACGGGTCAGGCACTGGACGGGTCGGGAACTGGACGGGTCGGGAACAGGGTGGGTCAGGCAGAAGATCCTGGACCCGCGTGTAATTCTTTTGTTCCTAGTTATAACACAGCTGTCAGTGAGTTAATGGCACGGGCTTTCACCTTTTTAAGTCCCTGTGTTACTGCCATCCTACCTGTTTTTAATTGTTATCGACTACCACGACAGAAATATAGACCCAATGGTTGTTCACTGTTAAACCTCAAACAAATCAATCTTCTGCCCCTCGTTAGAAAGTCTCAAGCATCGGACTCTGAAACTGACATCACTGCTATTCAAACGCCGCAAGATTTTAAATCTCGGCATGGGCTAGGAATTTTACATTTAAACGTACGGAGTCTAGTTCCGAAAATGGACTTCATTAATGTATTGATTAATGAATCCTCTCCTGACATTTTTATCCTGACAAGAGTCTTGGCTTTCAAAAATTTTTTTGGACTCTGATATTTACATACATGGATACAATATTTTCCGGTGTGATCATAAAAGTAAAGGAGGCGGAGTATTGATTTACGTTAAAGAATGTTTTGTTTCCCATGAAATCACTTCCTCATCAACTCCCAAAAGCATTGAGTACGTTGTTTTAGATATCAGCACTGGGGGTAATAATCATTTAACAGTTATTGGTTTTTACCGTCCCCCATCTGTAAACTGTGATGCCTTAGAGGACTTTGGGAAATTTATTTCTTCTTATGCCTCATCAGAATTACTACTTATGGGTGATATAAATCTGGATTGGCTACCGGATAACTCCTCTAGGCTTAAAGAGTTATGCATAGAATTAAATCTCTCGCAATTATTGTCCAAGCCAACAAGGCCAAATTTTAAGAACCCTGCCAAGTCTACATTGATTGATGTCATATTAACTAACAAGCCTCACAAATACTTAGCATGCGGGATATTTGCACAGGATATTAGTGACCATTGTACAATTGCCTGCATCAGAGACACCAGATTAGCCAAGTTTAAACCTCAAATCATCTTAAGAAAAAATTTTAAGAATTTAAATGAACAAGCTTTTATTCATGACTTATACCAATTAATTGGACCTATCAAGTGTTGCCCTCATTCCAGATGTTGAATTAGCGTTGGATTGTTTCACTACCGCCTTTCTCTCTGTGGCTGATAAACATGCTCAGTTTAAAAAACTTTGTATTAAAAATAGAAAAATCCATGGTTCTCCTCTGAGCTCTCTCAGTTACTCAGAGACCGAAATACAGCTTGGGCCAAGGCAAGATCCACAGACTTGGTTTCCGATTGGCTTTATTTCAGGCAGCTTAGAAACAATTGCACTCTTCAGATAAAAAAAGCTAAATCTTTTCATTATCTAAATACTATCAATGGGGGTAATTCATCCTCTTTCTGGAAAGCATTTAAATCACTAAAAAACACAAAATCCTCTCCCTCTCTTCCTCAAATTCGATTACTATTACTGATAGAGAGGAAATTAGTGATGCCTTTAATCAGCACTTCATTTCTGCTGGTTATTTATTTGATAGAAACTTTGTGGCACATTGTTTGCGGAACACCTCTTTACCTAGCTCTGGTACTCAGAATGTCTGTCAAACAGCCCCTTCTACAGCTTGCTTAAAGGTTGTATCAGCGATTTTGGGTCGAAACATAAATGATCACATTCATCTGATTTTTCCTCACGATCCGCTAGCTGCCCGCCCCATAAGCAGGCCGTCAAAAAACCGCGTCTCTGTAGGCAGCCTATGCTCCGAGATCGTACACAAAAACAAATGGTACTACCAACCACTCAAAACCAAAATAAACAGTATTCAAACCAATCACCGACAAGGGGTGGGTGATACTAATACGCTAATACTCTTATCTCGCTGAAATCTTGACGGATTTACAAACGGTTTGGTTTCTTACAAACGTTATTAACGTGGTTATAATTCTGGATGCTTGAACACTATTTTTTAAAACATAACATAATTGGCTCTGAGCTGGAGCTGGCTCTGTTTGTTTGGGATTTCGCTTCAGAAGTGACGTCACCCAAAATCGCTGATACAACCTTTAAATAAAAATCTTAATCATACATTTTCTTTTAGAACCTTCTCCACATTGGGGGCCCTATCTTACACCCGGCGCAAAGCGGCGCTAACGCAAACGCAAGTGTCTTTGCTATCTTACACCCGGCGCTAGGTCCATAATAACGCCTAACGCTTACGCCGTCAAACTAGCATTGCGCCATTAACTAGTCTTGCGCCATCATTAGTGAACTGGGCGTGTTGGTCTTAAGATGAGGAGTGGCCAGGATTCTTTTTGGCGTATTGCTATCTTGAGCCAACAGAAAGCGCTTGCGCTAGAACCACCACAAACCTGGTCTAAAGTCATGTCGCAGTTGTTTACATGCTATTTTAACGGTGCATATAAGTGCGTCTACATAGGCGTGTGCACAACGCGCATACCCTCCTGTCTGTTACACACAGGAGCGTGCACAGGCATGACTAAAATATCTAGATCACAATGTGAAATATTATTATTGTGTAGGCTATATCAAAAATGCATAATAATAAAAGGTTCCATAGGTCCACATACCTTTCCCTCAGCGAAGGGAAACAATGCCACATTACATTGCTCTCAGCCCACTCCATCAACATCCAGGCGATGTGCGATGGTACGGGACAATGGCTATCCATTAAAAAGGAGCTGATAACACCTATAGCTATCAAGCCTAATGCGCGAATTGTCTTTGCACCTAATGCGTGAATTGTCATTCAATGGAAAACTCGCGCACGGCAATAGACGGACATGTAAGTTCTGAAAATGCGCTTCAGATGTCATTACAATACAGCTCTGTTTATCTATGAATACAGACTGTAAGTAAATAGAATGGTTTGTGACTGAAAAAAGTTCAAAACCTTGTCCAGTGAATATTGCATTTATTGTTTTTCAAATAGACTAGGCTACAGCGAATTCGCTGTGCATAAGGTTTTTTTCGATAGCCTATGGTTAAAAAACGGAGATGTCACCATGTTAACTAAATTGTAACCTTAGCTATTCTTCGTCCTTCATATTTTTTTAAATTACAGTGACCAGGTTTCCATACTCTCACCGTTTAAAACCCAGCTGATTTCACCCGTTATTCCTTAACTGAACAAAACGATTTTAAAGAGAACTAAGCGTCTAATTAGAAACTAAAACAAATTTGCAGCACGTTACACAATTAATTCACAATTAATTTTAATGCCATTCTCTGCACGTGAGCTGCATGTTCTGTTTCCCCTGCTGTAAGTCGCACGTTTAACGGTCTTCCTGGGAAAGTGGATTGTTTTAAAGGATTACGCTACGAGTAAAACAGGTTGGTCACATTTCCATAAACAGGACATTATTAAACAAGGGGAAATATGCGTGAACTTATGGGTTGCGAACCTGACAGCTTTATTGTATGGCTATTTAGTGTCATCATTAAGGCAAAATAACGGTATGTATGTCATTAATCAATATTAGCCTACTATGCAGGTAGCCTAATGAACTTTGGATGAAGCTTGAACTTCGAGAACTCCATGAGAACAGCCTCTTGGAATTGATGTTTGACACTTTCATTGCATAATCAAACGAAATTCGCTGAACAAGCAGGCTAATTTGGCGTTTTCTAAGGTGAGACTGAAGCCATTGATAGCTTATTCTCAGCTGTTGCAGGTCCTTTTAACAAAATTTAACCGCACATATTTTGTAAAATAACAGCCCTGTCTGGAATTACCGGGAACTCATAGGCTAATGGTTAGTCCGAATAATATTGATCATACTCCATTTAGCCTATTCCTTGATCACACTAAACACGCACGAGCATGTCTGTTTCGCCATCATAAGCAATCCGCCAAGGTGGAAAAGCAGGCTTTTAAAGGGAATGGGATATGACATTTTGATTGGTTTATTGAATGACACGCACAAGACACACCTATAATTAATGAAGCGACTAGGTTCAGCCCAGTTGCGCCATGCGCCGTGCTTAGCGCCAAAAAAACACGCCATTAAAATAGCAAAAGTGGACTTGGACACGCCCTAAATGGACTTAGCGCCATGCGCTTAGACTAAGCGCCAAGATCGCCAAGATAGGGCCCTGGAAGTTTGTAAAGCCTTAACTAAAATTGACGTTAGGAAAGCAACAGGGACTGATAAGCTTGACCCATACCTTCTGCGTCTCTCTGCCGATCTGATTGCTGAACCATTGGCCCAAATCTTCAATATGTCGATTCTTTCTGGTTCAATCCCTAAGACTTGGAAGGCAGCTAAAGTACTCCTGCTTCACAAGGGTGGTGACCGTTGCGATATGAATAATCATCGCCCTATATCTAGGCTTTCATGTCTTGCTAAAATTTTAGAAATTCTAATCAATTCTCAGTTACATTTGTTTTTATCCTTACATGGTATTTTAAATGTACATCAATCAGGCTTTAGAACCGGACATAGCACTATCTCAGCTGCATCCTTATTAATTAATGACATAGTGAGCTCGCTTGATAAAAAGCGTCACTGTGCAGCCCTCTACATCGACCTATTGAAAGCCTTCGATATTGTTGACCATGAGTTGCTCTTACAAAGGCTATCAGCCATTGGTCTTGATAACTCTGCTTGCATCTGATTTCAAAACTACCTACAGGATAGAACTCAGTGTATCTCAGTAGATGGAAAACAATCAAGCTTTCTCAGCATCGCTAAAGGTGTCCCGCAAGGCTCGACTCTGGGTCCATTGCTGTTCACAATTTATATAAATAATCTTGGTCTTTCGCAGAGTAATTGTAAATTACATTTTTATGCTGATGATACGGTTGTCTATACCAGTGCCCCCTCAGCCCAGCAGGCTATTATTGATCTTCAGCATGGCTTTAGTTCTCTCCAGAAATCCCTCATTGACCTTAAGCTGGTACTAAATGCAAAAGAAAAACAAAATTCATGTATTTTTCTAGATCTAGTAACTCTGTTAAGGATCTGCATATTCACACATTGAATGGAACTGAAATTGAACAAGTCCCTCATTATAAGTATCTGGGTATCTGGGTTGACGATACTCTAACTTTTAAAACACATATTGAGAAATTGCAGAATGGTCTGAAGGCAAAGCTTGGCTTCTTATATAGAAATAAATCATGTTTCTCTTATGAGAGTAGAAAGATTATTGTTCAAGCGACACTCCTCCCTGTACTCGACTATGCTGATACAATTTACACACATGCTGTACCCTCAACTCTTAAAAATTGGATTCAGTTTACCATTCTGCATTGCGTTTTATTACCAGGGACACCTACCATACATACCATTGTGAGCTTTATAAAAAAGTAGGCTCCCTTAATGTAAGGAGAGCCCAACATAGCATATTGTTCGTCTATAAAGCTCTTATTCAAGAATTACCTCACTATTTATGCTCACTACTCAAATACAAAACCAGCAATTACAACACACGCTCGCAGGAACGCTTGGCACTGGAGATCCCTCGAGTGAGTACAGAGCTGGGAAAGACCTCATTTAGTTTTAATGCACCTCACATTTGGAACAACCTTCAAGGCTCGCTAGGGCTCCAACACCTTGTTCCTCTTGATGAGTTCAAACTCTTGATTATGGATATTTTTATAGATGAATGCAATTGTTTTTAGATGTTTCTGTGTATTTGGCCTGCTTGTATATTTATGTATATATCAATTTATATGTATATATATATATATATATATAATTTATTAACTTTATCACGAGGGTACATCACCGGGGGGTACTAAACAAGACAAGAACACAACGGGAAACCCAGCTCACAACATAGACAAGCAACACAAGACGGTCCGGCCCTGAACAAAGTGACCAGGCTGACTATATACAAGACATGCCGAGGACAAAACGAGCAACAGGTGGGAGAAGGGTAACGAGGACACGAGAGGAAAACACAATTCAGGTGTGGGGAGTGCAGGACACAAGTAGGAGGGAGAGAGGGAAAACACGGGGTGGACTGTGAGACAATGGGAAAACCCGGGATGGAATCTAGGTGCCTCACAAGGGTATTAATATTTGTTCAGGACCAATCAGAGGGACAGGTTGAGTCCTCTTCGGCTCTACGGAGCAGGCGCAGTTTGTACAAACGGGCGGCGAAAAAGACATCCAGAGCTTCAATTCAGTTTTTACAAGGCCGTGGAAAGGCAATGGGTGACGTCACAATGGCTTTGTCCATATTGTTATACAGTCTATGGTCTGTATGCACCAAAACTGACAGAGCATGCAGCCTCAACGGGATGAGTGGAAAAGTACAATAGGGCAAAACACACTGGGGAAAACAACATCTAACAATCCGAAGAGAGATGAAAAGGAACGGTTCAATCTAAATGTAGGCACCTACCTACCTACCTACCTACAGCACATAGAGCTGCACTCGGGAGCAGAAATGTTTTAAGCACTCTGATGTTGTAGTGTCCTTATCCTTCTGTGTCAAAGTGAGGCTTTCATGTTCGCTGTTATATAAAACGTCCTTCGTATAGAGTGCACATTGTTCTCTGTGACAGGTCATACTCACAAACACTAGATGTCCATTTGATTTGTAATTTCCACATGTATTTCTCCTCTCATAAATACTCATTTTACCTGGCCAAATTAGTATGATTCTGCACTGGGTTTGACTTCAGCAAGAAGGTTGCTTATCTGATGAATTGATAGCATCATTTAAACAAGTGCTAAAATGACAAAATGTGAAAAATGGGTAGATGTGGATGGATCACTTTAAGGGTGAGATCTATGTGGCAGCAGAGTAATGCTTTGAGGGTCGTTTGATACCGCAGACCCTTGATAACTTACAGCCATTTTGCTAACCGTGTGTTCCTTACTCTGAATTTTCCAGAGGGAATTTAAAAATAATTTAAAGAATCCTATTTGAGCCAGTACAAGTTAACATGTAATTATTTTATTAATCACCTGCAGGAATTAAGCACTATCGGCATATCCATACTGTCATAAATCAATAAAATCTTCTATCACTACATGGCTTCATCAGAGCAATGCAGTTAGAAACTTGGGTTGAAAATACACTTAACTAATTTATACAAAATAACACAAAATACAGATAATACAACCTAATGATTTCAAGGTTTCTATTTTTTTTTAGCAAAGGGCCCTTGAATACATTATCAATAAATTGCAACATAAAGTGTGGAGAAACTGGGAGAGTGACTGCTGACGCTGCCCATATTTCTTTAACAGAGACAGAACTAGAGAGAACTAGAGATCGGGGTAAATGCTATCATCGCTATTCACCAAAGCGAGGAGAGACAGGAAACCCTATGCTTATCTGAGCCCACAGTTGTGTGCCACCAGCACACATTGGTGAAGTTCAATGGACGAACGCTGTATTTGTGTGTAACCTAGACATGTGTATATTATCTCTATTGGTCTGGCAATATGCTACTCGTATCTCAATGATAATCAATGCACGAGCACTGTGTTTTTGTGTATATTAGACGTGAGTATACTATCTCTGTTGGTCTGGCAATATGCTGCCTGTATCTCAATGATAATCCCGCTTTTCAAAGATGACCTTTTTACCGGGCACTGCAAACAAACCTTCAGGAGATGATTCTTCCACCCACAAAAAAAAAGAAAGAAACACAAGCAATTATTGTAGGCCTACATTTGAACCGCGTTGCTAACTGATTGAGAGTAGTTGTGCAGTTACGCCTTAGTGAATCGGTCATTCTGATTGCGATCATCTTGGATTGTGATCACAGCTGTTTCCCAATAAGCAGCATGAACTCTGCCCGGAATTTGTTCTTTGTGGATCTACCCCCGAGTTTTTCCTTGCATTGTGTTGCCATGGTGATATGTAAAAAAGCTCTTGTTTCAATGTGAGGTTACTAGGATACTGTCTGTGCTTTTTTTTCTTCTTTTTTTAAAAATGTTTAAAAATAAATGTTCAGATTAACAATGCTTAGCATGTTTTCAAGTGTGGGAATGAATACGACAACACCCACCCATTTCAAATGAGTCTAACTGTATCCTAACTGTAATTTGTTCAATATCTGAACTGAGAGAGATATACCACAGTAGTAGTAGTAGCAGTAATAGTAATAATAGTGATAAGTAATAATAATAATAATAATAATAATAATAATAATAATGAGTCTATTTTAGCATGCAGCATTCGGTTGATTGAAAATAATTAAATATTTTTGCAGTATTCATATTCCATGCAAGTTATTTTTTAATTTGGCTTCAGCATTAATGACACTACACAGACAAATGCTCAGTGTAGAATCAATGGTGTAGAGGACTTCTAACTCGAATCGAGTAAACATTGTCGCTACTGGACTCAAATAAACACTGCTTGTTGATTCAGTACTGTTAAAGTTGATAGGAATTTTGCTGTGAATGCTCGGACACATTATTTGTGTATATATGCAATCTTGCTTGTTTCAATAATGCCATAGTAGAAATTAAGGAATTCTCATGCCATTTTATAATGAGCATAAAAACACAGACTATCTGCATCATTCTTACATGAACGATGTAAAAAGATAAATTTTTCCAGAAATCATACCGGAGAGAGAGACTCTTGGTGTTTAAGCTAAAGGAAGTTTCCCTTGTAGTCACTCAGTTTTTCACAGCGATAAACAATGTCTTTGAAGAGCAAAGCATTGTCTCACAATCACGACTCGGAGAATGACAATGACCATACCCGGGACTGCCATTAAAAATGGGAGACTGTCATAATTACCACAGGTATTTTCCATTAGACGGGGCTCTATAGGGCTCAGGTTAAGTACCTTGCTCAAGGGCACAAAAGCAGTGCCCCACGTCGAACCTGCACCTATAACTGCAGGTAACAGGCCCAGTTTCCTAAACATGATGCTACACTTACTTACTTGCTAAATTATCACTTACAACAACAGGTCCTATTGGTGCAAAGGCTGCCCTTTGTGTTATTCTGCTCTGTTCAATAATGCTTTTATCTGACTGACTGGCTTGGATCAGGGTATTATTGTTGTGTAAATATGCTCCTGAAACACACACACACACACACACACACACACGTGCGCGCCCATGTGCACATGCATGCATGCACAAATATACAGACACATACATGCACATGTGCACACATAGTATACACAGATACAGTGCCCTCAACAATTATTGGCACCCCTGGTAAAGATGAGTAAAAAGGGTTATAAAAACAAATCACCTTTTGGTGAATTAGCTTAATCTCACACTGTAAAAAAATCCAACCTTTAATTGAAGTAAATGTATTCTCAGAAAAAATAATCCCCCATCAAGAAATAATTATTTTTAACAAAACCACGTGTGCCACAATTATTGGCACCCCAAGAAATTCTTATGAACAAAATGCAACTGAAGCATTTTTTTCATTTATATTTTACTTTTTAAAGTTGATCAGAGTGTTTAGGAACTTTCAAGCAGTAATCCATGACTTCCTGTTTCACTGGGGTATAAATATCAGGTGACACAGAGGCCATATTCCCTGGGTGCATCCCAATAATCGAAAAATGTGCCCTCCCTTCCTCCACTACCACCTCCTCTACTCCCCGGAAACAGATCTTTGTGTTTTAATCTAATGTTGCTGATTACATCTTAATTATGCATTAATGGTTACATATTAATTAATGTCTCGATGCAAACCGCAATGTCAGGTACATTGTATACTGTACATTTAAATACTTTAACTCAAAACGTTCTGGCAGTTTTGCATACTTCCGGGTAAGAGAGGAGTGGTAGTGGGGGAGTGGAGGAAAAAAGGTGGGGAGTGAAGAATATTGGGACGCACCCCCTTGTTCATACATCAACATGTGAAAGATAAGAGAACACACAAATCAAATGAGGGAAAAGTGTGTTGAGCTTCATAAGTCAGGGAATGGCTATAAAAAAATAGCTACTCGCCTGAAAATGCCCATATCTACCGTTAGGGCAATACTTAAAAAGTTAAAAGCAACTGGAACTGTTACAAACTTGCCTGGAAGAGGACCCAAGTTTATTTTTCCCCCACGCACAATGAGGAGGATGGTAAGAGAGGCAAAAAAATCCCCAAGGATCACTGTTTGAGAATTACTGAGGAAAGTAGCATCTTGGGGTCATCAAGTCTCCAAAACTACCCTTAGACATGCCAACTACCTCCATGCCAACAAATTATTTAGAAGGCATTCCAGAAAAAAGCCAAATGTAAGCGCCTGGAGTTTGCTAAAGGCTACTGGAACTTTGACTGGAACCGTGTTCTATGGTCAGATGAAACAAAAATAATTATTTCTTGATGAGGGATTTTTTTTATTGAAATTTACTTCAATTAAAGGTTGGATTTCAGTGTGAGATTAAGCTAATTCAACAAACGGTGAATGTTTTATAACCCTTTTTGATCATATTTACCAGGGGTTCCAATAATTTTGGAGGGCACTGTACATATACCTGTCAATGCAGGAGGCCATCATTACACAGTTCAGAACCTATTTCTTTTTCTGGTCTTTCTTTCTCCAAAAAGAACAGAGCACAATAAAACCTAGCATACTGTGAGGAGTGGCTGGATTACACAGTTCAATTAGACACTGATAACAGCTCAAATCCAATCATCACCTTAACGGACACGCACTGGTAATAAACAAATCCATTGCTCACACTAATGGGCAGTTCTCCCTGGCTTTATCCTGCTCTGCTCACTTTTGAGAAAGCTTAAAAGAACAAATGGCACCTCTCCATCATTACAACGCTATTATTCAACATTACAGAAAACAAAACAAATATATTATATTTATATAAGAATGGCTGGCCAGTCCAGCAGTGTTCAGTTTGCATCGCCACACAAAGCCAACACATCCACCGTCACACAGCTCTATATGCTTTTTAGTAACTTCTAGAAGGTACATCATAATCAAACTGTCCCTTTTAAAACACCCACACAAAGCCACATTACTGCAAAAACAGGCTCCAATGGGAATGCCCCTGCCCTATTTTCAAAATGAAATTGTACCTTAATTGGCACTGTAATAAACAATAAAGCAGATTACTGGGAGAGTGATGTGTAATCTGTTGGTCCAGCACACGCTGAAGACGATGGCTAATTTCAGTCAGCACTCAAGTGCCACTGCAGTTGTGGTCTCCAAGGCAACCAAGGAAACGGCTTTCAGCCGTTGATGTGGTCATGGCTGCCCATCTCCTTTGCTTCTCTGCCCCGATCAGTGGTTCCGATCTATGTTAGGTCAGGAGATAAGTCACTGTCGCAGAAATGAGGGACAGAAAATTAGCCCCTTTAAAATTACATCCATTTAAATTTCATTTGTGCATTTTTTCGGCAGAATTTTCACTCATGTTGGAGCACGGAGACAAGTGTATTTAGGGGTGGTGGTGGTGGTGGTGGTGGTGGTGGGGGGGGGTGGGGGGGGGGGGGGGTTAGTAGATGTGGAGAATAACGTGATTTAAAACATATTCATTAAATTGACAAATCCGAAAAAATAACAATTTAAAACGAGAACCGTCAATGACTTAGAATTCATCAGGGCGTAGTTGGCTTATCCCTTTAAGGTTTTTAATTAAAAGCCCCATGATCAGCCAATTGATAAATCATAGAATTTAGCATAGCAGTTTCTAGCACTAGTGTTGGCTGAAGTGATGTTCTGCATGAGAAGCATCAGGATCAAAGGATATCATTAATCATAAATAATAAAAAAGGTCTATTCCCCACACTGATACGCAAATCAGTCACTCACTAATACAAAACCCCAATTCCAAAAAAGTTGGGACAGTATGTAAAATGCACATAAAAGCAGAAAGCAGTGATTTGTAAATTCTCTTTTACAAATATTTCATTAAAAACAGTACAAATAAAAGATATTTAATGTTTTACCTTATCAACTTAATTGATTTTTGTAAATATATATGCTAATTCCGAATTTAATGCCTGCAACACATTCCAAAAAAGTTGGGACAGAGCAAAAAAAACAACAAAAAAAAAACTGTTTGGAACATTCCACAGGTAAAAAGGTGATGCTATCATGTCTACGTATAAAAGGATATCAAAAGACTCTTGATATCTCATTTTCATTTACAAGCGATACTATAACCTCTCTGCATTTGAATGGATCTCTATGAGAATTGGGGGGTGGGACTAGATTAAGCTGTAAATTACACGGGAATAGTATGGAACCCATCGTTGGCTAAATGGCTGTAAGGGTCTGTGGTATCAAACAAGCCTCAAACCATCACTCTACTGCCAGATGTGCAGTAGATATGGATGGATCACTTTAAGGGTTATTTCTCCAGATTCATTTTCCCATTGAACTCATTGGACAAATAAATCAGGAGAAACAACCCTTCAGGGGATCCACCATATCTAGATAATGGAATGGAAATCTATTTGAATATGGCAACATGATTTGCACCTCCCTCTACATCTACAGTATTTCTATGATGAATTTGATGACACAGACTATCAACTAATCACTGTGGGCATAGTAAGTCATGAAACAGCATCATCCATAGCAACGAGTTCAACCCCGCCTTTTCTCTTAGCTTAAGCGTTCTCCCCGTTCCTTCGTAAAATTTGGTCTCAGCAACTTTGTGAATAGGTTTTAAGAACTCTTAAATATAAAATGTTTTGTGAATACGGCCCCTTTTCAAACATTTGGGTTGTTCCAGGGCCACCAGCATCCAGAGACCAACCAGGTCACCTCGGGACACATTGGTGGACAAACTGACTGTGTGAAACTCGGCCAGGCATCGAGTGCTCCTATAGGTGTTACCCTCTGTAACCTAATTCCTTATTCATGTGTACATCAACAGTGAGAACACAAACCAACAGCCTCTCCAGTCTCATTAGAGCCCTGCATGCTGCCATGTTTTTTTATCTTCTCCTTAAATCATTACACGCCCACCTGCATGTGTGCCACTCAAATCACAGGCTTATTATCCCGTTAGGTAAAGGTGACCAGTTCCAGCCTGGGATCAGTACACCAGAAACCATATTCATAGGCAATTTATATCTGATGCGATGTTATGATTGGCATAGAATTTCGTCTTCACTGTCACACACAACTGAAGCAATATTTATATTCACAGATAAATACACTATAAATAGCTCCCTCAGCCATATCAGCTAAAAAAAATCAGGCGGTAGTTTTCTTTCTAGAAACTATATAGAACTATAGAAGCTTATGGTAAGAAGGTGATAGTTTTCTGAGCAGGACGGTTTTTACATTACATTATTAAATTACATTTATTTAGCAGATGTTTTTTTACAGGGTGACTTACAATGTAGGAGAACATTCACCTGATTTATAAGGGTGGTTGGGCCACATCCGGCTAATAATATCCGCAGCCCATATGAGTACTTATATAGCATCACTAAAGCACTAATGCAAATTAACTATGCTAACCAAGAAATAAAATACAAATCTTGACAACATACATGATGATGAACCCTTATGAACCTTTATTTTTCATTTATATCTGTTGAAACTGGCATGGCATATTTTCTTCATTACCACTCAAACAAGAAGAATTATATACACACACACGTTTCAAAATAAAAACTCTAAATAAAAGTATCTCCAATTTACTGTTAGCACACTTACTAAAATAATTTTACATTCCAAAATATTGATAAATAAGTCATGCAAAATGAAAGCAAACACATAGAAACACGCACAAGCACAATTCTAAGGCAACGCTACTCCATGTGTCATACATGTGTCGTGTCACTTAAAAAGACTGCAGTCCATAGAAGTGAGAAATAGAACAATGGGGAGAGTTAGTACCTGATGATGCAAGTGACAGTAAAATTAAAAAGGAAAAAAAAATAAGTTGAAGACCCAGTATAAGAGTTAAATAGAATTAGAAGAAGGACACAAGAGACAAAATAACCCAATTTTTGAACTTTTCTGTGTGATTGTGACGTTAAAAGCTGAATTATGTCAGAGGGTCAGAGGGTACTGAAGTTAAAGTTGTAGGTGCTTATAGTCTGGTAATTGTAGTTTTTTCTGTAGTAAATGTCATGAAAAGAGGCTGAACAGCAAGGCCAGGTTAGAGTTTTCTTAAAAGCACATAAACTGTAGAGGTCTGGAACAAAGTCTTATGGACAGATGAGACAAGTATTAACCTGTAGCCTACCAAAGGGCTGGAAAGAGGAAATTGTGGAGAAAGAAAGCAACTACACATGATCCAAAGCATGGTGGAGATAGATTATGTCTTGGGCATATGTATGGCCTCCACTGCAACTGGATCACTTGTCTTTATTGCTGATGTGACTTCTGGTGGCAGCAGCAAGATGAATTCTGAAGTTTACAGAAACATCTTATCTGCTCAGATCCAAAACAAACAGGAACTGAAGATTGCTGCAGTACAGGTCTGGCAGAGCATCACCAGGGAAGATACCCAGTGTCTGGTGATGTCTATGGCTCGCAGACTTCAGGCAGTCATTGAATGCAAAGGATTTGCAACCAAGTACTAAATTCAACAACTCTTATTGAAATACTAAATACAACAAAATCTTATATTTAAGATTATGTTCATTTGTACAATTACTTTTGGTCCATCCAATGTGCTGGAGTACAGAGCCAAAACTCAGAAATTGTGGCACTATCCAAATACTTACAGACTGCACTGTATATCATTTTATAAATATACACATACACACTCCAATATTTATGCTTCTTAGCTTGTGCATCTTCATATGTTTGGGAATGATTTTAGCAGCAGCAGTAGCAGCAGCAGCAGAATTTATCAATCTCTCTGGGTTTAACTACAACAGCCAGGGACAGCATCCAAAGACAGATATCCTATAGTAATGTTGAAGTGTGCTGTCTTTCTACAGTGTCACTTAAGTAAGGACCAGAGCAGGAACACTAGCACTAAGTACTGGAGCAGGTACACTAGCACTAAGTACTGGAGCAGGAACACTAGGACTAAGTACTGGAGCAGGTACGCTAGCACTAAGGACTAGAGCAGGAACGCTAGCACTAAGGACCAGAGCAGGAACACTAGCACTAAGTACTGGAGCAGGTTCACTAGCACTAAGTACTCGAGCAGGAACACTAGCACTAAGGACCAGAGCAGGAACATTAGCACTAAGTACTGGAGCAGGAACACTAGCACTAAGGACCAGAGCAGGAACATTAGCACTAAGTACTGGAGCAGGAACACTAGCACTAAGTACTGGAGCAGGAACACTAGCACTAAGGACCAGAGCAGGAACACTAGCACTAAGGACCAGAGCAGGAACATTAGCACTAAGTACTGGAGCAGCAACACTAGCACTAAGTACTGGAGCAGGTACGCTAGCACTAAGTACTGGAGCAGGAACACTAGCACTAAGGACCAGAGCAGGAACATTAGCACTAAGTACTAGAGCAGGAACACTAGCACTAAGTACTGGAGCAGGAACACAAGCACTAAGGACTGGAGCAGGAACACTAGCACTAAGGATTGGAGCAGGAACACTAGCACTAAGTACTGGAGCAGAGACACTAGCACTAAGGATTGGAGCAGGAACACTAGCACTAAGTGCTGGAGCAGAGACACTAGCACTAAGGATTGGAGCAGGAACACTAGCACTGTAGTACTGGAGCAGCCTGTTAATGCCCACAGTTCATTTATGAGAAGTAGTCTGGTTTTGTACCTCTGTGTCACCTGCATTTTGTGACAAAATAACTTTTATTTTATCTTTGCATATGTAAATTAAAGTTTAAGGTGACCGGGGTGTACTTACGTGTTCCATCAAACCTGGTGGCGATGGTGTCCAGGAAGGTGTTCTGGGGGGCCAGCAGACCCTTCATCACGGGCATGGTGGTCAGGATTGGGTAAGCCTCAGCATCTGTCCCACAGAATCACTCCATCCTCTGTAAAAGGGAGGGGGGTCTGCAAAGTTGGTCAGTCCAAGCCAGTGAGAAAAATGTAGATTTGAAAAGCACACCTCTCTTCTCCCTATGCAGGACCCACATGTTCCTCAGGTAAGGTTCTCTCTCTCGCTTTCTCTCTCTCTCAACCACTTGTACCCTCTCCTGGGGATGGGTGTGAACCCCACACCACCACCACACCCCCCCACTATGTGTGAAGTCCAATCAACAGTTAATACCTTGTGCGCCACAGTCCTATTCACACCTACTAGCATTCATATCCATACAGAAAAAGAGGATTCATGCACCTGACATCTTTCGTGTTGTATACACACACGCTTTCTCTCTCTCCCTCCTCCCCTCGCTCTCTCTTTCCCTCCCACCCTCTGTCTCTCTCTCTGGCTGAGCACACATGCCCCCCCTCCCCTCCTCTCCGTCTCCCCCACCACTCCTGTCGTTATCCAAGCCCGATCCAGTGTTTTTCAGCCAATGAGTCCGTGTTCACATGTCCTCCCTGTAGAAACCCATGCTCATTTTTTGGTGAAGTTGGGGGAGGAATTTGAATGTGCTGCCTCCTCCCCTCGCTCTCTCTTTCATATTAGCATCTCTGGTACTGAGATGGAGAGGAAGCCACCACATACACCACATATGTATTTTCTGAAATAGTGCAGGAAAGTAACAGTGTTTCACTCCGTGACGAAGGCCACAGCTTGGCCGAAACATGTTGGAGTTTTTATGTTCGTGTATGAACTAGCCATCCAAGTAAAGCTTTTTACTTTGGAAGAGTGCCTTGGTTCCGCTTTTTCTACCTCACTTTGATGCCTCCCTTTTTTTTTTTTTGCCAAATAGCACCTTTGTTTGCTCTGTTACAGTAAATACTTCTTTTATTTGTTTTACGATGTAGCCCTCTCTACATGAGTGTTCATAATGTGACTTCTTCCTTTTTAACACCCACTCTCTCACACACACGGCGGTCTGAGAGTCCTTGGCTGAGTGCTTTGTCTTTGGAGAACATTCCTGAAATGAAATAAATGAAATTTGGGGAGAAGACAAAAAAATATATTTTTTTAAACCTGAGTCAGTTATGCTTAGACTGATTCCCTGGCCCTACATTTAGAATACAGTGTGTCACATTATGAACACTCATGTAGAGAGGGCTACATCGTAAAACAAATAAAAGAAGTATTTACTGTAACAGAGCAAACAAAGGTGTTATTTGGCAACAAAAAAAAGGGAGGCATCAAAGTAAGAGGAGTCAGTGTAAGAGGAGTCAGTGTTTATCTCTCTTTATTTCTGTTTGACCAGCAGAGTACAGCAGACACAAAGGCATGGTGTCCAGTCACTGGTGAAGAGCTCTAACTGCCACAGAGTGTGGGAGGACTGCAAGAATGAGAGAGAGAGAGAGAGAGAGACGGAGAGAGTGCAAAATTGCCATGCTGCATGGACAGCAAGTGGTTTGCATCCATTTCTAGTCACTCCAATTCTGTTTTAATGGGAATAATTCTCAGACAGGATTAAGCACTGAATAATGTATAACAGTAAAATAAAGTAAAATAAATCTGCTTCATAGTGGTATTTGTTCTGAGTCCTCTCTGCTGTATGTGGTTTAGTACCATCTGTGGTTTGTATATGACGGACCTCCTAATATACTTTTGAAAGCAGTCTGATGGAGGAAGACATGATAAGACCAGTTCTGCTACGTCCAGGAATGCTATGAATATAAAGGAAACTACACAACTAACAATACAATATAACCCAAGAGCAAAATACCACACAAGACAATACACTACAAATACAAAACACCACACGGCACAATAGAATACATTACAATACACTACACAACTCAACGCAACTAAACATAACACAATACCACTTTGTCTCCATAGGGGAATTAGTTTAGTTTAGGGCTACAATGCATCACGCATAAACAAATGACTGAGGGACCAGTACAGACTGGGAAAAGCTAGCAAGGGAGACTTTACAATAATTCTGGACAGCAGAAAGGTTCAGAGTCTGTTTCTTCAGCAGGGGTGTCGGGGGCCTCATCGAAGGCTGTGGGCACAGGAGCGGTGGACAGTGAGGAGCTGTTCATGGAAGGGTTCGATGGGAGTGTGCTGGGTGAGGCAGTCTGGAGAAGAGGCCAGGGAATGGGGTCCATGGGGGCACAGGCAGACTGAGTCCCCTCCCATGTCCACCCATTGATACTCCAAGCTTCTGTACTAACTTAGGTTATGGTATTTTTATGATTTTATGTTTTCCTTAAGGCTTGTTAGGGATGTAATCTGTATGATTTGCATTTTGGTTATGGTTAGCATAGTTAACTTACAGTAACAGTAGTGCTGTCACATCTTTACTTGCTTGTCTGGGGATGTTCTTAGCCAGGTCTGGCGCAATTTCTCATATTAATCAGGTGAATGCACTTATGTTTCTCCTACACTGCAAGTCAGTCTGGCTAAGAACATCTGCTAAATGAATATAACGTACATGTAATGACCCATGGTAACAGTTATTTAAAGTGCAGGTGCACTGGATATTAAATGATTAAATACGTAGGTAAATTAACTCATATGATTACCTGAGTAAATCAGTATGTGTAGCAGCTAATTACACAACGTTTCTTAAAATAAAGTCATATCCACTGTTCAACTTTGAGCTCCTGGTTTGTAGCGGACTGAAATCAAACAAATCCCCCCCCCCCACACAAAAAAAACAACCCTTTTGACATACACCTCCGTGGATTGCACGAAACATCTGCGTCGTGACGGTTTTAGCTCACTGGCTCACAAAAAGGCTGCACGCGCCTCAAAACAGACATGAGCAGACAATGACTAACACCGCTATCTGCGTTCCTGTGGTTTGGTAAATGCACTACAGTCGGCTAAATCTTTGTCCAGCACACAACACTTCCGTTTGTTCTCTTCTCTGACCCTACTGGTATCTGTCTGGCCTTAAGCTTCTCAATGAATAATAAAAAAAAAACATATTTTTATAGACCTTGAAGGGGAACTACTTCCAAAAAACATCATTCAATATAATAGTCCTCACTTAATATCTTATATATAATACTTTTTAGCCTGCAGCAAACGGTTTCAGAAAATTTTATTGGAGTCTGCATTGCAGTCGAGATGAAATTATAAAGGTTATTGTACTATTGGGAGAACAATAAATTTGTTGCCATTACACAATATTCTCCTCTTCCTAAGACACCTCAATTCACTTAAATGATAAGAAGGGATAATAAACCCAAATAAAATCATCACATTTGAGTGTCTTTTGCAGGTACAGACAAAAGAATTAATTTTGACAGACAAAATACAAGTCACAATTACCAGATAAGCTTGTCACCACACTGAAGCTACATTAGCACTGAACGTAGAGTGAAGAACATTCTCTCTCCCTTGTCCATTGGCCCTCCTACAGGGACACATGTGAAATGGGGACATTATACAGTCTATGGGACAAACCACCAAGCTCTCACAGGAGCAGAACCTACTCTTTCTCTGCTGTCGCCCCCTGGTGGTGGAATGAGGCACATGCTCCTGAAAATAACCTTTTGCCTCACCTCTTCAGAATGCACAGGGATTCACCAGCTTTGACTCAGACCTAGCCATGCATCTTAACTCTTCAATCTGATTGGCTCTGGCAAGTTTTAGGCATTGTTATAGTATAGGTCAGAGGTGGAATTGGCTTGAACCAACAACTCCAACTGAAGCCCCATTTGTTTGAGACTCGGGCTGCGTCCCAATATTTTTCACTCCTCACCTGCTTTCCTCCACTCGTTTCCTACCCAGAAGTATGCAAAACTGCCTGTACGTTTCAAGTACAAATAGTTGCATTTACAGTATACAATGTACCTGATATTGCAGTTTGCGTCGAGACATTAATTAATATGTAACCATTAATATGTAATTAATGTGTAATCAGCAACATTAGATCAGGACACAACGATCAGTTTCCGGGACACGGAGGAAAGGAGGTGGTAGTGGAGGAAACGAGGATGCATTTTTGAGTATTGGGACATACTCTGGGTGGAACAATGACCTGTAACACTGCGGTCTGCTTTTGTACTGATACCAGTGATTTCTTCCACAGATTCCCAGGACATGTTACCTGCTCAGGGCATTCCATTTCTGAAAGTCCTCTGCTGGAATGTAAAGGAATTTGTAACCTTCAACAGAGACCAGCTCTCAGTGTTACACTCTCCGTTCCCTTTCAGTCCCCATCCCTGTTTGTGCTCCATGTTTTCCCATTTTCCTCGCGTTTCTTGTCTTGTTTTTACATTTAATCACTCTCGCATACATTCTCATGCTGCAATCACTCATTAGCTCATTGACTTCACTATATATTCTCCCGTTGTTCTTTGTCTGGTGCCAGTTCATTAAGTCTTGTTCGTTGTAACTCTGGTCTTGTCTAGTTTTGGAATCTAAGTCACAGTCTTGCTTTGTCTTGCTGAACTAACGCTTCACAGTCTCGTTTTGTCTTGCTGAAATGAACGCTTTGTCTGATATTCTGCTTTACCCGCCTGCCTGCAGCCTCCTGCCTGTTCCACGCCACGCATCCCAGTCTACTGCATCCCGCTCTCCCTCTGCTACGCCAACCCAGGATTCAGCCACTGTCCAGCCCCTTTGCCTGCTCCCCACTCCTGCTCTGCCCCCCTGTTCTCGCCAACCAGGATTCAGCCCCTCTCCCTTTTCTCCCTATACTTCCAGAGTTTTTGGCGAAGTAATAAATGCTTTCCGCGAGCATTATTGTATTTCTGTCTCTGAGTCATGCATTTGAGTCCAGTCCCTACCCGGATCCTTAACACTCAGCCTCCGACTGTTAGGATCCTGTAATCTGTCTGTTTAGTCTGTAATTATGTTTCCTGAGGTCTTTTCCTATTTTCCCGCATTACCCTCGTGATTATCAGTCCGTGTTCCATGTTCCTCAGATTCCACTCCCTGTCTTTGTCATTGCACTATTCGGGTGATTTTGGGAACATTCCGGTTTCGTCTGTATTTCGTATCTCGTTTTCGTCCTTCTGGCTTCATTAATATTTGTATATAATACTAATGTACTAATCATACTAACTGTTAGATAAGATTTAATACTAACCTGCTAACAAACTAAAGTGTATATAATACTAACCAGCTAACCTAATAACATTAGGGTTTTAGAGTTCGCTACTATCATTACTAATTACTAATTCATCTTGAGTTTCTACCCGCAGCTGTCATTTCCCTCCTCGTTATCCTATCCCTGTATCTATCTGATTTCGCATTCTCTGCAAGTGTCCACTTTCGCGTTCCTCCCCTCCGAGCTGTGCACTTGTCTACCTGCTAACCCCAGGCCGTTTGTTATCATTGTGTCTATGTGTATTCCAGTCCGTGTCTTACGTTTCCCCCGTTATTGTATTATTGGTCCTTGTTAACCCTCATTTTTCTCACCTGTGTACTCTCCCATTTCCCCTCCTCTTCACACCTGATTCCTTTTGTGTAATCTTCTCCCTGTGTATTTAAACCCTGTCATTTCAGTCTGTCCTCGCGAGTTCCTCACTAATTATTTGCTTCTGTGGTGCTTTCTGTTTTTCCGAGTATCTGCACGAGGTTTCTGTTTCTTCCTTAGTATCTGTCTCCAAGTTTTTGTTATCCCTAGTTTTTCGCCTGTTGTTGTTTTTGTTTTGTATTCAGTCTGTTTTGTTTTCTTTTTGTTCCTCCTATGCCTCCCCAGTTTTGACCCCTGCCTGTGTTCTTGCGACCCTGTTTTTGGATTCTGTTTTTGTGCCTTTGCTGTGCCTTCCCGGTTCCGACCCCTGCCTGTTCCTTGACTACTCTTTGGACTGTGTTTTGTATCGTTGCCTGTCTCCCCGGTTTTTCGACCCTGCCTGTTTGTACCACGGATTGCTGCCTTGCCCCTTATTAAACTTAATTTTTTTTGTACTCCTGCCTGCGTTTGGGTCCTTCCCCCACCTGCTCCTAACACCGACTACATGAGACAGGGGCAAGGATATGATTTGACGCAGCGACTTATCAGCTACACTCAGTCATTGTGTCTCATTAACTCCAATTCTTCATGTTTCATTCATCAGTATTTTTACTAATCGCAAAAGCAAATGTAAAAACCTAAATCAGAAATTCAGTGTTACTAGAAGTAATATATTGGATCCAAACACAGTTCATATGAATAAATAATGTCAGTAGCCTGTCATGGTTTTTGACGTTTTCTTCCCTTGCGGTCGTTTCCCTCAGTAGCCACGCAAGGGTGCTGCTCTTTTAGTGGATTTTTGCTCCTCCCCGTCTTTTTCACGGAGCTCTCCCCTTAGCGTCCACACCTGTGCGTGGTTGCTTCAGAGCTACTTAAGCCCCCGTTTCCATCTTCCGGGGCTTCTGTATTGTTTTGTATTATTTGGCCTTTGTTTGCAGAGCCGGTATGGTATAGGTCTAGGCTCTGTAGGAGACCTCTTTGCTCCAATGGGTTTTATTGGAGTAATGCTGGACTTGCCTCTGTGCATGTAGCTATTAGGACTCTTCTTCCTTTGCTCTTTTCTGTCGCCACTTCCTGGTCTTTCCTTTTGTTTCTTTGCCTAGACCTGTTGCCTTTTCTGACTCTCTATCCTCTCTTTGTGGTCATTTTCGTGTAGTCATATTCCTTACTAAGAGACAGGGCAGTTATTTTCACTAGTCTTGCATTAGTCACTGAGCCAGTAAATGTCCAGAACAGCAGTTCACTGTTCTGTTCACCTTCTTGTACGTTTCTCCTTACAGGGAGACCGGGCGATTTCGTTGACATGTTTGCGTGTGGATGAAAGTAGCCCATGGAACGTTAGATCTCTCTTCCTTTCGCCTTCTCGTACGTTCCCCCTTATTGAGATGCAGGGCCTTTATTTTTTGCATGTCTTGCATTTGGCACACTGCCGGTAGAGGTCAGGACACGGAGACTGCTTCCCTTCCATTCCTGCAGCAAGCAGCAAGCTCCGATTAGAGCTAGGGAGTTATTTTCGCTTGTGGCCTTTTCCCTTTGCTTGGCTCTAATTTCTGTCCCTTTGTTTGTGTTACCTCCGAGGCAGCCCCTTCTCTCGTTTCACGTTATCTTGTTGTTAGCTCATTGCGGTTACCGAGCTCGAGATTCTGTGCTCTTGCGTGCCGTTTGCCCGGTTATACAGGTTGATTTCTGTTACGCCATTTTCTCCAGTTCCTTGTTTATTTCCCTCCAGTCGAGAGTGGGAACTAGGTTATTTGCGTTTTCATTTAAATTCCCTTGAATAGGGGGCTCTTTGAGCTTATAGAATCCCTTCGCTGCATGTGGCCCCTCGAACCTCACACGTCACGCCCCCTTACAGTAGCCTATCCAATAAAACTCATGCAAGAACATTCTATTATTTTTCTCTTATATTCATTGTTGAGAGATGTTCGTACGAAGATTTCACGTCGGATTCATCAAACGGTCTTAACCTCCAGAAATATTCTTATAGGCCTGTGTAAATTCACCTGTTCTTAAATGAACGCCCATACACGTGAATTCCATATTGGCATAATTAACGCCCCCAAAATGCCATATACTGTAGGCTACAGTCAGCTGTCCTGTCCCCTGTATCTGGAAGATGCATTCATAAAACTGACATCTTGCTTGAAAAGAGAAGAGAAAAAGGAAAAAGAAGTTTTAATGAATCACGAGCAAGTTCAAGAGAACTGATGTGTGTAAACCGAAACATTTTCTTTTTCTTTTCCCTTTGTTTCACCTTTTTCTTTTTACATGAGCACATGTCAATAAATGAATATTTTTTATTGGTATACTTTCGTTTGGATTTTTTCCTTATTTGTGGTTTCTTTAACAGATTTTTTTCTTCATTTATTTTTGCAGCCTATGCACCTGGATTATACCTCTCAGGATTATATGAAGAGCGCAAACTAATTAAAAAAACCGTTTCACTTAATTCAAGACACATCCCACATGCACTGGCGCTTTCCTGGCCTCAGCCAATGAGTCGCATTGGGCGAAAAGAAAGAAAAAATATGTTATAGGCTATTCGCGCGAGTGAAACGAGATGTATTTCAGGTTGATAATATCAAGCGAGTTGTATTTTTCATCTAGGCTATTAACTTGGACGTTGATAGAATCGAGGCTACTGTTTTCGATTGAGGAAGGTACATGCAGGGTGCTTGCTATACATTTATTGTATAATTTTAATTTTAACAATAAAAACACGAAATAACAGGACAATTTAAACATGGTAATGCGATTATGTTGAGCAATTTGCATATTCAAACTCGTATTTTAGCCTATTTTAAATAATCTAAATTAAGACAACCCAGTGGCTGGAAATATATTTTAGGTTTATTTGCATTGTGCGTAACTCATACGACAGGTCGCAACCACTCTTAAATTTTGTTCTTATCTACGAGTAAATCCAAAACAAGAGAAAAATGGTGAATGCCGTAAAATTGCGTAAACCGCTCTTACCTGCCACATACGAACGATTCACGAATTTATGCAGATGAGCATTTCTTGCATGAGGCCCATTGTCTCATTTGAGAAACACTTTATATTGGACAAGGCTGCATTGGTAGAATTGACTTTGATCTTATTAAACATCCGCATATAAAGGGTAGTGTGACAGACTGAATTCATGCTTAATGATTTCAAAATCATTGACAATCATATACCGTTACCCTTTCGTTTACCTGTAGAGTAACATATTCCCCAACAGATCGCTCTTCATAGATGCTCATTTTAGTATTTGAAGTATTTGCAATATTTATCAAAAATGAAAAAAAAATAACATTTTTATACCAATGCACTACAATTAAGACACATTTTACAAATGTTTAATTCAGTTAATTAAAACATAATATAAAAATTGTATATAAAACATTATATAAAATGAAGTGACCATCCAGGTAGGATACTATTAAGGTACCTTGATGGTCACTTCAATTTATTTCCACTCACTTACATATATATTTTTTTAAACATGCTTCCTACCCATCTGGTGATTTTTAATAACTGAGACCAGCTAGAGCTTCATAACAAGTTGTGCTGCCAAAAATAAAATTTTGATGTACTTTAGCAGTGCTCAAAATGCGTAGCAAGTCATTTAGGTTCCAAAATGTAAATTCCCATGTCAAACTATCATGTCACTAGTGTAGTAAAAGGCTTAGTAATAAATTACATGATCACCCCCCCCCCCCCCCCCCCCCCCTATATATATAACTCACCTACAGTAAGTACATGCATGCATTATTGTATCACCAAACCTGAAGGTTTATATAAAATTATTCAGAAAAAAGGCAATTACATATTCCATTAACATGATCTATTATGATTTACAAATAATTTCCTAAGAACTGGGACCAATTGGTACTCTTCGTATAAGCAAAATTTTCATATTTGATATTCATCTGTCCTGTAATAAATCAGTAATTGAATTCTAATCTTACTGTTGGCGATAATGGACACATGGGTGAGTTTGGAACATAAACAAATGTTCTGAATGATTGCGAATAGGGGCTAATTCTAGCTACTTCTGGCCCATTCACAATATACAAAAATACACAAAGAGAATTTGTGGATGCATACATCATGAAAATAAAGAATAAATATTAATTTTAATCATGAAGCAAATCATGTTATAGAATACAAGAGTAACTAGCATTTGAATGAAACACACAATACAATTTCTATCATAATAAACAGTGAATAAAAAAGCAAATAAAAACTTTTACTAGACATCCAGTGAAACATTTTGTAGTAAACTGCCAGCTTGTTCAGTGTAACAGTAGCCAATACCTAACCATTCCAAACATGCAAAATCTCTCATTTAAATATGTCTGTTTGTGGATGGAGGCATTTGCATGATGCCTCAGTTGATCACAAGAAAGGTGCAAAACGATAACATGTGCAAATACACTGCCTGGCCAAAAAAAAAGTTGCACACTAATATTTCGTTGGACTGCCTTTAGCTTTGATTATGGCGCGCATTCGTCATGGCATGGCTCCGACAACCTTATGCAACGTCACATTTATTTCCATCCAGAGTTGCATTCATTTTTGGCCAAGATCTTGTATTGACCAAGGGAGAGTCGAACCACTCCGTAAAGTCTTCTCCAGCACATCCCAAAGACTTTCAATGGGGTTAAGGTCAGGACTCTGGTGGCCAATTCATGTGTGAAAATGATTCCTCATGCTCCCTGAACCACTCTTTCACAATTTCAGCCCGATGAATCTTGGCATTGTCGTCCTGGAATATGCTCATTGGCTTGTCCAGAGGCTTGTACAGTGGACACTATGCATGGCGGGTGCAACGGCGACATTTGTTTTTAAGAAGTGTCATATTTTAGAGCTGTGTTTCACTTTGAGATTCAACAAAATATGCCATTTGAACAGGGATGCCCAAAATTCTGCATACCACTATAGATCTGAAATTTCACTTTTTACAGCTTGTAGCTTCACTTTTCTGTATCTGCATAATGTGAAATTAAATTAAGATACATTTATCTGTCTCGCTGTTCTTCTTCTCCTCACGGTTTGAGCATCTTTCTCAGGTCTGAGTTACCCCGTTCTTATACAGGCTTCCTACTATACTGCTAGCTTTAGAACAAACCTTGCTTTTCCATGGATGTTTTCACCCCTTTTCAAAGAGCATTTGTTGTGAATGCACTGTATATTTGAACTGGTTTCAATATGTTTTAAACTAATATTTTCATAATTAATGGAGTGCATGAATATTAAATTTGGACGATTCACAGTTTCAATTCACAAAATCTACCAATCTTAACAAACCATTCAATTAAGGCTGATTGTACTTGTGTGTTGGTGTGAATGCACAACCAGTAATTGCATAATGAGTTCCAGCTGAGCTAATCAAGTCTAGTTCAGTGCAGTTGTGTGGCTCTATAAAGAAACCATTTGGCATAAGAGCCTTGACAACATTATAGATAATAACTTTGTGAGGAAAGCTGAAGCTTGCTACTGTTTTTTGTACAGAACTCTACAGAAATAGAATGTTTATACATCATTGTAAGATCATTGCAGTTTCTGCTAATATACTAATTTACACACAGATATTGAAACATTTGAAGCAGTCAAGCGTAATAATAATAATAATAAAATAAACTTTTTTCATCTTATTAAACTTCCCCAGCTCAATCTCCAGATCTTGAAAGTGGGATTTCTGCCATTTCTGTTATTGGTGTGCAGACAATAAAAATAACATAGCTTTAGGGTGTAGAAGGATACATCTTCGAAACCATTAAGTTTTTTTAATTGACAATGGCCTTGTCCTTCTTATCCAAGTTTTTTTTTTTTGCTGAAGACTCAAAAGCAAACAGGACACAAAAAATAGAGAGAAAATTTGTTGTACAAAGACCAGCGCAGTGTCTCTTCTAACATCAGATCACTGCACGGACGAACTGACTTATCTATACTGGCTATCGTGTGCACATGGATGCAAATTATGATAACTAACCCTGTACACACTGAGTCAGGCAGGAGGACAGAGTTTTGAGCTGAAGGTGTGGTACACACTCACAGCCCTCAGTGACTTCTCAGTCATTGGAATAGACATATACTTTTAAGAAGTATAGCCTACTTTTTAATTCATAAAAGTATACTTTTATGACTTAGAAAGTGGACCAATTTAGTCTCAATAAGTACCAAAATAGTACACTTACAAATATGCTAATAGTTTTAACAATATGAGTACACTTCAATTACTGAAGTATACTTAATAAAAGTAAATTTTGCTTACTAATCTTGTAAGGATTTGTCTGTTTATCCTTGTCATGTCTTAACCATACAAACTTAAATTTCCCCCAGCTGAGTGTGATGATGCTCGTGGAAATGAAATTTCCCATGAACGTGGTTCATTCTCAAATTCTCTCTACGTTACTATCTAGGCTAAGGGAATCTGAATCTTCCAGTGATGATCCACCAGGTTTAGAAGTAGCAACCGAATGTACAGAATTTTTTTGCTTTGCCATAGCCTCCTGATGAACTGACTAGGCTCATGCTAGACTATAAAATATTAGCTAGGTTGCTAACTTCATTACATTGGTAAATGGAATAATTCTATCACCTCACAATAAACAAAAATGAGAGGCACTGTCAAATGTTAACAAATACATTTTTGTGACTTTTGAAATGAACCCTTACAAAACTGAATAGTTTGCTGCAAACTTGCAGCTAATATGTAGCGCATTTCCGCAAACTAAATAGTTTTCCACAAAATGTTGCCAGAGGTTTGTCAGCTTGCCAGTAGTGATGAACTAAAAACTTTGCCAGAAGTGAATGGCAGTTCCCACAAAGCTAATTTGCATGTGAAAATATGAGCTTGCCGCAAACCTGTGGCAACAATGCCAAAGGTTTGCTGCAAATTTGCTGGAAGGCCAATATTTTTGTAAGAGAAGTTATTTGATTCTACCATGTCTCTGCACTATACTTTCTTTATCATTTGCAAGCATGACTGTCATTAGTTGAATTGTTTAACCAATACTTAGCAGACACATTAAAACTGCATTGATCCATTATTGAGGGTGTGCAGTCTGTAATGTTAGGTGTAGGTGAAAATTAGCTTAAATTAGTTTTTGCCAACCATATCAGGAGCCCTCTGTAGACATTTTTAGGGTTCAAGACACGCTTAAGCTTTATAAGGGAATGATTCAAATTCCTGTAAGTTGTTTTTCATCCAGCAGCGCTTGTGTTTTTCCTCCATTACTGTTATGTGTCCCACTGATGCTGTGACTAACAGGAGAACAGCCACAGTTTGAACAGCTGCAACTTAACTATTGAGATTCCCTCTCTTAGCTTTTCAGTATTCACCATCTTCTGAATCCATCCAGGTGATGTAGTAAAACTTAGGTATGCAATATATAGAAATGGAATATAAATATAATATAATAAATATAATAATATAATATATAAAATCTAAATAAAATATAATACGATCAGAAATTATGCTGCAACAGCTCACAATATATATAAATGTAAAAGGTAAATATAAAAAATATTGATGCTGTCAGATATTGCTATACATTTTTTAATACATGGCAGTGAATATACATATATTTATCATTATAGTTAGAATATGGTGCAGTGTATTGCATTTCCATATGAGTATTTGTAGCAGTAACATTGTATCATAATCCAAACTATTTTCTGCCACTGTGATGTGACAGCCAGACCCATGACAATATATATTTCCCAGCTGAAACGTGTCACACCAATAAACTTGTTTATTATTGAGTGTTTGGGATCGTATTATGTGTGAGTAACCATCTCGTTGCTTCACCAATCAGGACAGCACCCATCCATAGACACAAAACCACTGAACTTCCAATAAATAACAAACACAAAGGCGACAAACGATTAAGCCAACTTTAATTGGCTGCAATTGGAGATCATACAGAATCCTTACAGGTGTAATTTTTCTATCTAGCCCCCCCCCCCCCCCCCCCCCCCCACACACACACACACACACACACACACACATTCACGCGCACACACACACATCTTCAGAACAATAAGACAACTGGAGAAAGGTCACTGCATATTAAATCATAATATTAATATCACTAATAACAATTCGCAGGGTGGCTGTCGTTTCTGGATTTTCATAGAGTAAAAAGAGTTCTGACTTATTGTTATGTTTCTGTTCATTTGGTTGTTGTTGTTGATGCTTGACTGCACTCACCTGCTGAAGCCTTTGTCACATTTAATAAGGTCGCATTCACTCAGACAAAGCCAGTGTCCCAGTTACAACATCGGACGACTGCTTACAGTACTACGCACATCAGAGGAACAACACTGACTAATGCGCCACACAGCCAGCCCCTGGGGAAGGGTCAGGGAGACCCCACTGAAATACAGCTTCCTTCACAGTGCCACCAGACTGGTGCCATTTAAAAGTACTGGGCCTTATTCCTTGTAGCAGGCTAACTGAATTAGCAGGCTGACTGCGCTGAGGAACGCCCGAAACAGTGTGTTTTTGCTAGTTCATATGTTCCATATTTGGGGGTTTTCCGGGTTTTACTCAGCACAGTCATCCAGCTAACTGTGTTATCCACGTACGAGGAACGGGGCCCCGGTCTTCCCACGCAGGTAGAGCATAATGTCCTTTATAATGTCCTTATGTCCTTTACCATGCCCCCTATTGGTGTATCACAGTAGCGTCTAACCGGGCTGGGGCTGAAAGTACTTTTTGTATATAGGGGTCGATTTACTAAAGATTGCATGTACAAAATCACGCATAAAACTGTTACCACTGGCAAAACAAACGTCAGAGGTGATCAACTAATGAGGTTTAAAGGAGGACTGTGTGTGTTAAATTGGAAAGATACGTGGATTTGTACCATTCCGAAAGCAATTTTTTGAAAGGTAATTGCATGCGCATTTTGGTATGAATGGAAAGCAGGCATTAAAAGACACACAATCAATAAGATAACGGCTGTCATTGCAGAAAGATACGTCGTAACAATCAAACCTAGAGAGCAGGTATCTATTTAACAGTAAGAATAAATACATTTTTAATCATGGAGCAAATTGTGTTACAGAATACAGAGTAACTAGTATTTGAAAACAAGCAATCTGTCTATTATAACAACCATTGAATAACAAAGCAAATAAAAACTATCAAAATAAAACCCATCATCAGATGGAACTGTGATTTTATGTGACACTAACGGTGCGAGTAGCGCTAGTAAGTATAGATAAGATTGTGTTGATTGTGTTTAAAGTTTTAAATGGGCTGGCACCTTCTTATCTTGCTGATCTCCTGCATTGTCACACTCCCTCCAGAGCACTGAGGTCGACAAACCGGATGCTTCTGGATGTCCCGAGAACAAGGCTCAAAAGCAGAGGCGATCGAGCATTTGCGGTAGCTGCTCCTAGTCTCTGAAATAGCCTCCCTATTCACATAAGGTCTGCACAGACCCTTACAATTTTTAAGTCGCTCCTGAAGACTCACCTCTTCGCATTGGCGTTCAATTTGAGTTGAGCTTGGCATCTCTTACTGTGTCCCTATTCTTTTATGATGGTTATTGTTTTATTGTTATTTACTGATTGTGCTTTTATTATGTAACCTGTGCAGCACTTTGTCAACGATGGTTGTTTAAATGTGCTATATAAATAAATTTGACTTGACTTGACTTGACTTGACAAACATCTGTAACTCCCGGCAGAAACTAAGAGACATCCAGTGATATATGAAATAGAAACACCATAAAAAACTGCAGCAATGTTTCCAGTGAAAAAACATTTACTGAAGGAGGGAAACTGTATAAATCGTGTTATTTAACTGTATAATGTTATTTTATGGGATGACTGTTAATGAGTTATTGTTGTTATTCTACATGACTTTCACAGTGCTTTGAAAAAAAAAAAACTGAAATCCTGTAACAGGTTTTGTTTACAGTGTACTGTGAAAAACTATTTTTAAAGTAAAATGTTTGTAAACATTTTTCAAAACGCTGTCAAATTAAAGGTTGTATCAGCGATTTTGGGTCGAAACATAAATGATCACATTCATCTGATTTTTCCTCACGATCCGCTAGCTGCCCGCCCCATAAGCAGGCCGTCAAAAAACCGCGTCTCTGTAGGCAGCCTATGCTCCGAGATCGTACACAAAAACAAATGGTACTACCAACCACTCAAAACCAAAATAAACAGTATTCCAACCAATCACCGACAAGGGGTGGGTGATACTAATACGCTAATACTCTTATCTCGCTGAAATCTTGACGGATTTACAAACGGTTTGGTTTCTTACAAACGTTATTAACGTGGTTATAATTCTGGATGCTTGAACACTATTTTTTAAAACATAACATAATTGGCTCTGAGCTGGAGCTGGCTCTGTTTGTTTGGGATTTCGCTTCAGAAGTGACGTCACCCAAAATCGCTGATACAACCTTTAATGTACAATAATGGCAATAACTCATTATTTAACGGTCATCCCCTAAAATAACAGGGTTTATACATTTATTTGCGTTCATTAAATTGTTTTTCATTGGAAACATTGCTGCCAGTCTTTTCACATGAGATGTTTTCTTCCAAGATATTTTTTCACAATGTAACCATTCCAAACATGCAAAATCTCTTATTTAAATATGGCTGTTTTCGGCTGGATAATTTACATAAACATCCTGCAGTTGATCACACGCAAAGCATGAAATAATAAACATTTCAAAAACTTTGGCTGTGCATGCAAAATAATACCCCTTATCTTAGTAAATCGACCCCATAGTGTATTATCTGTGTGTGTGCGTGTGTATGCGTGCCTGTGCATGCTCATGTGGGCATGAACATGTGTGTATGGGAGTGCGTGTGCATGTATAAGTGTGTGCAAGTGCTTGTGTATGTTTTGGTGCACATGTGTATGTGTGAGTGTACGGTGCATTTGTGTGTGGTGCATTTGTGTGTGGCTGTGTCTGAATACGACCCCTGTTCCCTGTCCACTTAGACCTGTCTGCCCTGTCACCTCACTTTGCACGCAGTGTGCGAAAGAAATCCCGCAAAACTCTTTCCAAGCTAGTGAGGAAGTAGCATTTATTTTTATTTTTATTGAGAATATCAATCAGGTAACATATGACGATTGTTACATAGTGTAGGTTAGATAGAATTAACCAAAAATTTAAAAAAGAGTAGTTTGTAATATGAACCCATCGTGTACCGTAAATATGCATACGCTCTATATCTTTTACGTTTTTACTTCCGGGTTACTTACTGAAATTGTCGGATGAGTGCACAGTTCTGCTCCTGAATACCCTCAACAAAACCCCGGAAATAAGGGGTTCATCCTGGTATTTTAAGTGCCCCCATTTGTGAGAAAAATTCGCCCACGGAAAAGCTTTTTGATGAAGTGGACTCAAATATACGCCCTCAAAAGGGTGTAGGGGTCGTATTCGGACACAGTCCATGGCTTTGTAAGGTCTGTTCTGGTAGGGGAAGAGAAAGGTGACACAATATAAGGATATAGAGAGTGTGTTAAAGAGGAGGAGAAAAGGGCCTATAGGCACAGCTTCAGCAGCAGGGAATCACAGAGCATAAGGACGGTGTGTCCCCACAGCTATAGGGCTAACTGTGCATGGAGACGCTTGGAGACACTTGGAGATGGACTGGCATTCAGCTTGAGGGAAGTGAGTGGTACAGGCTTTAGTCACCTCCCTGCCACTGGAGGGCAGTATATTTTGATCTGAGGGGACAGCGGGTGTTTCTTTGCTGATACAGAGAGGGGTGTCCAGTCTCCTCCAAGCTCAGGTGGATCTGGCAGCCCTGACAGGAAGTGCTAGCTTCCTACCTGCTGGAGTGTTGGGGGGGTCTGGTTGCTATTCTGCTCTCCTTTTATCTCCGTCTTGTAAAACAGGGCTTTCCTCACCCCGATCACGTGCCTGCCTATGCCTCGTCTACATAAGTCTGCCTCTATCTCTCTCTGTCACTGTACTACGTGTATTCTCCCCACTGGTTAATTCCACCCTGACTTAGAGGGCAGGGCTCAACTCAGTCCCTGCCCTCTAATTGACTCCGGATCACAGTCGCTGATCAGTGATTGGCTGCAGAGAGTGAATGCCAGTGGGAAGGGGGTGGGGGGGTGTCAGCAGGAGCCGGAGTCGCTGGCCGTCTCACTCTCGGCGACGGTGTCCAGGGCGTGGGTGTGGGAGTGGGACATTTCAGGCGATGATGCGGCGGCGGGGGCAGCGGCTCCGGTTTTGCTGAGGGCACAGGATTGGGCGGCGTGGTGGACCTGTCGCAGCGTGTCCAGCGCCTCCATCTTGGCGTGCTTCAGGAGGTCCGCTTGGCCCTATGGGAAAAAACCAGAAGGCCTTAAGACTCATGAAACACCATGCGGGAACATTAAACAGCCTGTCTGCATCCTTACAGCTTGGGTTCTGTCAGCAGAACAAAGGGGCACTGATATAATTAGTTAAAGGTGCGCCATCAGGATTTTTACCTTGAAAATATTATAAAATAACCATGCTCAGTCATGACCATGCTATGATGCACTAGCATTCTCGGTCTTTGCGCACATTTTCCGAATCTGTGCTCCTCTGCCTGTATTCATTATTCTAAGATGTGTTCAGGACGTTTCTGGGCGTGACGCGCTTTTCTGAGTGGGGAGGGCTGGGTGTGGCTACAGAGCCCGTGGGGTGGGATTAAGTTTCAGCGGAGCTTTAGCTAGCTACTTCAATGGCGGAGATGAAGATGCGCCAGTACAGCGAAGCCAAATAATAAGCCGACAGGGCGCGTTCAAAAAGCAGTCAGCCTAGGATTTACTTTTCCTTGATGGGGACAGCTGAAGTTTAGCAAGGGGATAAAAAGTGACGCAGAGTTGGTGTGTTATGGTTACACCTGTAAGTTATGTTACCTTCAGCTATCCAGATAGCTACGTTAGGTAGCCAGATGGCCGAAGTCGCGTATCTTGAGTGGGCGGGGTTGAGGACGGGGGAGGAGACTTCTTTGATTGTAAACACAGGACCACAGCAAGGCTAAAACTCATGCATAGTGCATCTTAGGAACATTTCTGACTATTGTTTTACACAGAGAGTTGTCAAGGCAGGAAACAGCTTGCCAGGCCATATAGTAGACCATTAGAGCCTAAGTCCAGGTCCAGTGCTGGATACTCTCTGGTCTGTAGGTATGTGACAAGCCTTGTATCTTGCATCTTGTATCTTGATTTTCTAGCACTTTCATGTGCTACTACCGTCTCGATCTTGATATTGTAGTTCTTTATCGTGTCTTTTGTCATCAGGCCTCACTACTAAGACTGACTTAGACTTAAGACTTAGCCATAGCTTTACTGTGTGAACTAGACTTGTTCATGGCTATGGATAGCTGCTACTTTATGATAGAACTGTACTCTATCAGACCCGTTTGTAGTTGTTCCAATGACCTTCGGTTTGCGCTTATTTATACATCACTTTGAATAAATGCGTCTGTAATGTAATGTAAATGAGCCTAGATGTGCTGAATGGCCTGCTCCCCTCCATGTTGTTCTGTTCTTATGATTATGTCAGCGACCTGCAAGTCTCACATCTCCATATTTACAGTATATGCCCTATATGCAGTTTGGGTACAGCTGGAATAATTTTGGGTTTTGACCACCTTGAATTAGATTTTTGTTCTGTAGCTGTGCAGGAGAACTGCAGGACATAGGAACACTGAAAAAAGAAACTAAAAAAAATCAGCCACATCCTGTTTGTATCAAGAAAAAATGAATTCTGTTCATTCTACTCTTTTCTGCTGAAAGTTGAGGGTTGATATGATCACCCGGCGGAGGTGCACTCTGAGGTGTGAGGTGCAATTCACACCATTAAACAGTAGGTGGCAGCACTATCCTGCAGATACAGAAATTCCTAGCATTCCCCAGAGCATGTTAAACTGATAAGTGATCCCCACAGCTTTTTTTGTGTATAGCGCAAGAGAGATAAATCAAGGCCAGTTGGAAAGGAAGTGGTTGAAATAGTAATTCTGCTTCATGTAAAAATGTATTAAAATATTTTAGAAAGCGCCTGTTCAGATTGATCAGCATGCTGGTATGTGGTCTTGTGGTTTTGTGGTGGATGATTTGGGGTGATCTCGCTGCCTTATCAGCAAGGATGCGTGCGTGTTAACGCACAATACCACCACCATCCAAATCCAAGCCCCACCCACCCAAACGCAAGACATCCAAAACTCAAAGATCAAAGGGCTGAGTCACAACTCCGGTCCTGAAGGGTCTGTCTGCATGCTGGTTTTTGTTCCAACCATTTACCTTAGTTTTAGTTTTCTGACAGCTCTATAAACTACGCTGGTCCACTCCTGTACCTGAGCACAGTAAAAAAAAATTAGGATACACTTGCAGTCTGTGTCTGTAGCTGGTGCTTATGCTGTACAAATGTAAGAGCGCCCACTTTCAGTTGGTGCAGTTGTACTCCGAGGATCGGGGTTCGCGCCCCAGTCCTGCCAGATCCGAGCATGGCCGGCGCCCTGTGGGAGCGGCAATTGGCGGCTGCTTCCGGGTGGGGGGAGGGGCTCGGAGAGAATCGCTGCGCACATAGCGGCCCTGGGCGAGCTGGAATCACGGTCAGGAACCTTAGGAGTCGCCGCGCCCTGAAGAGGACGTGGCGCCCTCCTGTCCTACCGCCGGCTGACGGGGTTGTGTAGCAGTGATTCTCTAGCGGTTGCTACACGGGGGAATTTAATTAGAATAGGGGTTCAATTGGCTACTAAATTGGGAGAAAAATGGGGAAAAATCTGGAATAAATTATAAAAAAATAATTTTATTTAAAAAAAAGATATGATTGAGCTAATTAAATAATTAAGAGCAGAGGTTGGCACAAAATCCTGAAACAGATCGGATTGTTGCGCACCCCGGGCCAAGATTCTTATGGCATGAGTGCAAGAAATGTCTCCTGTCAAGGGGCTAATGTTTGGGCAAATCAAACCTGCCAATTTGTAAATTGAATGGAAGAACATTTAGCCCTTTTAAAATTATTTATTTGTTTATCATCTTGAATGTAAAAGGCCCAGAAGTATGAACCGAGCAATGATACCCAATGTTTCCTAAATTATTTAATGTAACTTGACCCTGTTTTTTTTTTTTATCTTACCATCTGAAGAGAATGTGGTCATTCAAACTATGTTTCACGTGAAAGTGTAAAATGGCAATCATTTATAGTGGAAATAATGTGCAATTCAGCTGCTTTACACTAAAATTGTAAAAAAAAAAAAAAAGACTGCTCTATATGTTTGAACAATTGTGTGATCCAGTGCTTTGGGTGTGTGAAAAGCACAATCTGGAAAAAAAGCACTATCATTATTAATATTTTGTTCAGAAAATTAGTGTAAAACAGCTGAATTGCACATTATTTCCACTATAAATTATTGGAATTTCACGCTTTCACATAAAACATCATTTGAATGACCACACTCTCTTCAGATGGCAAGATGAAAAAACACAGGGCCAAGTTACATTAAATAGGAAACATTGGGCAGTATTGCTTTGGAATAGAACATGTTTAATTTGTGTGAGCTAAGATAGCCAGTATTGTTTGTTGTAACTTGGCCTCATTTTGATGTCAATACCTTTAATGGCAGACCTAGACCTTTGTTAGTTTTATTATAGACAGCGCTTTGCATGCGTGAGTAACTTGCCATTTTTGTACATTGAAAACATTTTTTGTTGAGCTATTTATTTACAAAACAAACAAAAAGATTTTCATTTTACAATACACCAGGTTTCACTTTCCTGTACTTCCATATTATTCAGATTTCCCGGGGAACGAAAATATTAAAATATTAAAGTGTGCCTTGTCATTCCTGCACAGACAGAAAACGGACATGGTGGCAAACCATGCAGCGACTGATTCTTGGCACGCATCACTGAGTCTGGCGATTCTTGATGGAAATAAATGAATCTGCTCAGCATGCCAGCTGAGACCTAAATCCCTAATAACCAGACACTGGACGCCTCAACACTGCACTTTCCACCAAACTTCTGTCTCCACATCATCAACCTATGGGAGCTTTAGGGCTGGAGGTTGCTTAGGCTTGGCTATTATTTTGTGCGGTTCAGCTCATAAACACAAGGATATGCATGGAATTGCCTCCATTGGCCAATCATTCACACCCAAATATCTTCCAGCTCTGCCTGCTAAGGCAATATTAAAAGATTGGCTATTAGCATATAGCATCGGTTTTAAGCACAGACATGGGTTGAACACTGGGGCTTCATGGCTGCCCCATTCCAAAGTGGCCAGGATCAGGTTCAAAGTTCTGACCCTGGTCTACACTGCAGCCAAAAGGTCAGGCCCCTCCTACCTACAGGACTTAATCCAACACTACGCTCCTGCTCGACCACTTCGCTCTGCTGCTGCAGGGCGACTTGCACTTCCCTCCCTCCGTGTTAACGGCTCCCGCTCGTCGCGACTGCGGAGCTTTTCCACCCTAGCTCCCCAGTGGTGGAATGAACTCCCCACTCTGCTGCGCTCAGCTGAAACACTGTCTGTTTTCCGTCGTGGTCTGAAAACGTACTTTTTCAGACTCCACCTCGACTAAACTACCTATATAGGGCCATTCTATAGTATTCGCTTCCTTGCTTGTTTTCTATTTAACTTGTGTTTTTGGTTATTATATAGTTCGGAATGTATAGCTGACTGTGCGTACTACTCATGTTTATTACTAGGGATAGCTCCTACGCAGTGAGAAAGTTTTGCTTTGTCGGATTTGCTTTGTAGTCGCGTCAATGACCTTCAACATGCACTTATTGTACGCCGCTTTGGATAAAAGCGTCTGCCAAATAATTGTAATGTAATGTACCCTTCAGCAAGGTACTTAACCTGAATTGCTATAGTACCCAGCTGTATAAATTGATTTTATGTTTAAAAAAATGTTGGCTGTCTAAGTTGCTCTGGATAAGAGCATCCACTAAATGCCTAAATGTAAAGTAAATGATCAGAAAACTATATAAATTAAATAAATTAAATAAATAAATAAAAAACCTGCGGAATCTCAAGGATTGTGTGCTTCTAGTCTGACTGGGACCAGCTCTCTGATGAACAGTGTCTCCCATGATAGCAGAAATAAATGGAACTCTTATGTAAATGGAATGACTCAACAGTGAGCCATTACTTCGTAGCTGAGAGAGAGTGCTCCCGATTGCTGGCATGCCATTGGAGAAGTGCCGGTCTACTGGGAATTCCAGAGGGAACTTAATTTCCCTGCTGATTCACCTCAATTTCATCAGTTGAAAAAAAAATTTCTTACCTCCTTTTACATAACCGTTTGCATTATAGTAGAATCAGCACAATGCGAGCATTGGATTTTTATTCTTCATGGCATGCATAGCTATTTCTGACATAACAAAATAAAATGAGGAATGTTTGTGACTTGCATAATTGTGATCAGAGTTCCCCCAAAACCTTCATAGCAAAGATTGCTATGACTCCAAGATTATCTAGTGCTACAATGGTTATGCCCTGATCAATATTAGCCCATCTCTCTTCCAAGATATACAGCTAGCCTTGTGTCATTGAAGTTAAGACATTTGTGTTTGAAGACTCCATTCAATTCTATTTTAACTTGTATAGCACTTTTTACAGAGACACTGTTACAAAGACGCTTTACAGCAGAAAGAAATCTCAAGAGGAATCCGGCTAGAGGAGGAGCCCATCCTCCAGTGGCCGGCCCGGTGTAATAGTTAAGATAGAAGGGTTCATTTGCCTTCGCTTCCAGACCGCTTGAAGACTACTGTACTTCCAAGATTTATAACAAATGACAAAAGCTACGTATGGCAGACCTACTTATTATTTAACAAAGCCTCTTCCATTTGACCAGGATGGACAAACAGAAAACTAACCACAAATTATCCATAAAGAAATCACTAGCAAGAATGATGTGATCCTACCCATTGCATTTTTTGTATCATTTTCATATTTCTGCATTAGAAGGGTGGACTGTCTGCTCTCCTAAGAAAACAAAAAAAACAACAAAAAAGCAGGGTACTCTGTATGCCACTTACTCCACATTCACAATGACTTACTGGAGGACAGCTTTTCAGCAGATATATTGAAGGCTAAATTAAAGCTGCACTTTTAACAGCAGCATCCTACCCACAGCTTTTCATTACAGTACTGCTTACAGAAAGTAAATTCTGCTACACAATGCAAACCACCGAGGAGAAACGTCTGTAATGAAAAGCTGTGGGTAGGATGCTGCTGTTAAAAGTGCAGCTTTAATTTAGCCTTCAATATTTCTGCTGAAAAGCTGTCCTCCAGTAAGTCATTGTGAATGTGGAGTAAGTCCGTCTGGATGTGAAGGCAAAGGAAAAGCAAACAAACTCTCACTACCCCACACTCCTCTCCCTCCCTCATTCTCTTTGTCTCCCTCCCTCTCTCCATCTTTCTCCCTCTCATTCCTTCACTCCCCCTCTCTCACTCACTCACTCTCTTCCTCACACCCTCTCCTTTTCGCTCCCTCAGCACCCCCCTCTCTCTCCCTCCCTCCCTCACACTCACTCAGTCCTTCTTGACCATCTCTCTCTCTCTCTCTCTCTCACTCTCACTCTCTCTCTTTCTCTCTCTCTTTCTCTCTCTCTCTCGCTCTCTCTCTCTCTCCCTCCCTCCCTCAGAAGCTCCTTTCCATTATGCCTTCCTTTCTCAAAACGATAAACAACGGGACGACGAGGTCCTGTTCTGTCCTGCATTGGATGCGACATTATTGCCTGTGATGATTTGCATGGCTTCAAACACAAAGCAAATAAAATGGCCGCCATCCGATTCCGCGGTGAGTCTGATACTGCAGGTACCGATTCAGAGCCGTTTTGCACATCGAAACCCAGGAGAAGCACATTTGCTGCATCTCTCGATACAGCTGTTTGATTCAGCAGTCGCTGAGTAGCTGTGACAGTTACGCAATAATATCCCGGCCCGGACACTTCAGTCCTCTGAGCACCAGCAGGGCCTTGCCTACAAACTGTCAGTAAAACCCAGCTGCATAAATGGGGTTTGTGTCGCATTTGTTCCATTAGGTAAATAGTGATGATTTGTGCACATTTGTAAGTAAAAGCGCAATAGATGACTCCAATGGCCTGATAACAGAACAAAAACAGCGACTTTAGTGCAAAACTGGTTAAGACAATTTTTATACTCTATACAAATTTTTTTATTTAAAAAAAAATCTAAATGGCATCTTCCCTGAATACTTTTATATCTCAGAGTATAACTGCTTTGTTTGTTGACATTTTCAAGCTTTGGTGCGTTTTGCTATTTAAAAAATATGTCCTTAAGTAGTTCTGTCCTTAAATTCCTTAATGATCGTGACCTCTTGTCCTTTAATTACTTACATTGCCTTTGAAAGAGTAAAACTATGCCAAAATAATGCAATAATACCACCGGCTAGAACAAAATGAAAACAAACAAAACTTATAATGTCACATTCTGATGCCAGCAAGGCTTATATGGTTATGGTTTTTAAGTATTTTTAACTTTATGTTCACTATCAAATACTTCAAATACTTTCTTTCAGTCTTAATATGCCTGTTATTGCACCTCAGACACTGAATCCAGATAAAAAGGGTAGGTCCTCACAGAATCTAAATCTAAACTCATTTATTTATTGAGATTCTCTAGAATTTTATTTTCATGGTTTTTTTTGATCACACATTTTTATGAGAATCTATCTTGCTTTCAGAACCCATTTAAGCCCATCTTTATTCTGGCATGAATATGTGGTGAACTATCCATGCTCATCAAGTGTTTAAATATTCTGCACAGTTGAGCATTTGCGATGGACAAAAGAAAGAGCTTTGCTTTTCATTATGTGGGTGTCAGCCAGAGACAGCCTATCATTATTCCTCAATTCAAAAGCATGACATTACCAGCTACACATTCACTTGTTACCCCTAAAGACAATGTTGTCCATTGTATACAAGGGCTTTGGATATTGAAGAAACACAAACAAGCAAGACTCAGGAAGAACAGTAAATACCAGGTTCATGTCATTTCCCTTTTTTTTCTTCAAAAAATATATATCTCAATTTTGAATAATTTTTCTGTCAATTTACTCCAATGCACAATGTTTCCCCGTAGTTACTTTGCAAGGTCAGTTTAATCACAAATAGTCCCCCCCCCCCCCACTTCAATCTGGCAACACACCGATCAAAAACTCAAAAACATAAAAGACTGTGGTCAATTTATACCACTTCTCTCCACAGTGCCCCCCTCTGGCAGGGAGGACTTCTCACCTTCAGTACAGTGATGTTCCAGGCGTAGCTCTCCATGGCTTTCTGAAGCTTGTGTCCCTTTAGCCCCTCCTTGGCTCCGATCCGGTGGAGGTCCTCATGGAAATCCAGTCCTACAAAACAAGCAGAGGGTTCATACTTTAACAGCTTCAGCCTGTTAGGCTGAGTAACTGGAACTGCAAGGAGAGTTCACACTCCTGGGCTGTGTCCGAATCAGAGCCCTATATCCTGCGCCCTGTCTCCTGCCTAGAGTGCACTGGCAGAAGTGTGTTGTTTAATGTGCACTGTTTAGCAGTCCGCGAAAAATATCCGCCATACATACTATTTTCCAAGTGTCGTGAGCAGGTCATAAGACGTCCCACCAGTGTTGCCATGTCCGCGGTTTTACAGCTAAATTGGGATACTTTCAACGTGTAGTCACGGGTAAAAATGAAAAGTCGCAAAGCATGCACTTACTTTAAAAAGTAAAAATATGATGATTTCTATTTAAAATACGTTGGTTTTGGTTAAAAATATATTTTGGGCTAGTTTTGAGTCGCCATTGGGCTGGAACCCTGTGTGCCACCCTTGCGCTGCCATGTCATGTGTTGTTTTTGCTGTATTTGAAGGAAAGCGTCAGTGAAGCTGCGCCTCATTTAAAAAAAAATTTCACGTCATATTTATGTGACCAAAATGTTTGTGTACTTCTTGAAGTGTGCTCCCGAATATACTCAGCGTAACCCCGGAAGTAAGTGTGTCATGCGGGTGTTTCAAGTATACTGCAGTTTGAAAGTTTTTCGCCCACTCAACGACCTTCTCTTCCTATCTACTCACCAAGGCTCCTCAATAGTGTGAAAGAGTGCTGATTCGGACACAGCCCCAGTCTCCAGTTCTACTTGGCTTGTATTGATTCGGACACAGCCCCGGTCTCCAGTTCTACTTGGCTTGTATTGATTCGGACACAGCCCCGGTCTCCAGTTCTACTTGGCTTGTATTGGCTTCCATCGAGGGTGTCACACTGTTTTTTTTGGTGTGTTTCAGTTAATTCATTAGCTTAAGCTTAATTGAAGTCATCAATTGATTGGCTAGTCCACACTTTGTTTCCAACTCATGTATTAGCTTCTAATTGAAAGGAAACCACAAAAACCTGCAGACATTGCAGCCCCTTGCAACATAGACCTTGATATAAACTTGACAATGATATAAGCACTGACAAAAGGAACACACCAGGTACCGAATGAAAGACTATGACTATGAAAGAATGATTTTAATTTACAAAGTATTTTGGTAGGTTAAAATACACAAACTATAATTGCTTACAATATATCATCCATACATTGTCCATATTTACGAGACCATCGCAACTACATTAAGTGAACATACAGTTTTCTGACCTGCATTTCAGTCATCCCTCAGCATGGGGGCAGTAGAGCCTCCTATGACTGAATGTGTCAGTCCAGTTTTGATAAACCATATTTTTCAAGGTGGTATAATTTTTCTAATAAATGGTTAGATATTTGCCATTTACAATATTATTATTAGAGATTTAAATATAAAACTGTGATTTTTCATTAAAAAAAATACAAAACTTAGACTTAAACTTAAAATAAACAAAAATTGGTAAAAGTGGGCTGAGTGAGTTTTGGAAAAACACTCAATTATCACATCACACCTCCCCAGCCATCCACGTTGATAAGTCAATGACACTTAATGACAGCAATGAGCTGGCTGGAACAGACAAGTATTGCCGCTTTGTATTCTGCGCAATGTTTTGAAAAATTCTCTCGCCTCTGTCCCAGAACTTCCAAGTGCCATTGCAGTGCTTTCTCATGTAGATCATTTGCAACTAACAAGAAGTCTACACACTGTTGTCAAGTCTAGCTACTAACTACTGCCACAAGTTTGTCATCTGTTGACACAGATAATTTGAAGGGTTTCTTCTCCTGACTTATTTTTCCATAGAGTTCAATAGAAAAATTTGTCAGGAGAAACAACCCTTAAAGTGATCCATCCATATCTACTGCCTATCTGGCAGCAGAATGATGGTTTGAGGCTCGTTTGATACCTCAGACACTTGATGACTTAGAGCCATTTAGCCAACCATGTGTTCCATACTGTTCCAGTGTAATTTACAGCTAAATCCAGTCCCACCCCCCAATCCCCATAGAGATCCAATCAAATGCAGAGGTTATATTATCGCTTGTAGGAGTACCAGAAAATAAGATATCAAGAGTCTTTTGATATTGTTGGGTCACAGACATCAGGACGTCATGGCATGCAAAGGATATGCGACCAAATATAAAAAATGAGTACTTTATTCTACATTATGTTACACTGTCCAATATCTTTTGATGCCCGAAAATGGGGGAGACTATGTACAAAAGGTTCTATAATTTCTAAACGGTTCATCTGGTATGAATGAAAATACCCTCAAATTAAATCTGACGGTCTGCACTTCAGTACAGAACAAAAATAACAAAAAATGTGTCACTGTCCAATGAATTATGGTGCTCACTGTACCTGCCACTCTTGCTGCCAGCTGACCGATGAGTCCCCTTTTTGTCTGTCTCGGTACAACAACACAGTGCTCAATGTTTTTATTGTAAATCTACACCTACTGATGTATTGTACGAATGGATAAATTGCAAACGGTGCAGAATACACTGAATCTGTCTATGCGTGGTGTACCAGGTTCATATACACACTCGGTCACTTATCAGGATCACAATAAACCACTAATTGTATGGTTAGTCAGATGATGGGCGGCAGTATAGTATAATGGTTAAGGAACTGGCCTTGTAACCAAAAGGTTGCAGGTTCAATTCCCAGGTAGGACACTGCTGTTGTACCCTTTAGCCAGGTACTTAACCTGAATGGCTTCAGTATATATCCAGCTGTATAAATGGATAATATGTATAAAAAAAAAAAAAAGTTGTGTAAGTCGCTCTGGATAAGTCTATAAAAAAAATAAAAAAAATAAATGATTGCGCTAATCCAGTGCCTATGGGGATCAAATGAGGATGTGGACTGGAATGCGTGCACAGTTTAAATCTTTATGGGTCATGTGCTTTAGAAAAACTGGTGAACGTGAACATAAGGTGCGATGAAAACGGGGCTACTGATTATTTTCAGTGTTATCCTTCATGCTTTTGTAGTTTGGGGGTTCCATTGTGGTGCACAAACATGAATTAGCTCTTTATCAAGAGCTGGCTACAAATGCAGTAAAGATAAAGTGTGTCCTAAAAATACCAGCCTGGGGAAAGAGAGTCTTAACTTTGGATTGGCTTGAGAGCATTGGAATGGTTACTGTGATTGTTGCTAGAGGGGGACATCATCGGCTTCAGTGACTATAAATCTGCATGGAATTAGTCTTTTATATACAAACTCAGAATGTATATTCTGGGAGAGTTAGGTGGGGGTAGTTAGGTGATGCTAGATATATTGGATGTGATAAAAGGTGATATGAACCACAAAATCTGTCGCTTTGGACAGCACAGAACCACAGAACACCTCCTTGTTTCTGTCTCCTCTTACAATGACTCTTACAAGAACACGAAGGTCTTTTTGACTTATGTCTTTATGTGTATCGCGTTTTGCGTTGTATTTTTTTGTGTTTTGTGTCTGTATGCTTACCACACAAGAAGTTCCCTCACGGAAAAAATAAAAAGTTATTTTGATTTGATTCAAATCAAATGGTATTGTCCCGCTTTTGTCCAAGTTTGGAATGCCCAAATGTTTATTTTTAAAAAAAAATCCAAGCTGCATCGCTGCAAACCCCTTTGTTAATTTTGAAAAAAAATCTACGGGCAAGTCACTGCTTCTTTTAACCCTTGTGTTCCGTTTACTTATTATCACCTGTAAAAGTGTTAGCCAATACAGCAATACAGACATACAATTTATGCAAAAATACGCAATATATCATCTTCCAGCACCCAAATTAACTGCTTAGCTCACAACAGCTTAAGCCTCAAGAGTTGGGAGTGCTATTGCAGGTGAGGAGAAATGGGGGTTTTCCAGGGCCAGGGTTTTCTGTGAAGCGTATTGTGACAATTGTTTGTGAAATGTGCTATATAAATACATTTTGATTTGATTTGATATGAATTGCCCCGCTGTATTTTGGAAGCAAACAGATATTTGACACTAAGAACACAGCTGGCACTACCTTGGCCTGTCCTTATCTAATGACCGCACCCAAGCTGGCAAACTCACGTCTTTTTAATGTTACTTAATTTGCAGATCATCGTGCCTGATACAGATTATGCAATACCGTAAGGATAAAAAAACTCTCCAGTGTCATAGATATGACTGTGTGAATTATAGATGCAACCGTGTTAATTAACACTTAGATGATAAGCGCTGAAATTCTGACAGTTTTGCTGACAAACATAATTAAGATCATCCGCAATGCCCTCAACTGTCGCTAAATCTGGCACCGCATCTGACAGCGCCGCAGAAAAGGAAGCGTGCATCGTGCTGGCGCGTCTCAGCTTGTTCCTGATCAGCATGCTTCCTCTGGGAGACTCTGTGACACTGACTCTAGACTCCATCCTCAGATGGCCAGCGCAAAACTGGATCTCTGCAGCACTCCTCAGCAAGTCTGAGCTGCCTCTTGAGGCGCGCTGTAACTCTGCAGGGTTCTGCCCACCTCCCTGCTCCACATGTATTGTGGGATAGCTACCTGGCAAGAAGTAAGTACCTGTTGATGAGGGCCATCAAAATTTATGGTGACTCCTGTTGTTATATTTCAATAGAGAGAGAGCCGTTATCAATGTTTTCAAGATAATGGGGGAGTTATGCCAAAATAATTATGTGGAAGAATGAAATAGGATCATGGTTTTAAAGCTAAATCAGAGGTTAAAACTGATATGTAATTTTTATGAATTTATGGTTTACACACTATCATAATCAATCGTATTCAAAATCATAGCAAGCACTGAGTTAGGGACTGCACAAAGATAATGACTTCATACAATAGTTCCTAGTTGGAGGGTGTATTTTATGATGAGAAAGGGCAGAATTCACAACAAAATCTTTAAAGCCAGTTTTCTCAAAACTGTATTTTGCAAGAACTCAATATTCAAACATACATCAAATCATATATTTTATATTGAGATATTTCCTTTTTTTCTTCTGTCTCATCAAGTGGTACCTCATTTTGTAGCCCTGATTCCGTACTTTAATATGAGGTGAAAAAAAATCTAATTTTGAAACATGTATCCGAAGTATGCATGCAGTCACATTTTATCACTGCACTGGATTAAATGATTAAGCTTTGTTACTTTGCTTGAGTCTAAAAAAGGGCCCTTTTTTCATGACTAACCTCACGATAACATCAGCTGCTGTACTAGCAACGCATACAGTACATACTCACTGGTCTGGGAATGTTGTCAGCCAGTTAGCCACTGTTACTCATATAAATCGGGTGCAGGACCTTATGTAAGTCACTCTGGATAGGGATATCGGCTAAATGAATGTGATGTTATGTATTGTCCCAAAGGCCTTCTTTATTCAGACTTGCCATTGCAGAGCTGTTTCAGTACAGCATAAGTGAGAAGTGATGCAATGAAAGACAAAATTATTTTTATGGCCTCCCAAAGGAACCTTTTCCTAATATAGCAAACCGAAGAGCCTTTATTTTGAGCCAAAAAAATAGAGTTTTTGTGTAAAAGCAGAAATCCGTAGAATTAGGCTTTTAAAGAGGTAAAATTAATGAGATGAGACAACAGAATGAAGATGAATAAATGTGCAAGCTTCCACCCCACACTAAGAAAGTGATTTCCCACAGGTACATTTTTTAAAATATGTCATGATCCAGGAATCACTTGAAACACCTCCAGCGATATTTCACTGAAAATTTATTATATTTTTTTGTACAATTGTCTATTCGTTTTTTAAACGTACAGTATCCAGACAGAAGAAAAAAAATTTGGCTAATAATTTTGACATCAGGCATCTCATTTTAAATAATATTCTATATAAAATCGAAGTTGAAATCAAGGACAAGAATGAAGGAGAAAGTTCACCGAATGCCAATTGGCTGGAATTCACTGAAAATGATTAGGTCAATATTTTTTAATATGTCAAGCATGCACTACACACACCCACACACCCACACACACATTCACACATTTTAATACTTTTATTTATGTCCACAAACAAAAGTAACATCAAAGGACATAAACAATGGGGACACACATTACACAAACACTTGCAGGCTCATTAAAGGCACAGGTAACAGCGCCGCATCCAGATATGGCGGCTACCTATAATTGCTGGCACGGAGCAATATCTTGCCATCTGCTTTGCCCGCAACTTTTGCATTCCAGCCATTTGCAGACCCCTCACCACTAGTCTGTTGAGACTAAACACATAGTCCAAACAAGTTTCCACGGCATTACAACGTTGTGAATCCACTACATTAACGTTGGTAGTTACAACGGGTGTGTGCTTTGCGCTCAGATCTTCAAAAAGACAATAGATGTTATTATGCTACTCTCGGATGTTTCTGCTGCCAGCCGCCTGCCACCATGATACACACACACACGCACATATGCACGTGCGCGCACACGCACACACACGCACACACACACGCACACACACGCACACACACGCACACACCACGCACACACACACACACACATTGTAATCTTGGGAACAGTATTACAAAAGCCCCAGGGAAAGTACTAAGTATGGAATCCTAAAGGCTACAAATGTCACTAATAGTTTATCTGGATTGTAAAAAATAAAAAAGCTTTTACATTTTTAAATAATTAATTTTACTCTCCCATTTATTGGCTCTCTTAATTTTTCAACTCTTCACTTTTTCGATTTTCCTAGCATAATCATTTATTAGTTCCAATTTTCAACAATTTTTGTTGTTTTGCCTCTGTACTCCAGCACATTGGATTTGAAATGGAACAGTGACTATGAGGTTAAAGTGCAGACTTTCAGCTTTAATTTTAGGGTTTTTACATCCATATCGGGTGAACCGTGTAGCAACTGTAAGCCATTTTTATACATGCCCCCCCCCCCCCCCCCCCCCATTTTAGGGGGCCAAAAGTAATTGGACAAATGAACATAAACTTAAATAAAGTCATCATATTTAATATATGGTTGCATATCCTTTGGCATGCCATGACTTCCTGATGTCTGTGACCCAAAAACATCAAAAGACTCTTATTTTCAGGTACTCTTACAAGGGATACTATAACCTCTCTGCATTTGAATGGATCTCTATGGGAATTGGGGTGTGGGACTAGATTAAGCTGTAAATTACATGGGAACAGTATGGAACACATGGTTGGCTAAATGGCTGTAAATCATCAAGGGTCTGAGGTATCAAATTAGCCTGAAATCATCACTCTGCTGCCAGATATGCAGTAGATACGGATGGATCACTTTAAAGGTGGTTTCTGCTGACTCATTTTCCTGATGAAGAGACTGAGAGCCCATCTTCATGCAAACTCTGTGAAGCACAGAGTAACTGCGCTTTTTTTACAGGCTTATAGCGGAGAGGTAGCGCACAGCGCTACATGGATCATCTGATCTCTGCGGTTGTGGCATCGCACATCCAGAAGTGTGACAGACGTGCTTCAGTGAGTTCCCAGCATGCCCCAGGGCTGAGGAGACGCTGATCAGCGGATACTGCATAACATTTTTTATAGAAAAATATACACTATGCTTATATCAATGGAAAGTGCAGATTTTAAAGACTGAAGTGCACAAGAGCTTAGCGAATACCTGAAATGGCTGCACTGGCCTTTTGGACAAGGATGACGTGGATATCTTGAGACAGCAACCCAAAGTTATAAACCATCTAAGATAAAGCATCGTGAGACAACATATCCCTAACATTATAGCAGTGTTAACTCATTCAACGCCAGAGTTTTCTGGAACACTAAACCTCAGCAGTGCCAAGCCAATATGGCTGCAGACATTATTTAAATCAATTTTTAGATTGATCCTGCCAATGTGCAAACTTCTAATAAATAAAATGTATTTTAAAACATAGGCTAAATATAACTTCAAATATTGCCATCTAGAACCATGTAAAAAAAAAGAGCAAATCTTGGTAAAAGGCAGTAAAAGAACGTCAGCGTAAATTGGTCATCGTTTCATTATTTCTGACTCAAATACAGAATTCCTTACCAGTATAGCAGTGTAAAGACGGCTGTGGTCAACATTAGTTGCCCTCAGCACTTTAGACCGTTCGTATTTTGGTCGACTTATGTCGCCTGCAGCATTGAGTGAGTTAAGGTTCTACTAAAAATATAACGATGATGCCAGAGGTCTTGCGGTATTTCAGGCAAAAGTGTATTGAACCTTCACTGATTCTGCATGTTCTGTAAAGCATTTAAAAATATTAATTCATAACAGGGTAAGGCCTGGTTTGTAATCCACTAAGTTAGCATGCAAGAACTCTGAAACAGATTGCGGTCAACATACACTAGGCACCCGCGCATGACGGCTTCTGCACCACAGACGTTCTGTAATGGTGGTTAGAGAGTGTGGTGGTTATCCACTGACTTTTAACTTTCAGAGAGTACCAACCCCCCTTTGTAGACTACATTTCCCATAATTTTTGTGTGCAAATTGCCAGCAACTATGGCATCCTTCATGGAAGAAGATTATGTTATGCAGAAGGTACGCTTGCAGTTGAAACAACAGGTTTTCGCATACACGAGAATGACTGCTGCGCAGACTGCCTGGAAGTCCGCTCAGGGTCCCTACTCACACTGCGGACGTCCATATGCATACTATGAATTGGCCTTAACACACACCACAAACAGCAGCACAGACCAAACACCCGTGTTCGAGGGCTTCTGCACACTGCAAGGTGGCTGTAATTAAAAAAGTGCTGAGGGCCTCTGGAAGTGAAACTACTCAATGTGATTCAACCCCCCACCCCTCCCCTGGTTCCCAGTGTCTATGCATGCCCTGTGTAGCATTTAGAAATAGAAATCATTTAGATATAACTCATAGAAAAACACAATGGGATCACAAGAAAATTAACATGAAAAGGAACATGTACAGTTGCACTCTGTGGAATATAAACCAATCCTAACAAAGATCAGTGCAGCTTTATTGATCCAGCGGTCCAATCAAGTCATCCGACTACTACACTATTGTGACATCACCCAATGCTCACTGAAACTGGAAGAAAGGGCGAGTCTGTGCTGAAGTAAATCACCTCTGCATCAACAGAGCAGGAGCAGAGCTCCTTTCAACCAGTATACAAACCATCCTGACATTATCCTCACATATTCACAACCACCATTCATCTGCGTGATATAACATCTCATTCTGGAGCCTGAATTAAATGACCAAATTGTACCTTTCTTGTCTTGTCTGACAATGCACATGCCACAGTCTTTTGTACATACACATGAATGTATATTCCTACAGTCTGTTATAAGCTCCATACTCCACAGTAAAGTGTTATGTAACGTACAGATCTCCACTAATAATGACCTTGTTGCATAAGTATCGCTAACTCGCACTACCACTAGCTTGTAGGACCAATTTTATATGACTGACACTCATAGACATGGTAACATGTAATGACAATGCTGCAGCTGTCTGAGGAAGGATCTATCAAGAGAGGCATGCTGGGAAATGGGAAATTTGGTTATTTTAATTAAAACTTGACACAGGGGGATGAGACTCCACTGCGTCCGCAGCCTAGCACTCTATTAACCTGCGATGGTGACTCCAACTCACCAGTCAGCCAGCTGCTTATCCAATTATTCACACCTCGATGTGCTGGGAAGTCAAGCTGCCACTTCCTTATCAACAGCCCTCTGCATAACACAAGCCATTCATTTCCAATGAGACGACGACTGAAAAATGCACAAACCTGAACTATGACTGCAGGTACCAACAAGACGCAATGCCCTCCAGTTCGCACGCATGCATTCTGCGTACATTCATACTAGAAGCATATTAATTCAATTTTCTTACTTTTAGGCTACTGCTGTGTGTGATTTCATTACCATGTACTAGTGCTTTTATTTACTTATACAGAGAGACACCAGTGTACAGAGAGACACCGCTGTACAGAGACACTGGTGTACAGAGGCACCGGTGTACGGTTATCTTTTCTTTTATTCTTTTCTAATTTATTTATCTTTAAGCTTATTTATCTTTTATTTATTTATTATTATTATTTATTTTATTTATTTATTTTTTATTCATCTGATGTTCAGTTGTTGCCTGTTATCTGTTGAGCACTTGAAAAGTCCTCTATAAAGTGGGGTGAAAGAAGAGGCCAGTAGGACGCTCAACTTAAAAGTTTGACTAGGGACCGACGGGTTCGTCACTCTGCGGAGTGATTCAAACTGTGGAGGCTGTATGCTGCTCCCACCCATGGGCAAATATACCTCGAAGGAGGGACAAAAGTCCTGCAGCGGAGCTGGCAAGCACCTGCAGCGGAACTGGCAGGTATATTATCACCCAGAGAGAGAGGCTATATGGTGTGTAGCAGATGGCAGGTAGCAGGCTGTTTGTGGTAGGAGTGTTTGTTGGGGAGACACCAGTGTACAGAGACACACCAGTGTACAGAAACCGGGGCTATCTATTCATGCACTGAAGCCTCTTATCTGTTTTTTATCTTATTTCCTTTTATATTGTCTTGTAAATGTTCTATTGTCTTTTATGTCTATTTTTCTTCTATTGCTTTTGTTCTGTATTTTGTTTTTTATTGTTGTGAAGCACTTTGGGCTGCATTTTATGTATGAAAGGTGCTATACAAATAAAATGTATTATTATTATTAAGTACCAACCACTGTCTCAGGCTTTCTGTGGATCTGCCCGTGAGTGAGATCTGGCTGCAGTGTAAGTTGGGACTCAGATACACTGCTGCCTTAATTACCTATTCAATACATCTCACAAGGCTGTTCTAAAACAGTCTCGTCAGCTGATGTTTTTTTAAAATTATTATCATTTTTTAAATAAATTTGGTGCCTAGCCATTCAAAATTGGCCTGAGCATCTCCAATTCCCACCCCAATTTGGAATGGTCAATCGTCTGCAACCGCAGCCATGTTCATGCTGCGGACCCCACTGCCAGTTCGGGACAGTATAGACATCCACGGTTCTCCTCTGACAGAGTCCGAGAAAGACTTCTGCATGCAGCTTTCGCATTCCATGGGTGCCCAATTGAGCAGCGGGGGTCGCTAGACAGCGATGAGCGCGGATCCGTAATACCCTGCGGGTGACGCAAATAGTTGGCATTGGCATGGTCCGGATCCAATCAGAGGCTGTGAGGCTCGTCCACCTTTTTTTTTGCTATGTGTTTTTCCTAAGGGGTATCAGGCAGGCAACCAGGGGACCATTTCAAGTTGTTTTGACCCAAATCTCAAATATTCAAATTCACATGGAATGTCTCTGCTATTTTAAAGCAAGTGATAATATAGATAACAACTAAAATACAAGGTAGTTTGCTATAAAAGTGGAAAACCTTAGACTTGTATACCCATAGACCGAAGCACATCAAAAGTTTTGTTTCACATTCAGTTGAACCATTTCAGATATCCTGTTTGTTTTTGTCCATTATTTTCTAGATTATTAACAAAAAAGAGGCCTGCCTTTAGCTAGTTAGTGAACGCAGAAAATTTTCTGTTTAACTGTCACAATAACTGACAGCGAGGTGAAAACCTTTACAGCGCACGCACAGTTTGAGTATAGGCAGATCATCCTGTGGAGCAGGGCATTTTGTCGGAACACTGTCCGTAACAGACACACCGGTAGGCCGGCCCAGCCTGCCACACGCCCAATGAAGCACTGGACCAGTCACCTGACAGGCCAGCCCCTGCTCTGCATCCAAGGGAAATGGAGGAGACAGAGAGTCAGCATACCAAGTTGCACGCACAATCTCCCTGGGAGCTGGGTGGAACGTCAGCTGCCCCTGACAACAAGCGTATCCACGATGCCAAACAAATGCATGCACTCTCACCGATTGGTCATGCAAAGATAGCCAAATGGCCATAATAGTATTAATAATCAAAGTGGTGATTCAACATCTGTCCTCACAGAGACAGAGCGTGAGAGGCACCTGCATAAGCACAAGATGACAGCAATTAGGGGGACAGGGGGATTAATGTACCGTGCAATTACTGCAATGAGCAGGAGAGCGGTCGCTGCCCTCTTTATTTACAGCCGCTCTTTTACGATTGGCATCTTCACAGCGGGTTAGGAGTCAGGGTGGGAGGACCAGACTAGACGTGCTCTTCCAAAATGGGAAGTGGTTCTTTTCCTTTTCGGGTTATTTCCTTTCCTGCTCGATGTTCGGCTTGTCACGGGGACGTGGTATGCGCCCCTCCCTTTCCTCACAGTCAGACCAGGAAGAGGCAGGGCTTCACCTTACAGTCACAGGAGGCTGTGAAAAGGTCACTGAAGGTCACTCTGCTGCTGTGGCATCAATGTGGAAAATATAATATAATTAAAATATAATTTTTTGTTATTACCTTCCCTGATACTGGGAGTGTTTTTGTCCAAAACCTCTAATCATGTGATTGTGATTTTTCCTGAATAATCAAGGAAATACAAATTTTTCAGAAGCTAAATGTCTCTAAGATCACTAGTATTCAGCTTTATTGCCAAACATTCTCTCCTCCTATCAGCTGTCAGAGAGAACAAAGTTCTTGATGAGAGTCTTCTGCCTCTGGTTGAGACATTTAGGGTTTGAAAATCAGTATTCACTGATTAATCAGGAAAAATCACATCCCTTCCAATTAGAGCTTATGGACAGGTTTTGTACAGCACTCAAGCAGCTGATCAAAGACCATTCCTGTAGCTCACATCTCACATTCCAAATGTGACCCTGATGTGCTTCATACATTGTTTTCCATGATACCGCAGAAGAGAAAGTCACTTCAATCTCTCACCCACATTCCAGCCACAAACAAACTGACTGATTGCTGACAAGATTTGTCCATACCACCCTCACCATTTATATCAAGAAACAATCACATAGGCCAATCTCAAATTCAATACTTCTTTAATGTTGGGGTTCACACGCATTCCCAGGTAGCTGTATAGTCATGGAACCCAGACACACACAGCTTGAGAGATCTCAAAACACTCTTGCCTTCCTGTGTTAGTAGGGGACTGAGCAGTGAAGCTGCTGGTACCCTATTGTTTGTGTTCGGATTTTAAAAAAAAAGTATTTAAATTTTTTTTCTCCCCTTTCACTTAAAATTCCCGCAAGCTGGTTTGGCCTAGAATCACCAAACTTGGTAGGGTTTTTGGGATGGCCAAACTCTTAGATCCTTTAAATGACACAAATTGAACACCTGGTGGCGCAGTAGTGCACGGGACAATGTTTTGACATTGACATGCCCACTGCTGATGCCCCGTTTGACCTAGAGTCATGAAATTTGGTGGACTGGTCCCTCTGCACATGCCGAACAAATTTGTCTCAAGGACCCATAAAGTCAGAGATATTGGATTTTCCGCTAATTAGCATTTTTTGTAAAACACTTAAAATGCTACTCCTATGAAATTTGACCAATTTCCACAAAACCTGGTCAGTGGACTCATATCACGTGCCTTCATGCATGCTTGACTTTTCTAAGGCCTACATTCAAAAATAGCCAAATGACGAGCCAATGAGTTTTCATTGGGCATGGCTTATCGCAAAAATGCTAATAATTCCAAAACTGTTTTACAGAAAGTTATGAAACTTGGTACGTCTATTACGAGTCAGCTTAAGACTTCAGCCCTACAGTTGTAACCTAATTGAACGATATGGTGGCACTATAAAGATCCAAATATTAAAAAAAATATTTAAAAAATCATTGTTCCTTTGCAGAGATTTCAAACTTGCTACAGAGACAAAAGCCCTCATTAGGAACATGGATATGTACTACATGGGTCAGCGCCATCTTGAATTGGCCGCCATTTTGTTTTAAATTAACTCATCTATTACTTTTCTGTGTTATGAAACTTGGCATATAGTTAGAAGGTATAAACTCTCAAGTCCTCACCAAATCTGGTGGTGATAGGCCACTTGGTGGCGCTGAAGTGCATGTGACAAAAGTTTTACATTGACGCCCACTGCCGATACCCCGTTTGATCTAGACCCAATACGATCCTTTTTAACCCCTTTGAGGGTGCATATTTGAGTCAACTTCGTCAAAAAGCTTTTGAGTGGGCGACTTTTTCTCACAAATGGGGGCACTTAAAATACCAGTATGAAACCCTTATTTCCGGAGATTTGTTGAGGGGATTCAGGAACACATTTAAAATTTTTTATTTGTTAATTCTATCTTCATTCATAATCTACACTTTGTAACCATCGTCATCATAAACTGATTGATATTATCAATAAAAAGAAAAAAAAGAAAAAAAAAGAAAAAATATACTACAAACTACTTCCTCACTAATTTGGAAAAAGTTTTGCAGGATTTCTTTCACACACTGCTTGCAAAATGAGGCGACAGGGCACATAGTAGACAGGGGGCAGAGAACAGGGATCGTATACGGTCACGGCCCTAGAGTCACAAAATTTAGTGGATAGGTCCCACTGTTCATGACAAACAAATTTGCCTCAAGGTAGGGTTGTCACGATATCTAATAATATCGGATATGGCGATATTTGAAAATATCGCAGAGATGACTATCTGTATCTTGTTTCAAAGAAAAACACCACTTCGCCAATCTGGGAATTTTTCAGCTACAAACCCAATGATAACGGAGAACCGGTGAATGTCGACGAGGTAACATGCCGTAAATGCATTAAAAAGTCGTCACAACTAAGGATGGGAATACAACAAACATCTCCCATAAAACATTTTCGATAACTACACAGTCATTATGAGTGCATTATAACATTATGCCTATGAGAACCTACAGGAGTTTTGTGGACATAGTTCGAAACGTAATAAATTGATGGGCGCTCATCGTCATCATGTTTGTCATCATATTCATTTTGGAGCGATCTATGAAGTGTCTAGCTAAGTTACGAGAAAAAAACTGTTTTGTGAGATGAGTGACAGTATGGGATGTTGCAGTTGGCATTCATTTATACACAAATCCAAAATGAATAACCATTTAATTCTTGTTTTTCAATTTCTGTTTTTAAAATGAATAGAGCATAACCATTAGTTTCTTGTTTTTTTAATTTCTGTTTCTGAAATGGGAAACGATTGGCCAAAAAGTACACGGATCCAGAAGCAACGCTAAAGCCCAGTCTACATCAAACAGCCGACTTCAGACCAGACGAGACGGGAGAAATCTTCAGAACGTCCAAATTAAAATATCAGAACGTCCAAGTAAAAACTAGGCAGTCCACATCAAAGCGCCAAGTAAACAAATAAACTAATGTTTCCATGACAACAACTCCCTGTACTTGACTGTTTGTTTCTTCTTGTGACCTTTCTATGTGTATTTTGTCTCTAGCTAAACATATTATTTATTTATTGGCATATTTGGTACTGAGCGGTCTAAATATAACGTAGCTATCCTGTTAATAACGTTGGCTTGATTTGTCACTTGTTTTTTACAGTAGCTCGCTTCCACTATAATTATATACAACCGATAATGTTGAATATCACAATATTTCTTAAAGGCATATCGACGATATGAAAATGGGATATTGTGACAACCATACCTCAATGACCCATATTGGATTTTCCGTGAATTTGCATTTTTTGTAAAACACTTAGAGCCGGATTCAAAGATGGCCAACTTAAAGGGATAGTTCGGAATTTTGGACATAATGTCTCAATTACGACTTACCCATGATATAGTTGATTGATGGAAACCATTTTCAGCTAATTCCATGCTGTCCCTTCTTTTGGACATACACACGTTGCTAATGCTAGCGCAACTCTAAGGTAACCGGTAGCATCCACTACCAAGCGCACTTAAACACTCCACAGTGCACCCAAAGCAAATAAAATACGACGACAGTCTATGGGGGTTATTAGCTGAAAATGGTTTCCATCAATCAACTACATCATGGGTAAGTCGTAATTGAGACATTATGTCCAAAATTCCGAACTACCCCTTTAAGTCCTGCGCTTATGTGCCTCTCCTGCGCGGATTTAATGCGGACTGAGATACGCCGCATTCTAACCTACGCTGCGCGGGTGCGTTTCTCAATATGTGGGTGGCACAGGGCATGATATTCTAATGACCTGTTTCTTGTAGCTGCCCCCTGGGTTGCCAGCTTCCTACTAAAAAAATGGTTGTGGGGGTATAAATTTTCAACATGTCAGTGGCAGTACGATTTACTTGGGGTGTGCAGAGATGCCACTATCTGTATCTGTGTGACCATCAACATTATCTGTATCTGTATTCGGATTAAAAACCGGAAGTGGGCGGGGCTTCAATCAGAAGTTCTGGACGTCTAAAATGAATTGTTATTGCAATTTATGAGTATTCACAGCTCTTTGACAGCTCTTTGATCACTGCGAGTAGGCTAGGCAAAGGAAAATACAACCAATATTATTTAAAAAAAACATGCACTCATTCTGATATCCATTTTTGCGAAAGATGCTGTATTTTGCATAATCATCAATTGGTGGTGCTAGACATGAACCACCTTTTTTCAGAGCAAAGTTGCACGGAAAAAAAATGATTAAGTGAAAACTCTAAATCCGTGTATCTTGCAGACGCACCTCATTTTCATCAAATCTCCACCCCGCGCGCGTATATATACTGGAGAGATGCTTAAAACAGCGGATAAGTCAAATGTCTGAATCACAAATAGCTTAAGCTATGTGGAATTTCGGGAGCAAGTCCCATTGCGCGTGCTTACCTCAACTCTGAATCTGGCCCTTAAAATGCTACTCCACCTAGAGAATTTTAACAATTTGCACTAAACTAAACCTTCATACAGGCATTACTTTTATCATATCAGCCTGGAACAACAACAGAGGTAGGTAATGATGGCTGGAAGGGCCAGGTACCCGGAGTGGAGGGTGCTGGTCGGGAGCGCGGTGGTGACACCGTGACACATACCGGCTCGTTGCGCCTGCATGAGCTTGGCGTAGACCACGTCAGCAGACTCGATCAGCGTGCGGCTCGTCTGGATCATCTGTGTTAAATCAAATAGAGAGGAACAGGAAGGATGAGTGAGAGTCTCGTCAGCACTTCTTGCTTTCCAGTATCGCCTTAAGGCCAGGCGAATGTGTCACTTCCTAAAGGGTTTCTATAAGGGTTGCTTCTCCTTACATATTTTTCATTACAGTTCAATAGAAAAACGAGTCAGCAGAAACAACCCTTAAAGTGATCCATCCATATCTACTACACATCTGGCAGCAGAGTGATGGTTTGAGGCTTGTTTGATACCTCAGACCCTTGATGATTTACAGCCATTTATTCAACCATGTGTTCCACATTGTTTCAATGTAATTTACAGCTTAATCTAAACCCCCCCCCCCAATTCCCATACAGATCCATTCCAAGGCAGAGGTTATAGTATTTTAAGAGTACCTGAAATAAGATATCAAAAGTCTTTGGATGTTGTTGGTTCACAAACATCAGGAAGTAATGGCATGCAACGGATATGCAACCAAATATAAAATATGATGATGATTTTATTTAAGTTAATTCCAATGTCCAATTACCTTTCGTCCACTAAAATGGGGTATATACAAAAAGCTACAATTGCTACACGGTTCACCTGATATGGATGGAAAAACCCTCAAATTAAAGCTGAAAGTCTGCACCTTAACCTCGTAGTGACTGTTCCACTTGAAATCCAATGTGCTGGAGTACAGAACCAAAATGACAAAAATTGTGTCACTGTCCAAAGACTGCACTGAACCGTCTCTAAATTGCATACGAGTATTAGACCTACTTACTGGATATAGCCTATTTATGAATGTTCATAAATGACTCATAACGTAAGATAACATAAAAACACTAGGAAATATGGGACTAGGCCTTAGCATTACTTAATAAAGGATATTTTTGAAGCCTCGTCTTAAGGGGTTTGTGGTGTGTGAGTCCAGCCCCTCTAGCCTCTATTGCAGATCCTTGCCATAAATATTCTCTGATTGTGGGTTCAGAGAACGAAGAGTACATATATGCACAATTTTAAATAATGTTAACAAAATGTGCACAATTTTACGATGCAAATAAAAATTATTTTATTACTCACCTACATAGCCTAATTGAGGAGAACTGACTATAGCTGGCAGTACTGAGTATTTGGTACTTAATTGCTGTAAAAGGAAGATGAATGAGAACAGGTCGAGAACAATGATCAGTTTAAAGGGACGCTTCCTGCCCCGTCTATTTTCAGCTCAACAACCGCCACTGAAACTGGGTTAATTTCCTCAGAGTTTCCACAGTTTTTTAGGGCTTTTTATTGGGCATCACAGAGTACAGAAACAGGAAGAATGGGAGCAAGAGCGATTGAGAGATATGTGACAAAGGTCGCACGGCCGGATTTGAACCGCCGATGTCGCGGCTCACAATGAGCATGTGGACGGTGCCCTTACTGGCCATGCCACCAAGATACCCCCACCTTTACCGTCTTTTAGTCCACATAAAATTTTACAGCTCTGAGACACTCATCTCGTAATTCGGGAACAAAACTGTCAATGAGCCGTGACTCTGATGAGTGCACTTGCGCCCTGCGGAGCTGCCTGTGCATTAGACTGGCTATCACATGTGCATGTCACATGCGTCGTAATGACAGATTAAACCAGATAGTTGGCCACGGGCCAGATTTTCAGAGGGAAATTTGCGGAAGTGTGACACGTGCTTTCACCACATTGATTTCACCACTTCCCCCTCGTGTCTCATCGCCGGTTTGACTCCGCGCCTTCACTTTAGACCTGTCTTCACTAATCTGATTTGACTGGTTAGAAAATACTGGTCAGGTCCTGAAAGGTGGGTGGGTTTTTGGCTCTGAACTGCACAGTACTCTCATAGCAGAGAGGTGTGAGCCTGGCAAGCAAGGTGACGGAGCAGGAGATTCAGGAGGCATGGCATTTTCCCAGAATCCTCCCCAGCTGCACGTAAGAGCCATATTCAAGTGTCACATATAATAAATATGAACTCTAAAGGTAGCAGCAGAGCCATCCAGGTGAATACTACATTAGAATTTGGAGAAAAACAAAGTGGAATGTAGCAGGAAACACAAACAGGTAAACCTCCTCTCAGAGTCTATAGTTGTCCTCCTGCTGAAAACTCCCAAGAGAGTAAAGTATCCAAATATTTGGTTTCTGCCTTATTTTACACTGACATATACAATTGACAATTACATGACCATTCAATGTAAATGTGTGACATGGTAAAAAATGGGGTAACATTGCAACGTTACCTGAACTCTCACAGGGTTTGTCACTTGTTACACAGAAACAAAGAATAAAGGAACAGTTGTAACCATGTAGAGCGGCAAAGTAAAGCTACATTAATATCTGTGTTCACTATGTCTCTGTTACAATTAAAATTGTCTAACTCATGGAACTGAATTCAGTGTGATGTTGCTATGGCAACAATGTCCAAATTAAACAAATAAATTAGATATGAGTCACCTTGGTTTGGCCCTTTGCGTTGTGTCACCACAGAATCTCCACACTGTCTAAGAAGGGAAGTTCCCATTTGTGAGAACTGGTTTCCATGCAATCTGCTTGGATCTAGCAAGCTTTGGTATTGGTCAATGGCTGTGTTGGCTTTTACTCAGCATTGGATTGGTAACAGAGCTTATCCCTAGAGGATTGTCAGTCTGTCAGATTGTCTTCTCACATCCATGTCAACTTGGCTATGCTCAGTGTACCATAGGGTTATGAGCAGCCTGGTCAGGTTCGTAGTACTGTAAGGTTATGAGCAACCTGAAGAGGCTCGTAGTAGGGCTGGGCGATACTACATTGTTTGCGATAATATAATTTAGATGGCCACAAAATGCTATTTGTCACTATCGAGTAAGATACAAGACTATGTGAAAGTGAGCCAGGAAGGTATATTTCTCAACAAGAATATAAAAAAAATAAAGTTGAGAATATATGGCAAATTATTTTCAAATTCACATTGCTACTCCCTGCGCAGCTAAAAACTCCACAAACTCCACTCCAAAATGAGTGATGCAACTAGAAAAGAAAACCCAATGAAGATTTAATTCCTTGACGTGCTTCAAATTCAGTTGCCCGGAGATGGTTCGGATTTGAACAAACTGATACCAAACAAGAGAGGGTGCTTTGCAAACTGGCAGTTGCAGCGAAGGACAGTTCTACAACAAACCAGTTCCAACATCTTTGCATTAATCTTCCCAGGTAATACACAGATTATGAAAAGCATTGCGAGTCATACTCCGCAAAAAGTCCCAAGTTGCCGACACAAAAGACGACCATTAATTAAATTATTACATTTGCTAAGTTTATTGGAATATTTCTGTGCAACTGTTATCTTAATGCTGTTTCATTTGAATATTTTGATGACTAATATGCCATACATTTCATATAGGGATTTTTATTTATTCATTATTTGTTTAAGGTCAACTGAGGAAATAGTTGTGGGTGTATAATTCTGTGCATTCATTTAGCATTTGGTGATTTCTAACAATAAAGTGCTATTTTTTAACTTGATAAAAACTCTGATGCTTTCATTGAAAGGACCTCTTCATTTAACTTGGTTACCTTTTTAAACTTACGTTGGAAGCGGGAACGTCAGATGTTATAATTACATATTTAAAAAGCTGAAATATCGTCAAAATATCTACATCGCCAAAGTGCCAGAAAATATTGGGATATTATGTTTAGTCAATATCACCCACCCCTAGCTCATAGTACTGTAAGGTTATGAACAGCGTGGTCTGGCTCATAGTACTGTAAGGCTATGGGCAGCCTGGTCAGATTCATAGTACCATAAGCAGTGTTTCCCACAGGATTTTCTGAAACTGTGGTGGGTGGACCGGTATACCGGTCTCATGATATACCGCGGTATGAAAATGGATGGGGTTATCATACCATAGACATTTGCTTATCTAAGGTTTTGAATTCTACGGTTTTCCATGTTATTTTAGCACAAACGCAACTCAACGGAAAATAAGACAGCTACTTGCATAAGAACATTCAATCCATGACATTTCCTCCTCACAAGTAAATACATTTTTTTCTTTCAGTATATAGTACATATCTTTGCAGGACATAATACCGTTGTGAAAATACAATAAAGCTTTTGTTCAATCAAAAAAAAAACTTGCTTGTGTTTTCATTCCTTAAAGAGTTGTAACAGTAACAATTGTGTAATACCATGAAAACGTGATATATTCTGAGACGGTTATCATACCGTCAAAATATCATACCGTTGTATCCCTAGTGCAGATTGGGGCCTACCGTATCATAGGCTGTGAGGACCTTGCGCAGCACCTCTGGGATGGGCCCCTGGGCCTCCATGGTAGGGTAGGCCTCGCTTAGGTCCACAGAGACCAGCAGGGCCCTTTCACTGTTCAGCAGCCAAGTGGACACGGTCAGGATGCACTGCTTCATGTTGGCCGCCGGCGTGAGCCCACAGAGCTCTTTGAAGGACACCATGGCGTTCTTGTGAGAAAACAAGACAGGAATACGGGAGGGTTTACAAGGTCATCGGGCATTCTTAGATACAAGCAAAGATCAAACATTCTCAAGATGTCCAATAACACACTCAATGATTTTTTATTTTCTCAGAGAACAAACCTACACAAATACTGGCCTTTCTAATCAATGACCACAGGGACCTGGGGGTATACTTCAAAGCAGGATTACAGAATTAGCTGGATAATTGCACTGACTAAAACCTGTAACAGCTCTTTTTACTTCAGTTCATGTTCCAGATTTAGGAGGGATTTTACTCAATGCAGTCATTCAGTAATCCTGCTTCATACACTGCCTGGCCAAAAAAAAAGTCGCCGTTGCACCCGTCATGCATAGTGCCCACTGTACAAGCCTCTGGAGGCAGTGTTATGATCTGGGGTTGCTTCAATTGGTCAGGTCTAGGCTCAGCAATGTTATGCAGCAATAAAATTAAGTCAGCTGAGTACCTGAATGTACTGAATGACCAGGTTATCCCATCAATGGGCATATTCCAGGACGAGAATGCCAAGATTCATCTGGCTCAAATTGTGAAAGAGTGGTTCAGGGAGCATGAGGAATCCTTTTCACACATGAATTGGCCACCAGAGTCCTAATCTTAACCCCATTGAAAGTCTTTGGGATGTGCTGGAGAAGACTTTACTGAGTGGTTCGACTCTCCCGTCGTCAATACAAGATCTCGGGCAAAAATGTATGCAATTCTGGATGGAAATAAATGTTGTGACGTTGTGACGGGGGGTTGAAATCTATGACAAGTGAGAAACTGTGGAAAGCCAGCACAGTTCCCCTAGGAAATCCCCTCAGGGGACCAGCATGAGAGAGTAGGCTGGTCAGAACTGAGGGTTTCAGAGAGAAATTGTTCTTGGCTGCTGTACTATGCTGCCCACTGGTGCAGAAGAACTCTCTGGAACTCTGGGTAAATGCGGCCTACAGGACAACCACAGCGTAATCCACCACAGCTTTCATTTACTCATAGTCAGAGAGGGTATTGATGTGGTGAGGATAATATTTTATTTCCAACAGGAATGGAGGAATGGCTTGAGGGGGACAACCTTTGGGTGAATCAGTGGTGACGGCCTTTGTTCTTAGGATCATTCCCGCTGGTTTTATTTATAAGTTTTCCCTGCTATATTGAGGTCGATGACCCATGATTTTGAGAAGCCGGTCACATTAAAGCGAAAGAGACCATCTTCGACAATCTCAAAAAAAAAAAAAAAGATTTTGTGAGCTAATTTCTTTTGTTGCTAATTTGAATAAATAAAACTTCTCTCAAGATGGTTGCTTATGGAAAAGGATTAATGTGATCATGTGTATGTTTGTGTGTGCCCGATGACCACAGTTCATGGAATGTGTATCTTGTAATAACTGCATGTGAAAAGGGAGGCAAAGAAGCAACTGTAGAAATGTAGCTGAAAAGTTGAAGAGGATCTCCTGAACACAAACACTGCAGAGATGACACACTAACTGTTCAGCACATGCTATTCCGAGCTGATTATCTGTCACTAACTGAGTTACGTAGCTGGTGGGAGGAGATTTTCTTCTGCAGCATTTGACTTGAAATCCAGATTTGTGGAATTCTTATTTGTAATACAGAATAATATTTATTGGCAGCACTGACAGTTGGCAGGTCATTTCCGGCAGGTTTTAAATATTTTCAGTCACTTAAAATAGCAAATTAAATCATTTTTGATACGCTGCATACGCACACAACTAGTTGCAGGCATTAATATAAAAGTGGCTTTCTATAATACTAATTAAAACAAATATATACTTTTTTATGTCCTCAGAGGTACACATGCTTCCCACTGATAATTATTAAGAAGGGGTGGTGACTGAGTTTGGGACAACTGCATGCCCAGTCTATGGAAAATTCATACTGCAGGGGTGGCAAATTCCATTCCTGCAGGGCTGGTGTGTACACAGGTTTTTGTGGTCACCAATTAAACTAACTAAATTAGCTGAATACACTTATGCTCGTAGATTAAACCACACTAAGATGTTTCATGTTGGGATACAGGTACATTACTCAGATGCCATTCATGAATTTACTGAGAAATGTAACTAAAATATAAACTACTAAATGATTGGGTTAATTAAATAATTAAGAACAGAAGTTGCCATGAAATCCAGAAAACAGATACGGCCCTCCTTGGACACCCCTGCTATAATGGTGCCCAAACTTGATCCTGGGAACCGACGGTGCATGCAGGCTTTCATTCCAACTGTTATTCTGACCTCAATTTGTGGCTAATTGTTCTTCATTAGGGCATATTATGTCAGAAATTCCATGACATTTGATCGGTCAGATCAACTAATGCTTTCATTCTCTGTATGGTGCTTTGTCAGAAATTATTACTGTAGAGAGATGTTAGATTTTAAATGATTAAATTATAGTCTGGCAGGCGAGATCAGTTGGCTCCAAATTGCGGAAAGATTGGCTACATGAAACTAAACCATTAAACCAAACCATTTCTGGAAAATTAAGAGTTAAAAGTCATTTAGTCGGTTATTGCCGTTTGTTTAGTCGGCTTTGCAGTTGGAAACAGCTCTACCTCCAACCTCAGTGACCCCTCTGCACCAATCGGATCACTGTTTTGTCTCTTTCTCCCTCTCTCCCCCCTACTACCCACCCCCACACACCCCTACCTTCACTGTCCATCAAAACCTCTGCAACCTCTCTCCTTTCTCTTTCTCCTCTGCAGGCACTGCCGTTCTTCTTCTCATCTCTTAACTGACTAAGCTACAGCTTCTCTGGTTTCCTCTCTCTCCTCAGTCTCTGTCCTTCTGTTTCTAGACTTGCAGGAACATCCTCCCCCAGTTCATGGCTGTCTCACACTATCCACGCCAACAGGACTGAACTACGGGCAGCAGAAAGGAAATGGCGCAAATCCTGGGCCGCCACTGATTTGTACAACTGCATTTTCATCTTCTGACCCTCACAAACTCTACTCTAACTTCTCTTCCCTCCCCTGCCCACGGCCTACATATTCTCTCTCTCCAGATGACTTTGGAACCTACTTAGTAACAAAGTTACAGACATCCTCAGCTCCTTCAAAACTACGAAGGCTCCTGGATCTGCTTTTACCGCTTCCCCCATCTCTCCCCCTTCATCCCGCCATTTGCTCCTTCCCTCACTCTCTGCCTTCTCTCCCCTCACAGATGTTGACGGATCTGAACTCCTGCTCTCCCACCGTCAAACCACCTGTGCCCTCGATCCAATACCCTCATTCCTCCTCCAGTCCATCACTGCCTACTGCAACTTTAACTTCTCTTTTTCTAAAAACAAGATACATAAAGTCAAATTTCACAGACACATTTCAGTACCTGTACATTCTCTCTGAGATCTGTGGCCTCTCTCAGAGGTTGCGTGGATGCCCTGAAGAGTTCGTCCACCATTTTGATTCCAGTGGACTTGGCGGAGGTGTACTCCCGGGCTTTCCTGCCCTTCCGAACGGACAGCCCCCTCTTAGAGGCCCTGCCCCCACCCCTGCGGTTGGTAATGGCGATGTGCACAAAGAGGGTGGTGTTTGGCAGGAACTCTCCTGTCAGAGACTGCAGGGGCACGTGCCTGTACCCAGGCTGTAGGCACTCAAATGGGATGGTGTACTGGCCGATGAACTCGTCACCGATGTAGTCGTCGTCCAGCACCACAAAGCGCAGCACCGCCAGTTCAGGCAGGTTGATCTGGAACTCGAAGCTCTCATCGAAGACAGGGTTGTCGCCACTCTGAGAGACCGTCTTGGTCCTCTGCTCAGCACAGTCGGCAGGGATGCCATGAATCTCCACGTAAATGTAGGGCTCCACCACGTCCCCCTTAGCTGCCGAGCCCCTGGGTTTGGGCAGGTTCTGACCGCTGATCACCTTGATGTGCAGCAGCTGGGCGGACACGCCTGGCAGGGAGTCCCTGGCATTGGCGCTGAAGTAAGAAACCTCTTCCCTCATGATGGCTGGCCGCAGCACATAGCCACAATTCCCATTCTGCCGGAACCAGCCTAAGTTGAGGTCCATCATCAACCCGGGCGTTTGGAAATTCATAGCCACAATCTGACACCCACATTTCCAGAAGTCTTGAGGGTTCATGTTGCTGGCATCAATTCGCATGGGAGTAGGGTACACCCTGGAGAGGAACCTCTTGTTGTAGCACACAAAGTCCTCGGGGTACTCGTTAGCAAACCGGTTGGCATCAACCTCATTGAAAGAGCACATCTCCCAGTACTTTTGGTCCCTTTTAGACTTTTCAAAGTCTCTGAACTGCACAGATTTGCATAAGGACACAAGATCTGAAAGGTCCTTGCAGAGCCTCAGTCTTTTACAGCTGATACCATTGAGCTGATCCTTCTCCTCCATTCCAAATCTCCTGGATATCTCAATTCCCTCTTCCTCATCGGTCACTTCTCCCTCGGAATCTGGGTAGTCAGGAGGTAACTGCTTGCCCTTCAGTAGGATCTTTCCTTTAAGTTTTTCGGGGCTTGGAAGGTAATGTTCTTCCAGGACAGGCATCTCCACATACAGTTTGTCACCCAGGATCTTTTTTATGTGTTGTGCCATCACCTGTTGCTGGCGTACACAGCAATGCGTCGCCAGGCAGAGAATAAGGGGGTACTCCGAGCATTCAAAGGCATACTGGTTGATGATATCCAGGACCCTGCAGAAGGCTAGCTGGGAGGTGACAGCACTCCCCACATAGATGAGAGGCTCATTATCGGGACCGTCCCAGACCACCACCTCCAGGCTCCGGCAGCCCATCCTCAGGGCCCTGATGTAGCCGCTAATGTCTGAGGATCCCCAAAAGTGGTCCTCCAGAAGGGAAGCATTGTGTGAAGAATTAATATAGTAGTGGGACAAAGGCTGGGTCATGTCCTGGCAGACCAGCTTGTGCTGCGGGTCGAAGATATGGCACTCGGAAGAGAGGAGGTAGTGCGTGAAGCCATCAATGGAGAGGTAGCTCCGTTCCCGGCCATCCACGGATGGCTCGTACTTCTGGACAATGTCTTTGCACATCTCCTCAGTCACCCCTTCCATTCCTTGCTCCACCTCCACAAAGAGCATCAGGTCCTTGCAGTCCAGGTACTCTTTGTTGCTGGAGAACTGTACCAGCAAGAAAAAGATCTCTGGCCGTGTGCAGAGCTCACAGTAGGCCTCGATAAACATGTCCATGTTTATGCCTTCCCTGTACTGGTCCTTGGCTTTCTGGAGCTCCTTGAACTTCAGTTCTATCCTGGACGCCTTCATGCCCGGGTTCAGACCCTTGATGATCTGTGTGGCTCTGGAGAGGTTGATCTGGCTCTCCTTCTCCAGATCAGCTAACTCAAACACTGACCCAATCCAGGAGGTCCTCAGACTGGGCTGGCTGGGATCAATCGAGGCATCCACGGTGTGCCTGCCATAGGAGACCAGGTACCGCAGGCCCATCACCCACGTGCTGACCACGTCAGGTGTGCTGGCCACCAGGTCCAGGGACTCGTAGTCTTCCCCATAGATTATGGAAAAGGCGCACTCCTCAGGGAACTGATCAGAGAGGCCATTGCTGCGCAGCACCGGAGTCTTCTTCCCTAGCCGGACCTCCTTGATGCTCTTGATCTCCAGCTTGGCCTTTTCCGAGTCCTTCTTGGAGGGCTCCCAGCGCAGCCAGTGCATGTCCGGATCCAGCAGGAAGTAGCGGTTGTACATGCGGGAGTTGGACCGCACCTTTTTCATCTCGCACCCCTCCAACATGAAGGCCATACAGGCCGCTGTGCTGTTGATCTTGCGGTCGTTGGGCATGGAGCTGAAGGACACTGTCTTCTTCCGGACCTGCTTCTGCTTGGAGCCATCCTGCAGAGGTAGAGATAGAGGGAGACAGAGGGGGAGAAAGAGAGAGACAGAGGGAGAGAGAGAGTCGATTACACAATGTTCACCAGGGCCACATACAGTCAAGGGAGAGCAAATGAATGAATGAATAAATAAATACATGCATAAAATAAAGTAAATTTTGTTACAAAATAAAAAAATATCTCCCAGCATCAGTAAATCTATAAATCAAAACAGTGGAGGCAGAGGCAGCTTAACAGGTGAAACAGATGTAGAAAACATACAAAAATAACCAGCCACACACATGCATATGGAATTTATAGCTATATATGCAAATACAGATTTCAAATGTATGAATTTTGAATACTGGCCAGCCAGACAGACAGACAGACAGACAGATAGACAGATAGATACTTTAAAGTAGCACAGCAGAAAAATCTCAAAGACAAAATGTAAAACTACAGTATCTAAATACACTTTGAGATCATGTCTAAGATGAAGTCGGTCACATGCCCCCTTGACATTGTCCCTACTCGTCTCTTAAAAGACACCATTGACACAGTGGGACCCAGCATTCTCTCCATCATAAACAGCTCTATAACCTCTGGCTCTGTTCCATCCTGCCTCAAACATGCCATAGTTGAACCCCTCATGAAAAAAACAAACCTAGACCCTGCCATACATAGTAATTTCAGGCCCATTTCAAAACTTCCCTTCCTATCTAAGATTCTGGAAAAGGTCATCCTGTCACAACTGCTCCCTTATCTAGACCAAAACAAATTTCTAGATAAGTTCCAGTCAGGTTTCAGGGCAGCCCACAGTACAGAAACGGCATTATTAAAAATCTATAATGACTTGCTCCTCACCGTTGACTCTGGTAGCTGCGCCATTCTCCTCCTCCTAGACCTCACCGCGGCCTTCGACACGGTTGAACACGCCACTCTTGTCGACCGTCTCGAACACCGGCTTGGTATTGGGGGGATGGCCCTAAATTGGCTTGCCTCCTACCTCAGTGACAGAACGTTTTCTGTCAGTATAGGAGGCTATTCTTCCCCTGCAGCTAGTCTCCCCTATGGGGTCCCTCAAGGTTCCATTTTGGCCCCCATCTTGTTTTCTATTTACATGCTTCCGCTAGCTGAAATCATTCAGAAACATAACATCTCCTACCACTTCTACGCAGACGACACCCAGATTTATCTCCCTCTGAAACCCTCCAACATGTCCAACCTCGACAATCTTAGAGAGTGCCTTGAAGACATAAAATCCTGGATGGCCCACAATTTCCTCCAATTAAACGAAAACAAAACTGAAATCATACTGTTTGGCCCCCCCGAATCTACCAAGGTAATCTCCAGCAGCCTAGGTCAACTCTCCACCTACCTAAAGACCCACGTCAAGAGCCTTGGTGTGATTTTTGACTCTGCCTTCAAATTTGACAGGCAGGTAAATGCAGTCATAAAATCCAGCTTCTTTCAACTCCGTAGTATTTCTAAATTAAAACCCATCCTGTCATCCGCCGATCTAGAAAAAGTAATTCATGCATTTATCACATCCCGACTTGACTACTGCAATTCCTTATACACAGGCATCAGCCAAGCATCCATATCCCGCCTAAAGTTAGTCCAAAATTCCGCAGCAAGGCTCCTGACCAGTACCAAAAGGAGAGAACACATCACTCCTGTGCTGGCCTCTCTCCACTGGCTCCCTGTTAATTTTAGAATAGATTTTAAGATCCTGCTTTTTGTTTTCAAGGCCATGAAGGGCGCAGCTCCCTCTTACATTACGGACCTTTTAACCCCCTTGTCAGCCTCCAGGTCTCTTAGGTCATCAAACATGGCCCTCCTGACCATCCCTCGCACCAAATTAAAAACTCGAGGCGACCGCGCATTTGCGGTTGTGGCCCCCAAACTATGGAACAGTCTCCCGCAGCCAATTAGATCTGCTCCCTCTGTGGATGCTTTTAAGTCCCAACTCAAAACGCACTTTTACTCACTAGCATTCGATTAACCTCAAACATGTATCATATACACCTCATTATGTAGCCTACCTCTCTGTATAGCTGTTATCCTGCCCTATTTGTTTTCTGTACTGTCCTACTGTGTTGTCTTACTGTGTCTCACTGTTTTATCTTACTGTAGTGTCTATCACCTTACTGTATTGTCATACTGTTCTGTCCTATTGTCCTACCGTGCCAATGTCCATTTTTATCATGATTTGTAGACCTTGTACAGCACTTTGGTCAGCTCCTGGAGTTTTTAAATGTGCTTTATAAATAAAATGACTTGACTTGACTTGACTTCCACATATTTGCATGGATGATTTATATGTGGAGATGGCCTGTCACCTCACATTTATGAAACATACGAGTCTCATCGAATGCATCGTATCAGCCCTCAGGTGCACAACAAAGCACAAGCTTTCGAAAAACTTCAGTTCCAGGCATTGACATTCACACATGGCTGTCGTCCAATTTTAGCTTAGAATATCTCTCCGTTACACAAAAGTTCTCTTTAGCAAACAGGCCAGAAACAAGCAGTAGCTCTATAAAATGTGATTAGAGAAAGCAGCATTTTCATCGGCTCAATAAGAAACATTTGTTTTTATCCTGGCTACACCCATCATTCAATACTCCTTTAACGCCTTCACGCAGACCCCCTAGTGGCCATGGCGCCAATATATTGCTCAACTGAGACATAAATTGCTCCTGCAACCAAACTATGAGTGCAATAGGCTTGGGACGATGGTCGATGGAATCGACTATTGACAATGGTTGAACCCATCGGCGATGGCTATCTATCTTTGTCGATGCCTGGACGATTTAAATTTTTTTAATTTTTAAAATTAAAATTAAAATTTCGCCTCTCATTCTGTGTTTTTAATAAATTTTCTACTCTACCATGCATTTACAATGTAACGTGTTGTCTGCCTCTTTGAAATGTGATCGCCTATGCAGCGGAACGGCGCTATAATTTACCTGGATTGAGCAAAATCACGCTGATAGCCTACCTTCTGTTAGACCACAGTGCAACTAACTATATCATTTCATTCAGGCCTAATTAAAGAAATTATATTTCGTATTCAATAGTGCTATTGATAAACTATTGTTCAGTCTAGAACGGAGTGTAGGCTTAGGCTACGGAGTGGTGAGCTGTAGCCATATAGCCTATCCCTCAACAGCCTTTTTATTCTAACAGCACAACAAGCTTACCGGTGTCGGACTCGGGGCACGGAAACAAATATAGCCTAATATTGTACAATCTGACTGTAGACTAATGAAAGATGTGATCAGAGAAATAAACTAGATTGGATGAAAAGGTGGCCGCTATATTGATACACGGAACGTCTTCGTCACTCAAGCGAAACATTGAAACGATTTAGGAGTTGCTATAATCTCAAATTGATTCAACAGGTTTATGTAGAATAGTAAATAATGTAATTTACAATGTAATATAGCCTAGCTTAACCATTTCATCAGTGAAAAAAGTCCCCTATAACGAAAATAAATCTCAGTCAAACGTAAGCCTATAGGTCTTGTTGAAATTAGTAAAATGAAACAAATTGCTATAAGACAGACGAGGGCGCAGAAAAGCTTAGGGAAACTATAGCTCCTGAGCACTGACCGTGATGCTGACTGTCTCGTTGGACAGCGGCCAGGTGAGACAAATAGCCTCTACTAGCTAATCTAGAATAGACGTGAAATCTGTTGTATATTATTCTTTATTATATTTGGACAAAATAGTGAATACAATTCGCAATGGTATGCCATAATAAGTAAGCAAAAGACCCTATTGGCTGTCCAATAGCCCCGTCCCCACCCCCACGCACCCCTCAATAGAATCGACCATCGGCGATGGCTAGAGGGCTCGATGGGACGATGCTGCCTTGCACACGATGGCACAAGACTAGAGTGCAAAGAACAAACCCCATGTTCTAGCTTTATTAGTAGACGATTCGTGACAACTACGGCCGATACGGAGTTTCTAAGTGCCACGATTGTCGCGTAGCTAGCTAGACCATTTAACAAGCAACTCCCCACCCAGTCTCACCTGCAACTATACCCATGCGTGACACAGTGGACAATAGCATCTATCTGTGAGTTCATAAAAATATTTTTTTACCACCAAAAATTTGTATGTTTCTGTAGTTTTTGAAATTTTTTGAAATTTTCCTATTCATAATGACTCCAAGGAAATTTTTTACCTTAATCTACCACATATCAGCGCACAGTAAATTGGAATGAGCATTTATCATGCCCTAAGAGACAAGTATATACACCATAGCCTATATTATGTACAATAACAACATAAAATAGTATTCCACCATCTGCAAAACGCTGCCAAATGTTCTATCTTCAATGAACATCGGTAGCCTACATCAAAAATACATTTAACAATTGCACTACAGTATGTGAAATGCACTCAAAATGCGAAAATAACAATAGGGCTATCAAACATATTGGAAAGACAGTGCTCGAGTGGAAACACGAACGTACATATGTAGCCAGCGAGACCAACGGTATTTTAGACGCAAAAATACTTACGTATCGGAAAAGGGAAACTCCCCTCCCTAATGTGTATTATATAGAGCTTGCGTAATACTAGACCATTAAAACAAAAACTGCCGTTACACTGGGCTGTAGTAAATTGTTCAAAGCACCCAAAAAGACATGGAATATATTGTTGCTAAGGTTATAATGTACTCTACTGGATAAAAAAGCCGACAATTAAACCAGAATGAACTGTAATGAATGAGACAGCCTTACAGAGCATGGGGTTATTACGTGTCGACGTTTCAGATAGTGTAATAGCGGTATAAAGTGTTGTATATTTCTCAAACCGATTGTACCAGACAATAAATGACCACTGAATTTTGAAAGGAACATCTCGATGTGTAAAACCAATGGTAGGATTGTATATTTATTTCATATTTAGTAGCATATCTTGCTATAGAATACATGGTAGAATGAGACAGTACTTTCACGTATATTTAGCATTCAAGTGAGCAGGGCTTTTCACAGATTTTATGGCATACGATCAAGCTATTGTTGGGTTTATCTCGTTGCTATGACGTTATTCTAATTTTATATGATGAATAAATATATTTATTAACTCAAACATATTGCCCACTATGTCACACATGGGTAGGTATAGACTAGGTGGGGGGTTGCTTGTTAAATGGACTTGCGTCGAAATCATGACACTTAGAAACCCATAATTGTATTTGGCATAAATCATCACGAACCATCTACCAATAAATTTAAAACACAGTGTTTGTGATTTCCACTAATAATTTGGCTGCAGTAGCAAGGAATGTCTCAGTTGAGCAAAAAGATTCCGCTGGTGTCACCTTCTACGCAAAGGGGTTAAAGTCCAGTTCAGATCGAAAAGGAGTGAGCAGGAGAGGCTGTTTCAGAAAGTTTTCAGAAGACATTTTCTGTCCGAATTACCAAACTTTATTACATCTGCAGATGGCTGCCATTATCTCTGAGATTCAACGTGGAGTCCGCTTTTAAAAAGAAGATTGATTTGTCCAACCAACTAATAAATTATTTTTATGGAAACAGCATTTAATTTGTTAACCAATTCACGTTAATCTGTGGAGTTGATTTGGACTTTACTTTCAATTTATTTTCTCACCATTTTCATGGCTGTTCTTGCAGTTCTGATCTGGACTGGGCTTACATCCGTTCATTCCTGGGGATAGCGCATGTCGCTATGCAGGTTTATTTTATCCAACCTGTTCTCTCTTTACATATCTTACTCCAAGGTAACAATTACGGTGATTGTGCTGCACCTGGGCGGACCATTTAAACGGAGGCTCCGTACTCCCATTTTCTCTCTCTGTCTCGGAACGTCTTGCAGGAACACGGCGACAGCGTGCCTACGCTGCTTTACGAGTGCCACACTTTCTTATATATGTTGTAAAATATTGTGAATAAAACTAATTTAAATTTTTGATCGCCCTTACAAAACTGGATAGTTCAGCGCTATGTATGTAGCACATTTCACACAAACTAAATTGTTTTCCACAAAATGTTGCCAGAGGTTTGCCAGACTTTGCAGTAGTGGTGAAAGTCTGGTGAACTTCTTGCAACAATGGCAGTTCCCACAAAGCTAATTGGCATGTGAAAATATGAGCTTGCTGCTCATATGGAAAGGGGACAGAGGGCAGAGAACAGGGATCATATTCAGTCACAGCCAAGGACTCCCTTCATTACTCAATCATTACTTTCTTTCTTTGAGAAAATTACCTCGCACCCTACCTCTATATACTGTATGCATGCATTGTCACCACCAGAATATAGCCCGTTGTTAGGACAAACGAGGAGTCGGTCTCCAAATATCACAGTGAAAAAACTCAAAAACAGAAACACCCCTTCAACAGTAATAAGAAAGAAGCGGTCTCGAAATAACAGAGAAAAAATAACATCATGCATAGATGATAGTTTCTTTCAACGTCTTGTTGAAAGAAACTGTAGCCTGGTATTTTTACAACCTTGAATTTTCACACACAAGTTACAACACACATGTACCAGACAGAGAGGTAGCAGAAACAGCTGCATCCATACCTATCCAGAGGTTATACACATTAATAGCAGATGGACTAATGGTGAAGGAACAACACACAAGATCCCACCCTCTTTGACTATGACCCTTGTTTTCAGGTACTTTTTGTGTTTTAATGAGAAACGGTCAGATTTACAGCTCATTTATTTCTGGTTAACTGAATTTGTTGCATTCCAGATCATTACATTGCAGTATGTTGCATCATTGTGGTCCAGCCACCAGCTTGTGCAGGAAGAACGAAGACAAAATTCCTTCAGTGCAGTACCAGTGAACCAGTAAAATCCAGCATTTATGCAAGCCCAATATGGATCAAATGCACTCTATACGAGGTGATATTGATATTCTACCTTGTGTATTTATTAATATTAATTAAAAATTATATTCTAAAGGCACAGAGGTGACAGAAGATCAACAGTGTGGCAGGATCAGTGTAAAAGCATAAAAAACTAAAACAAGGCAAAAATTAACCATGAGGTCTGTGCGCATTCAAAGGCAGTTTAACTCATTCAATGCCAGAGTGTTCCAGAACACGAGTATCTGCAGTGCCAAGCTAATTATGGCTGCAAACATTCAACATATTTAGATTGATCACGTCAATGTACAAACCTCTAATAAAACACATCATTTTACCTATTGAACAAAATAATTTGTTAAGGAGGAACATAAAATAAGTGATATAGGTTATAGCCATACCCACAGTTATTTTTAAATATCCACCTGCTGATTCAGTTGTAAACACACTATTAGAACAAAGTCAAACAATATTGATGATGATATAAATAATTAAGTGCTTTTCAGTTTGGTTCTATAAAAATCAGCTCTTGCATATCTATAGATATGTAAAAATAAACAATAACGACAACCTATGGACATTTGTATAGATATGTAAAAATAACAATAAACATGATCACTGTTCATTTGTATCGATATGTTAAAAATGTAAAATTAGCTGTCTGTGTGAGTTACTTTGTATCAACAGTTTCAACAGAAACAGTTATCCTAAGGCAATAGTAACATAAAATCTGTGGTATGACAGACTAATTTAAAAAAAACAAAACAACAAAACGATGGCCACTGGAGGAGATATTGGAAATAACTGGAAATCAGAAAATTATTAAATACAAACCCCAATACCAAAAAAGTTCAGACAGTATGTAAAATGCACATAAAAGCAGAAAGCAGTGATTTGTAAATTATCTTTTACACATATTTAATTGAAAACAGTATAGATATTTAATGTTTTACCTTATCAACTTTATTGATTTTTTTATTGAATGTGATGCCTGCAACACATTCCAAAAAGGTTGGGTTCAAAAACACTTTGTAGTATAGTAAAAAAACACTTGTATGTAGTTTGTAGTATACAAACAAGTATTTGTAGTATATAGTACCTTATTTTCAGGTAATCTTACAAGCGATACTATAACCTCTGTGCATTTGAGTGGATCTCTATGGGAATTGGGGTGTGGGACTAGATTAAGCTGTAAATTACACAGGGATAGTATGGAACCCATGTTTGGCTAAATGGCTGTAAGTCATCAAGGGTCTGAGGTATCAAAAGAGCCTCAAACCATCGCTCTGCTGCCAGATATGCAGTAGATCTGGATGGATCTCTTTAAGGGTTGTTTCTCCTGACTGAGGCCCTGACCGAATACGACCCCTGTTCCCTGTCCACCCAGACCCCTGTGTACTATGTGCCCTGTCCCCTCACTTTGCAAGCAGTGTGAGAAAAAAATCCCGCAAAACTCTTTCCAAATTAATGAGGAAGTAGCTCATAATAATTTACTCATTAAATTTTTTTTTATTGAGAATATCAATCAATGAACACATGACAATTGTTACAAAGTGTAGATTATGAATGATAATAGGTATAATTAGAGTATATTTACAAAAATCAATAAAGTTCATAAGGTAAAACATTAAATATCTTTTCTTTGTACTGTTTTCAATTAAATACAGTATACGTATGTAAAAGATAATTTACAAATCACTGTTTTTGCATTCATGTGCATTTTACATACTGTTTGTATAAGGGAAATTTAAAATACATTGATATTAAATTCCCCTAGCTTTCAGTCATTTCGTCTGGTAAAGATTTGAGCCATGGAATTTAATATCAATGTATTTTAAATTTCCCTTTTCCACCTTATACTGTTTGTATAAGGTGGAAAAGGGAAATTTAAAATACATTGATATTAAATTCCATGGCTCAAATCTTTACCAGACGAAATGACTGAAAGCTAGGGGAATAAGATGAACAAAACAAAACGGCAAGTTTTGTAACGCCAATCGCGTTAGAGCGGAGGCTTTGCTTATGCCAATTTTTATTTTGGTAATTTACTCAAGTGTGTTTGTTAATTTTCTCCCACTGCTGAAACAATACCATAGCAGGTTGGTACATTGTACACCACATTGTGTTCAATTTCATTATATTCTTGGTCACTGGCACAGAAACGTGTTGTTCCCACGGACCATTGTTGGTTTAGGTGGTCAATGTATTTTATTAAAATGCTATTAGAATAATTATTGAATCACCAGCCAGTTCTTCTGAGCAGTGTAGAGCAAATACCAGGTAAAAAACGTAATGTAAATTGGTCATTGACTCATTGTAAAATTTTACCCAGTTCAAAACCACAATTTTTTATTTGTACAACAGTGCAAAGTCGGCTGTGGTCAACATAAGTCCCTACTGGCACTTTAGAACGTTCGTATTTTTATCAACTTATGTCGCCCGCGGCACTGAATGGGTTAACCGACCAGATGGCGTGGTAATGCAGCATGCTATAGCATTAGTGGCTAGTAGACTACTTTTTATCAAGGACATAGATCCATTTTCTTTGGGAAAACGTTGTACTGTCTGTTAGTGTCCTAAAGAAAATGTCCTGTTTGTTGTCCCCCAAAAGTTGAAATGAGACCTATGTCCTTGCTTGTTGTGCACTTTGAACTTTCGGACCCCGCCTACACGTGTCTGTAAAACACAGCTTGATCCCACGAGCCACTTTAACAAGCATCCCAGACAGAAAAGAAAGATGATCCCCTCCCACAGAGACAGAGCTATGGAAAGAAACTCACAGGGCGGCATGTTGAGTGCATAACGCATTAACTGCACTTTATTTCATCGCACTCAGTTCATGACCAGTCCAATTCCCTCCCTAATTGTATCTGCAGCAGGGCTTTATAACACAACACAGGAACTTTCCTGCGTAATGACCAGCAGTTTACCCTGTGCATCCTTGGAAAAGCTCAATAGCTCACAATAGAACCTCAGGGAGCTATTGATTCTATGGATTCTCCTGGAGGAGGTGAATGTAAAGACTCTTATCCTGGAGGAGGTGAATGTAAAGACTCTTGTCCTGGAGGAGGTGAATGTAAAGACTCTACTCCTGGAGGAGGTGAATGTAAAAACTCTACTCCTGGAGGAGGAGAATGTAAAGACTCTACTCCTGGAGGAGGTGAATGTAAAGATTCTTTCTGGATGAGATGAATGTACAGTCAGCTATTGGACAAGGTGAATTTTTTTTTCTTCTTCGCATACTAAAAAACAAATACACATTGGTGTCGTTCTCTGATGTGCAATCTAGGGCTTTTATTTTTGCAGTGTGAGAAAAACTGGGGAGATGTAAAGACTCCACAGATGTCATTTCAGATTAGCACGGGGCTTGTGCGCTGCTTTGCTTTTTTTCCCTGTGGAGGTTCAGTGAGAAAATAATACAGAAAGAGCTTTTACTGAGCGGATCAATCATTTCCACAAGACCCTTAGGCTAAGGGCCTTGACTCAGTACGAGTTTCCTGCATCCAAATGTACACTTTTTCTGGGTACATTTTTACAATCAAAATACTTACATATTTTTTAAGTATTTTTTATTTTTTTTTGAAAGCATCACCCACCAGCTGCTCCAGATTTTTCTTCCCACCTGGGAGTTTTTACCTCGTTTGCCGTTTGGGGGTTCAGGCCTGGTTTTTGTTCAATTCTCCTTCTGTTTCACTGTACAGCGTCTTTGTGACAGTTCTCTGTAAAAACCGCTATACAAAATTGAATTGAAATGAATTGAATTGAGGGGGCCAGCGAGAGCAGCATTGAGCAGCACTGAGAGGAAAACATCAGGAAATGGTTCTGACGGTATGGAAGCATATCCAAAATTCAAATGAAAATGCAAATCGGCTATTGCATTTCGTTTACATTCGATGTGCGACATAATGACATAATTCAAATGCAAATGAAAGGCCATTTTGCGTTTTCATTTTCAAGTTAATGAAAATGTTAATGCAAATCCATTTCACATTTATTTTTTCTCGCCCTCTATGACACAACCCTGCCATAATTTAAATGAAAATGAAAAACTACATTAGAAGTTTCTTATTGTAGTCACATGATCTGTCACGCTGTATTTACCTCGTCATATGCAGACATAAATATAAACATTTTGTTTTGTCATAAGCAGACATCCATGCAAACATTTGTGAGTAGAACTTGGTTGGATTCTTTCACTGAACAAAAAACATGAATGTTGAATAAAAGAAATGTATTCCCTAACCACCCCGCCCCCCCCCAAAAAAGTGACTTCCCCATTCATTTAGATCATAGACATGAACTAAAACTTACTTTTAAACAATTTCTAGTGATTATGTCTTACCATAAATTCCCTGGATTGTTCGATATAACGCCCGTTCGCAAAATATGTTGTTTTTCTAGACCAGCTTTGAGTATATTTAACATTTTAGTATTCTTTTGTGAATATGCCAGCGCTGGCACTGTTAAAAAACTCAACATCCCATAATTCCCGGATGGTTCAATGAAGTAAAACAGCCGAATTAGCAAGGTGGTTTTCACTGCCAAAAATGTCCAGACGAGATGCTGATATCTGATTGGTCGAGAATCACCCGTGCGTTGCAGTAATGGATATAAAGTGGACTACAAACCAGACTACAATCATTAAATCATTACTTTAAAAAAATTTAATTGGAACATGCAATGTATGGTCTATATCCTTTGACCACACAGGCTAATACAGGAACGCTTCGGCTAATTCCATAAATCAGATTTCAAGAAATTCTGAGACTATCTGTATATAGGGAATTTACTTCCGAAACCAAACTCCACCCACGTCTGACGTACTCACTTGAGTACTCTATAGCCTTGCTGTAGTGCACAGGATGCTGGGAATTATTTCTGCATGTGATGGAAGAATGCACAGTACATGCAGAGGGCCCTGCAGTAGTGTGCAGGATGCCAGGAATGATCTGTGCATGTGATAAAAGAATGCACTGCACATGTAATGGAAGAATGCACAGTGCAGTGTTGAAATTCAACTGCATTCGCATGAAATTGGGTCGTTTTAACCAAAGCATGTTGCAAGAATCTAGAATTGCATTTTATGTGTATTTTCCAACTAAATTTAAGTTCCATGTTATAGGCTAACTTTTGCAATCCCATGGTAAATATCCGGAAAGTTTCTGGAAATTTACCGGACATTTTCCACCCCTTTGCAACCCTCGTGCAGAGTAAAGGTAACGTAGTCCACAGAAAGCCTGAGACAGCGATCGAAAAGAGACACAGGCTACAAAAATAGTGGATTATTTTGTATGGTGCAGGCCTATAGGCTAATTAAAAAATATATATAATTTAAAAAACTTGTGTAGGCATATTCCACGTAGGCTATCTTGTGTAGACTGCCATTCATGTCTTTACCCAACAGCTGGCAGTAAAAACGGAAAAAAACAGCAATTGAGCTTCTTTTATTATTGGGTGAAAACACTGGGGAAATGACCCCGGGGCACAACCCCGACTCTGATCTCCCTACTCACAGGCCCATCAACCTTGAAAGATTTTCCTGTAGCCTCGGGTATTGTTGCCTAATAATCTATATTTAGCCTAGTCATGAAGCAACATAGCCTAGGCTACAGATTATAACAAATTGACATTTACACAATTTTTTTAAATTATATTTTTATTTTATTATCGTTCCGTTCTCAATGCTGTAAGATGCGGGGGTTAGCCTCTATGATGCTGATTTTACTGTTGTGGCCTAGCCTACTACACAAAACATTTTAATTTGTTCAATTTAATTAGGCTAGGCTACGTGAGAGAGAATGTAAAAACTGGTCTTTTTAGAGGGTGTGCGAATACAATGAATTCCGACAGTAGCCTATCTAAACAGCTGTAAAATACATTTTTGTGAGTATTGGCACAGTGCCATTATGCTCAGTCTTTTAAGAACATAGGCTACAGAATAATTTTAATTTAAATAGGTCTACCACTCGAAATCTAACACTCAGACAAGACATAAGCACTTATTTTATTGATAGCCTGCTTATTTTATTTTAGTGACATGGAATATAGGCTAGGCAATAGCCCAATTTTGGTTTATCACACAGCCCTGTCTAAGGCAAACCGGTGAACGGAAATCTTTTTTTCAATCTAACGACTACTGCCACTATTACTAATAATAATAAGTTAAATGATCTGAAGGAATCAATGAATCCTTTTCTTCATATTGTCTTACTGTTGGTTTTACATTTTGCAGAGAAAATTAGACAGTTATATTTCGCTTTATTTATTACCGTCTATTTAAACAGCTAGACATTTATTGAAGTCATTCAGGATAAGTACTTTTCTCAAGGGCACAACAGCAGTGCTCCATGTGGGAATCAAACTTAAAGCTTCAGCGATAAAAGCCCTGTTCCCTAACCCCTATGCTGCAGTGCCACACACCACAGGTGGTGACAGGCAGCTGTGTTCCAATTCATTTTCAAAATTTAACCTTTATTCAACAAGGTATACCCCATTGAGATCAAAATCTCTTTTGCAAGGGGGACCTGACAAAAAACATAACTTACCCAACAAGACAGGTGACAATCAAATTACAAACATCAAATTGGGAATGAAACAGTAGTATAACAGAAATCAAAGAACAGAGGTTTAAAAGAAGGAGCATACTTCAGCCACATACTTCAGAGTACTGAATTACATGTTTAAAATCAGCGATTGGAATTTGTCTAGTGTAAGATTTTTGGGAAGATTGTTTAAACTATAAGGTGCAGAATAACTGAAACCCAACTTTCCAAATTCAGTAGTGGGGTGAGTGACTTCCCTTGGGTGTCTCTGTGGCATACCCTGCAAGAGCACCGTCCTCATGCTCACTGTGAGCCGTGACGTTGGTGGTTTGAATTTGGCCAATGCGACCTTGTCTCTCCCCCTCTCACTCCCATCCTTCCCGGCTCTCTACACTGTGCTGCCCAATACAGCCAAACGGCCTAAATATATAACGTAAAAAAAGTTTCACATTCCTAGAGGGGAGGTGATAACTATGTGAAGACATCTCGGGTAGGAAGGAAGTAGACCAAGTAATTGTTTTATAGATTCATATATACCATTACCGGTCAGCCGTCCATCCAATCCTGTTTCACCTTTTCCCTGAGGGGTAATGGAAGCCCATCAGTGGTGGAAATTTACGCACGACTTACACTTGATCACAGGAGCATTTTTAGTGCCTGCATTTCGCTCAGCCACTCTTCTGCAGCAGTGGTTCTGGTGGAACACAGGTGTTTGTTTCCACCTTAAAATCAACAACCGCGAAAACAGGTGAGTACTGCTTTAACTGATCAATTACATTGTAGGTAACAAGACAAAAGGAGAAGATCCTGCAACTCTCTGCTTTGTGGCCAGCCAGGTCAATGCACCTCAAAGGTCCAACTGTGTCCAGCTGAGCCTGCAGTCTGTCATGGTCTGGTTCACAACATCCAAATACTTCCATTTTAGAAGCTAATAAAAGCCCTTTGTGTACACTCTTGTGTCCCTGTAGGTGTCCATTTTGCTTGTATGACATTAACCATGGATCAACTGCATCTAAAGTTAGGGTACTGGTACTGCTTTGTATCGCAGCAGCCATAATCTCACTGTGTTCGTTCGTTCGTTCTGCACATCAGTTTCTGTGAGCGTCTTACTTTAAATCAGCTACGTGGGCTTTGTGTGAGACAGTCATAATTAGATTGACACGCTCATAAAATATGAAAGACTGTTGTGCGTGCGCACAGTGCTCACTTCTGTCATTGCAGAACAAATGGACAAGCGGACTGTTTCTCTCTGCGATCCATCACAGAAGACCTTTTTCACCTTGCCCTTTCCTTCAGACCGTTTCCCTCTCTGTACCACTTTGTCTTCCTTTATGTCTCTCCATCCATCTTTATTTCTGTTCCTCACTTAGCATCTCAGTCTCTCTGTCTCGGGGCATCTCCTGGTTGGGGGCTGTTGTCGCTCGCTCGGTATGATGGATGCTGGCATGCTGTCAGGCAGCGCTCCAATTGCAGTAAAACATGTCCGTTTGACCCCAGCTGCTCAATGACTGTCCCCACAGTCCCCCCCCCCCCCCACCCCCTCAGGCTATCTATGTGACATTACAGTCAATACTAGGGGTGCAATAAGTGGAAATGTTGGAGGCTGAAATCAATAACCAATATTTGACTGGCTGATGCAAACTGCAACCACGTATCCACATTCAATAAAGAAGTATAGACCACATGGCCAAAAGTACCTGCTCATCTAACATCTCATTCCAAAAACATGGCCATTAATATGGAGTTAGTTCCCCCTTTGCTGCTATAACAGCCTCCACACTCCTGAGGAAGGCTTTCCACTATGTTGGAACATTGCTGCGGAACATTTGCTTCCATTCAGCCAGAAGGGCTGAGGTTAGGGCTCTGCGCAGGCCAGTCAAGTTCTTTCACACCAATCTTGACAAACCATTTCTGTAGGGGCCTCGCTTTGTGCAAGGGGGCATGTAATTCGGAAACAGGAATGGGACTTCTGCAAACTGTCGCCACAAAGTTGGAAGCATAGAATCATCTAGAATGTCATTATATGCTATAGCGTCAAGATTTTCCTTCAGTAGAAATAAGGGGCCTTTTAAAAAATAAAAAAAAGGCAGAGGCCAAGGGGTGTCCAGATACTTTCAGCTATATAGTGTATGAGCACTTAAGATAGAAAAACGTTTTCAAATTTTAGTTGTCTAACAAAATATTTCAACATGCATCATTATTAAGCAGAGAACATGAGTCTAGAGAGCTACCGAGGCTCTGTATAACTTTGGTGCCTTTGGCTGGTAAAAATGATTAATTAAAAGTAATGAATAAAAGAGGTTCACACAAATATGATTTGGCTACTTTATGAGCATAACATTTTCACTTGATTTTGAGCATCAGTGAAACAAAGACACAGGTGGAGGTGCAGAATGGCTCCTCAGTCACTGCAGGGCGTGTGCAGCAGATAAGGAGCGTAGAACATCAACGCGGTCCTGGCTCACAGAACACACTCCCCTGCCTGTTAATGCAGCCAAAATGCTTTCTTTCCCCCCGCAGCCCCGTTGAGCCCACGAAGGCCAGGTTGAGTTCCACGTGTGCGCCATGGCTTCGGTAGTGGAACACAAGCAGGTTCTGTCGCATTGCCTGCCCTACCCACACCCCCGCCACCCCTCCCCAAACAAGACCCCCACCTCCCATGAACCCCGGCACGCTCTCTTAGGGGACGACACTGGTATTTGCCTGCAGGCACACCCCCACTTTAAAAGCAAAAGAATGCACTATCCACTTATACAGATAAACAAGCTTCAGCTGCGGAGACGACCATCTCCGGCCCTCACAAACTGTGGCACGTCAGAACAGCCTCAGGACCTGGGGCTTGTATCACGAATCAGACTAAGTGGGTTAGCTGGATAACTGTGCTGAGTAAAATCAGGAACACCCCCCCCCCCCTAAATATGGAACATATTTCCAGGTTCCAGGTTTTACTCAGCGCAGTAATCCAGCTAACTCACTTAGCCTGCTTTGTGATACAGGCCCCAGGACTCATCTCTGCAGGGGAGTCTTCCATACATTCAGAAACTTTCTGAATCCTACACAAATGCATGTACGACCGCACGCGTTCATCAAACATATAAAGGGACCTGACAAACAATCTCTCAACAAAAAAAAAAAGCATGAAGTCGAAACGTGACAGAATGAATAAAGAGCTTCATTCTCTGTCGGACATGAACTCGACCAAGTGGTGACAAGCGCCGTAGATTGGGGCAGAAGCATTTTTTTCAACACCCCTCAAGGAGTCTCAGATTTGTCAGGTCCTGGTAGGACACGAATCAGGACATGGTTCAAGCACAAGTCCGGGCAAACGAGGAATGCGTGGCTCCGTGAGCCCGGCTTGGGCTGGGGGCTGGCTGTAAGTCTTCTCCAAGGAAGGACACTCACTAGTCAAACCCGCAGGAGAAAACTGTAAATGGATTTGGGCAAAATGGTGGAGACATCAGTCGCTTGCAAGGTAAAGTATAAATAAAAAATATTTTAAAAAACCCAACAACCCGTATTGCATATTTAATTCATGTATGCAAAAACCTATTGCAACACCTCAAATAGGGTGGTCAGTAACCATACAGTACCAGTCAAAAGTTTGGACACACCTACTCGTAGAAAGTTTTTTTTCCGTCATTTTTACTGTTTTCCACATTTTAGAATAGTAAAGACATCAACACTATCAGATAACACAAATGGAATTATGCAAAGACCCAAAAAAAAGTGTAAAACAAATAAAAAACGTCTTTTATTTTAGATTCTTCAAAGTAGCCACCGTTTGCCTTGATAACAGCTTTGCACATTCTACCTGGAAATAAGGTATCAAGAGTCTTTCGATATCCTTTTATACAGAGCCATGATAGCATCACCTGTTTACCCGTGGAATACCTGTTTACCACAGAAGTTGGTTGAGAGAATGGCAAGAATGTGCAAAGCCGTTATCAAGGCAAAGGGTGGCTACTTTGAAGAATCTAAAATATAACACTTTTTTTGATTTGTTTGCATAATTTAATGTGTTATCTCATTGTTTTGATGACTTTACTATTCTAAAATGTGGAAAACAGTAAAAAAAACCTATGAGTAGGTGTGTCCAAACTTTTGACTGGTACTGTATTTTATGAACTGCAAGGCCAATTAGTTCTAGCCTACCCATAAAAATAGGGGTCGATCAATAAGTTTAACACTTAATCCATGAAACACTGAATCACTCTAACTGAACACTGGCAGTGTGCCGATTGGTAGCGCCAAGGTAAGAATCCGACATTTATGTTGACAATTTGATAATTGTAAGGAGAAATGTAGGAGTTTCTGTGGTTTGTGTGTATGAACGTGCAAACGAGTGTGTTCTTGTGTGTACATGTGTGCCCCCAAGTGTTTTTCATGCAATTGTGCCATGAGTGTGCATTTGTGTGTGTGCGTGCACACAAGTGTGTGTGTGTGTGTGTGTGTGTGTGTGTGTGTGTGTGTGTGAGTGTGTGTGAGTGTGTAGATCTGTGTGTGTGTGTGTGTGTCTGTGTGTAGGTGTGACAGGAATGTGCATCCAAAAACTATTATCAGTCTTTCCATCCCAAAATAAGAAGAGCATTAAACAGTCTACAAAAGCACAGGCTAATTCTATTGAGCTAAGACACAGACGCAAAAGAGAGGGCTCTGCATATATCCAGAAAAGCATACCCGCCAATGCGCGGCTCATTTATTATGACCTGTCATGAAATACACAAATCCATGTAGCACTCTGAAATTGAACAGCAACCAGTTAGACTAAATGTGAAATAAAAATCACTTTGTACCCATTTCAACTTACTAGATAATTATCCGCAGAGTGCTTCACGTCGACTGTTTCAAGAGTCTGGTTTCGCACTTTATGCATTTCCGAAGGACCAATTATTAAGTGCAACATGAGTGTAGTAGTAATTTCCTTTCAAACATATCATAATGTTCATGTATGTTTCAAAGACAAGAACTCAAAAGTTCATATTAAAGGGGCTATATGTAACAGATTTACTGTACTAAATCATAAAATGACCATGATATTTCATCAGAGATTAAGGAAACATGCTAAATCGAAATACTGGCTTCTCCGACAATAATGCTACAGCCAGTATATTCTCCTTTGAAATTCCATTCCGGGTCGTAACGTCTGTTTTTGTCCTGTGTGATTCACTATTCTCCGAGTTGACTCCGCCCACTGCCCGATCGTCTCCGAGTTGACTCCGCCCACTGCCCATTTCGACACCCCGGGTTGCCTGATATGAAACAAATTGGCACACAAACACAGCACGCTGCAGCTATGGAAGCAAGCAAACAAACTGGATCAACTGCGATGGTACTAGATTCTACCAAACCTAAAAAGCCTCATCCTCTTTCGAAACAGCTCCACGACCAGAGCCGTGCTAAAACACGGGCAAATCTTGGACTGGCATTTGAAAGATGGAGACAGCTTAGAGCCCAGAAGGCTTTCAAGACGGATGCCGAGTTGGCAAATTTTCTCCTGAACAGATAAGCATTGAGCTTCAGCTAACGTTAGCTAACCTTAGCTAATTTATCACGGCTACTAGCTAGTTATCTATCCTACCTAATGAACGAATCAATGAATGTGTTCAAATTTCACAAGCGTTAGATTGCTAGGTAAATATTTTAGTGAAACGATGCGCGTCTAGGTAAGGTATTCTTTGTTTTGAGGCTAACGTTAGCTAGCAAGCTAGCTAAGGGTATCATTCAAACAAAGGAATTTTGTTGTCTTATATTTCAGAATAATGTTAGCCAAACACTGATATTTAGGGCACTGAGCTGGCTGAATTTCTCACTGCCACGGTTTTAAACAGGAAGCAGTCCTGAGATGACAATTAAGCTTGCAAATGGGTTTAATGCAGTTATAGGCCTATAATGAAATAAAATCAGTCTTTAAAACTTATGATTTTATCAACCTAGTGTAATTTCTGCCTACATTAAACGACGTGAGCGCTAGACGCTATAATGAACCCTGCACTGGGTGTAAGATAGCAAAGACACCTGCGTTTGGGTTAGCGCCGCTTAGCGACGGGTGTAAGATAGGGCCCGAAGTGTCTTTTTCTCTGTGATATTACATTACAATCACTTACAGACACTTATTGAGAGCGACGCAGTCGAGACATTGTTTTCAGTTGTTTCCATGTGTCTTGGCGCTGTGCCTTTGTACCTTCACTAACTGCGCTTGCTAACTATTTTGATGCGCTCGCCAAGTGAATAAATACTTTAGTGAATCATTAGTTATGCATGAAGCATGAACACTTTATTTTTTTCCTTTGTGGATCTATTCCTCTATATTCAATGTTAATGCTTTTCCAGAGTAACACATCTCTGCGAACAATGCTTTTGTCAAAACAAAAGTTTGCCTTTTGCGAAAGATGCCTTGTAGGGGGCATTGTGAATCACACGCTTCTTTCGAGCACGTTCTACACCCACAGCCACAAACTGAAGCCCCCTCAGCTCTATAAATAAGCAGGCAGCCTCATGTTTGTTTTTCAGCACAGCCCCTTCAGTCTCTGAGAACAGGTTTTCTGACTCTGCTGTCATGCCAACACAATAACCTTGTCTATTCTGTCCAGATAAATAACGGACTTTCTCAATAATATTGCATTCCATTGAATTCCGAGTTTGTGTGCATTATTTCATATTTATGTGTGTGAGGACATCCATCGATCCATACATTATCTAACCTATCTAATTCCTGGTCAGGTTCGTGGGGGGCTGGAGCCTATCCCAGCATGCATTGGGCGAGGTGTGGGAGTGTAGGATAGTGGGTAGGGAAAGTTACTTTACCAGAATTGATTCAGTAAATATCCAGCCGTATAGGCGGAATGCAAGCCGTTTAAGCCGCTCTGGATATGAGCATCTGTTAAATGCCTTAATGTAAATTTGCCTTTACTGAGAATGAAACACTGTTTTGGCAAATGTAGCTGGGTATGCAGCAGAATGTATAATCACTAATGAATAATATCATGATAATGATATCACAGCTTAAATAAATGAAAAAGAATATGTCAACAAGCTGGAGGCTTTTATACACAGAAATGCCAAATCTAACAACGGTCACGCAATTAATTACTACTTAGCATGTGCTTAGTCCTGTGGTATCATTTAAGTTTGTATGACCTTTTCAAAAATGATTTGCATTTTAATGTGGAGTCATTTTTTGTTTCCAAGGAGATGACAGTGGTCTCAGGGGAAGCATGTGTTCTCTCTTGAGGCAGGATGGCCAAAAGCCACAGATCCAGAAGTCAGTAAGTACTGCACACAGGAGTCAGTACTATACACAGGAGTCAGTACTGCACCATGGTGTCAGTACCATACACAGGAGTCAGTATTGCACCATGGTGTCAGTACTATACACAGGAGTCAGTCCTGCAGTCAGATGTCAATAATGCACCTGGGGGTCAGTAATGCACCCAGGAATCAATACCCCTGTGCAGGTGTCAGTACCCCAGAGTAACTCCCCAGGGTCACTCACATACTAACATATCAAGTTATACAGCTGGACATTATAAATGTCCATTATTTCACAACCGTCTAATTGTATTTTTTTAATTCAGAATTTAGATGTTTTGCTGCTAAATCCCTGAGTGTTGTAGACAATATTCAAGAACAGGATATCCGGAGTTGTCCTTTTTGCATAAATTAATGTAGAAGCTATTGGGAACCTTAAAAATGGATGCAACCCTCACTAAAAAACATCATAAGGAAAGATGAAACATTTAAAATTACCAGTGTGCAACATCAGACCATTCACTATTTGGCCTTTCCTTTGAAAGCTGCAGTCTATACATTGTCTATTCAGGCTCACAACTGTTGGGAAATTTATCTGGACCAATAATTCTCAATGCTACTCAAAAATATTAAAATCACCGTCTCCGGCACTCCCTTCCACAGTTATGGCTGCCCCACCAGGTGTGTTGTACTAATGTGCTGAGTCAGGGTCAGGACTTGGGATCATTATTTTCATTAGTTTATAGATATACAGTGAGCACCATAATTAATTGGACAGTGACAAATGTTTTGTTATTTTGGTTCTGTACTCTAGCACTTTGAGTTTGTAAGGATACAATGATGGATGATGAGGTTGAAGTGCAGACTGTCAGCTTTAATTTGAGGGCATTTTCATCCATATCAGATGAACCATTTAGAAATTCTAGAACATTTTGTACATAGTCCCCCGCATTTTCGGGCATCAAAATTTTTTTTTGAACTCTATGGAAAAATAAGTCAGGAGAAGAAACCCTTCAAGTTATCCATCCATATCTACTACATATCTGGCAGCAGAGTGATGGTTTAAGGCTTGTTTGATATGTCAGACCCCTGATGACTTAGAGCCATTTAGCCAACCTTGTGTTCCTTACTGTTCCAGTGTAATTTTCAGCTAAATCTAGTCATGGCATGCAAAGAATATGCGACCACATATTAAAAATGTTCTAGAATTTCGAAACGGTTCATCAGGTATGGATGAAAATACCCTAAAATCAAAGCTGACCTCATTGTCATTGTATCCTTTGTATCAAACTCAAAGTGCTAGAGTACAGAACCAAAATAACAAAAAATGTGTCACTGTCCAATTAATTATGGCGCTCACTGTACATTTGGGAGGTATTTTGTATATTGTAACAAAACAGCCTCTCGATTTTAGTGTGATTTTCCCAGCCCTGTCTGTGGGGAGACGGTGATGGCTCTTTTGAAGAGGTGACACATAAGCTGTGTGTATGTGTGTGTGTGTGTGTGTGTGTACATATCTGGGAGGAACCATTTTTGCCCTCCTCCTTTTCACCAGCAGAGTGTATGATTTTAAGAAGGGCGATCGATGGGAAGAGGTAAGGAGGCAAAAGCATTCAGAAACTCAGCAGTTACTTACTGTCATGGAGTTCTGGCCTTCTGCAGAGTATCTGCTTGTTTTATCTCCCTTAGCAACGCCTACATCTTCTTCACATATAGAATTCCTTCTGATGTAAGGGAATACAGCTGAGCGACATCTCTGCAAAAGCAACTGTTTGCACAGTACGGTCTATTAACTGCACACAAACTTTTCTGTCGGAGTCCAGACCAATGCAATTTACAGTTGAGAACAGTGAAAAAACAAGGCAGCTTGTCTTAGACTGCATAAATCCAGTCACGTCTCCTATTCACCCCTTTTCCCACAAGTGATGCTTGTTGTGACATGATAGCAATCATTGCTGTGAACAGGCAAAAGAAACACATTATCAAATATCTGCTGATCAACATCACAGCAGAGGCTTAAAAATCAATTTCCGTTCATGTAACTTCATTTTTAGAAAGCAAGACAAATAAAAGAAAAGAAAAAAGCTATTTTATCATTGGATCTCATGACTCCAATAAAATGTATGAGTTATGCAAATAAAAAATGACAAATCCAGAATGAGAAGTTTACCATCATTTAACAGAAACCTTTAATTTCTCAAACAAGCGGCCTTATTGTGCAAATACAGGTTTTTCTGCAGAGACACGTGCTGCACAACACAACTGCTCCCAGCTTAGGCCCACCCAAATTCAGAGTATCATCTTCTGCTTCAAATGAAATCAGGAGTATTGGTAAAACATTCAGCAAGCGTAAACTGACACTCACTCCCTGAGCCTCAAGAGCTACACTTGCATTAAAAGCAAAATGATACAATGGGTGTGGCACTGGTTACAAAAATAGACAAAGAAGAACTTTACAATTCATTGGTTCAGCCCAAGGACAATTTTTTAGGGGGTAAAACAGTTGTTTGCACTGATGTTCAGATTCTTTCTCTCTTGCGATGAGCATCTATTAAAATCACATTGCAAAACACATTGAAATATTCACACATGTAGAGACCACAACAAAAGCCAGATACACAGATACTTTCAAACTGCAAAACATAGGCACATCTGTGAAGGTAGCTCTAAGGCACTTACAATAACTTAATTATATATAATTATATAAGCACTTTGACTACCTAAAATTGTGAAATACTTATGAGTATTCTCAGCTGTAGGCTAAAAAGCCCTGATAACAACCAAGCCCTATATTTTATTCCTTTTATAGGGATAGATTCAGTGCAGTTTCCTTCAAATTCTTCCCTTCAAATTCTTACTTAGGATTCTCGTTTGTTCTTGAAACAAACTTATTAAGGTAAGCCTAAACAACCCCAACTGGTCTCTGATTTACTGCTTTTTTTCCCACTTGGGCAATATGAGGAGAGAAAAGCCAAAGCAGGGTCTGACTTGGAAAAAAAACATGCAAAAGAAACATCCACTGCCAGACACACCCACAAAAAAAAAAAAAACTGGAACAGGCTATCGTGCTAACAGCACAGGCTATCGTGCTAAATGCACAGACATACCTGCCGCGTTATTCAAACCTGTCTTCCAGCTACAGCATTCACGCTACATGTTCCCTGTTGAATTTACTTCGAAAGTGTGGGCAGTGTAGTTGATGAATAACGGAACAGTCAGAGTTTGCCGGAATGAACATGAGTTGTTAAAGGTGTGTGTGTGGAGAGGAAAAAAAAGTAAAAGGTATGTGTGGGTGGCCCAACATTCTGTGGGGTGGGGGGAGCTGAGAGAAGGACAGGCACTTCAGTGAGGTTTGGCATGATTCTTCAGAATCACACATTACCAGCTGGTCCATCACTGGCCCACAGCCCACTGATGGTTTCCTGTAGTGCAGATTAGCCACAGATTCCACTGTCGAAGATCTAATGATAGGCAGGGCGCACAGCACGCAAGCTAAACTAGCCATTTGCTACTGCACGTCACAGACATCTCCAGAAATTAACAAGAAATAAAGCCATTGCCAGTTAATTATTTGCAATACTTATCCATTAGCATGGAATCAAAATCCTGATAAAATCTCAGCCTGACCTTTTGCGAATTATAGGCTACTAATAGCATGGATATTGCTTTAGCAGTTCTGCGTGTCTTTAAATCGGCAACACTGAAAAGGCCAGATCGACCTATCATGTCAATTAAGTTTCTTTAGCTGATTCAGTCAAGCTCTACGTACAGGAATGCCTCCTCCATGATCAACTGTGGGCCCGTATATTGGGCCCTTACCACAGTGCCCCCCCATGTACATGGGGTGATTTGTCACAGTGCATCCAGGCACGCAGCCCTGAGTTACTGCAGTAATTACTGGCAAAGCTAACGGCGGTAAACATCCTTCTGCACTACCCCAATGTTGGCCCTGCTTGCTCGCAACGTTTTTTTTAACGTTCTGGTGACATTGAGGCAATTAAGTCGGTGTTACCGAAGGGATGCAGTAATGTTGCAATAACATTTTGGAAGTCAGGGCTGAGCAGCGGAGGACTGTGATAAATCCTGAACATTGGAGTGTTGTCGATAACCCCAAGAGTGTTTACAGGAGGACTGAAGGAGATGTGGATCTCCCTGCACACGCTCACTGTTCCCATAACCTTTGGGACAGGCAAAGCATCCAGCACCCGTACCAGAGAGAAATATTAATTAAATACATTGTAAAATGTATTACTTGGATTGGGATGGCAGGTATGCCATCTGCCAAGTTACGGCTTGGTGGGGCATGCCCCATACCTATACAGCACCGAGAGTTTGGCACTTTTCAGGGTTTCCTACAGAAGTAACCACAATGACCATAGACTCTCAGCCCTTAAAAACATTAACTTCTGTATGTTCTGACCTCATGTAACCACACAGCATTTATATACAACTTCACACATCCACACAATAAAGCCCCAAACTTGGGTTATTTTGCCGTTTTTCTCCTTCCTCTTCCACTTCTTCTTCTTCCCATTTTCCTGCCAAACTGCCTGCCTCCGTCGCGATGTTATCCAATGGGGAGAATTATTATTTGAGGGTATGGTCCGTATACCTGCTCATCAAGCTTATCGTCCAATAAAAACACTTCATACTAATGTTTTTTAATGTTAATATAGCTAATGGCTTCATGCTTTCCAAGAAGCTACTGTGGCTTAGTGGTTAAAACTGCAGTCTCTCACACAGTGGATTGTGGGTTCGAGCCCAGCAGGGCACGTGTATTTTCCACAAAAACAATGTGCAACTGTTAAGTACTTTTCATTTCTTAGACTGTTATTATTTTCACATTGACACATTAACGTATTTTTACTGCAAAGGCAAAAGAGGTTTACAATATTAACTGTTCAATGTTTCACTTGTATTTCACTTGTACTTTATAACCGGATGCTCGCTTTTGTCTGGTTTGGGGAGGGTGTTACGCTCTGCTCTTGCGGTCATGACTGACTGACTGTGGAAACCCCTTGCCTCGGCCAACATTTCTTTATTCATTAATTCCTTCACTTCAGCTCTGTCCACTTTATCCTTTTCACACATAACACAAGGTCACCATAAAATTAACTACTAGGAAAATTAAGAATTTACGATAATAGCCTACATTAAGAATTGAGGATAGCCTCTTTTAAGCTGCAAGCCTTTAAGCGATCGGATTTATAACCCGCCAATTCCCCAAACATATCAGATTCATGGTTAGTCACTTATAAATAGATAGCCTCCAAATGTGGCTCTAGTCTATGCTACTCTGCTGATAATGTAGCTTACTGCAAACACTTTTAATTATTATATTAACAATAATAATAATAATAATAAGAAGAAGAATCTCTAGTATGTACTTTCTTAGTAGTATCTACTGTTTTCTTTCTGGCTAAGATTCCTGGGAAATATGCGTTGTCCAATTAAGCTTGTTCGCCAACGTTACTTCCTGCTTCTCGTCAGGAAGCAGAAACAAGCTAGGCTACTACGAAGCGAAAAAAAACTCTGCTGTGCAGAAACTCACTAGCTCGCTCGCTAGCTCGTTATGGAAGCATATCCGCGCCAAAATTCAAATGAAAATGCAAATCGGCGATTGCATTTCGTTTACATTCGATGTGCGCACAAACCATGACATAATTCAAATGTAAATGCAAAAGGTGCACTTTGCGTTTTCATTTGCAAGTTAATGTACGCACTTTATCTGACAATTTGAAAATGTTAATGCAAATGCATTTCACATGTAATTTTTCTCGCCCTCTACGACACAACCCTGCCATAATTTTAATGAAAATGAAAAACCACATTTGCATTAGCAGTTTCTTGTTGCAATCGCATGATCCATGACAAAAAGGAAATGATAATTCAATTCGCCATTTAACATATCGTTTTCATGCTTTTGTGGCACAAAGAGTGACATAATTCAAATGCAATGGCATTGCATCCGTTTGCATTATCATTTCCGTGTGGTCACGCAAAAACCCTGCCAAAAATCCGAACTGAACATGCATTTGCAAACTGTCAAAGCTGCCCATCAAGGCGGGGCCTCGAAGAAAGGGGCGTTACAGGGAACTGTTCAAACCACTGAACATAATGGTTGTCTGTGATTTCGGTCGTCAGGCAGTTACCAGGCTAGATAGCGACATTTCCTAGTCCTCTGTGTTTGGGGATTATAGGCTAAATGCTAAAAACTATAAAGTCAACGAGGTAGCCTAAATGATCCAAGCCAACCCGTTGTTCCTACTAACTTAACCTTAACAGCAGGGAGGACTTACGTGGCTTAAGGGGCAATAGATTTCCGTTCACCGGGTTGCCTTAGACAGGGCTGTGTGATAAACCAACATTGGGCTATTGCTTAGCCTATATTCCATGTCACTAAAATAAAATAAGCAGGCTATCAATAAAATAAGTGCTTATGTCTCTAATCGTGTCTGAGTGGTAGACCTATTTAGCTAAATGAAAATGATTCTGTAGCCTATGTTCTTAAAAGACTGAGCATAATGGCATTGTGCCAATACTGACGGATTATTTTATTTTTTACAGCTATGTGGATAGGCTAGGCTACTGTCGGAACTCACTGTATTCGCACACCCTCTAAAAAATATTTACGTTCTCTTAATAATCAAGAGCCTATTCAAATTGAACAAATTTAAATGTTTTGTGTAAGCTAGGCTACAACAGGAAAATCAGTGTCATAGAGGCTAACCGCCTCATCTTACAGCATTGAGATCTGGAAAGCTCCAGAGACTGTGCGAATAGCCTACCTAGTAGCCTACCAAAGACGGTGAATTGTGTTGTAGGATAGCCTATATGGTGTAACGTTATAATTAAATAAAAATATTATTTTAAAAAAAAATGTAATCATCTGTAGGCTATGTTGCTTCATGACTAGGCTAAATATAGATTATTACAATAGCCGAGGCTACAGGTAAAATTCCCAAGGTTGATGGGCCTTGTGAGTAGGGAGATCAAAATTGGTTGCGTCATGTATCTAAAATCTTTTGTGCCCACCGGGGTCGCTTCCCCAGTGTTTTCACCACAGAACTATATACGAACGTGGTTTTCACCAAATAAAAAAAGAAGCTGTCATTCAGTTTTTACAAGTCTTTTATTGCCATCTGCTGGGTAAAGACATGAATGACAGTCCATACTACACAACATAGCCTATGCGGAATAGGCCTAATTACACAATTTTATATTTTTGTTTAATTAGCCTAGATTCTATACGTTACACCATACAAAATCCACCGTTTTTGGTAGCTAGGCTGTAGGCTCAAGCTGTGTCTCGTACGGATCGCTGTCTCAGGCTTTCTGTGGACAACGTTACCGTTGATCTGCACATAGCCTAAGGGTAAGGCTATCTAAAAGAAAACAATAATTAATAGAAATCGTGATGGAAATGCCCACGGTGAAAAGGGTACCACATTTTTCAGGCATAGCTGGTTTTGGCCAGGGAAACCCGTAACATTAAGCTATCGGCTAGTTTCCACACCAGATTAACGAAAGCAGGCTAAATTGTGAAATTAATTTAGTTAACATTGGGCTGGCTATGGCTAGTCGTAACTTTTAGGCTACCTCATTTCCTTTTTAATTCCTATCATTTCGCCTATAATCCCCAAACACAGAGGACTAGGAAATGTCAGTATCTAGCCTGGTAACTGCCTGACAACCGAAATCACAGACAACCACTGAATCATATGTTCAGTGGTGGTTTGATCCGAACAGTCCCCTGCAACGCCCCTTTCTTCGAGGCCGCGCCTTGATGGGCAGCTTTGACAGTTTGCAAATGCATGTTCAGTTCGGATTTTTGGCAGGGTTTTTGCGTGACCACACGGAAATGATAATGCAAACGGATGCAATGCCATTGCATTTGAATTATGTCACTCTTGTGCCGCAAAAGCATGAAAACGATATGTTAAATGGCGAATTGAATTATCATTTCCTTTTTGTCATGGATCATGCGATTGCAACAAGAAACTGCTAATGCAAATGTGGTTTTCATTTTGGTAAGATGAAGAAACACAGGGCCAAGTTGCATTAAATAATTTAGGAAAGTTTGGATAGCATTGCTTTGGAATAGAGCTAGTTTATTTAGTGTGAGCTACCATAGGCAATATTGTTAGTTGTAACTTGGCCATATTTTGATATCAAGACTTTTAAAGGCAGGCCTAGTTTTTGCAAGTTGGAATTAAGAACTTATGGACAGCGCTATGTAGGCTATGCGTGAGTAACTTGGCTTTTTTTACGTCGATCTGATAGAAATATATTCTTAATACATGCCTGCTCTGTATATGAGAATGTATATGAACTTTATATATGAAAAATGCATAGGAACTGGTGTCTCCATGATACAAAAATGGTTTGGAAAATACTATATGGAAAATGTACAGTAACTTATAGTTTCAATAATATATCAAAGATATATCTACATTTTCCAAAAGGCAATTTCACTAAATTTATGGCCAAAATGCACATTTCTGAGTCGCATATAATTTGTATATACTATTGGAAAAGTAATATTTTTGTTATGGGCAAGAAATGCATGATGTATGTATTATTTTTAATTGTATGATGGAAATAATTTCCATAGATCAGAAGGTGGGTAACAAATAAAGTAAAAGAGGGGAGGAACCTACATTTGAGGTGTGGAAATATTCTTCAGTCATTTGAAAAATTATTTTCTGTCAGTTTTTCTGCTGCATACAGAGCGACATTCGGCCTGTCAAGTCTAACTTCATATTCATGGTTAAAAATGATAATGCTATTTGCGTAACTGAGATTACTAATGAATCACAGGTGTATTCACTGAGTCACGCATGTTAACACACCAACAGCTCTGCTGTCTGAAAAAGATGAGCCTGACATGATGCTTGCTGTTGAACGATGGCCGATTTCTGTTTTCACCCACTGTTCTCACTCAACTGAAATCGTGAAAATTCAGGCTTGCATGCAATTCAGCACAAAGTTATTCCATTCTGCCCTTAAACTGAGTACAATGGAGCCACAGCTAGTATTTAACGGTGTGCGTCCTCAAATGTATGGGATATGAGGAGGTCAAAACAACTTTATAGTCATCGAGTGGAAGCTGGTAATAAGCAATTAAATGCTGCTCACAGACATTCAGACATCCAAAAGAATAACCAAAATGACAAACTATAAATGAACTTCCCCCATTATCTTTTGATTATAAATCCAAATTGAATGTTGAGTAAAAAACAAACTCTTCTCCCAATACTTATGAAGACCACTGTCTGTCCACAGTGGCATACTGCTATATTATTTGAAACATAGTTGGTTGTCTTTGCATGCAGACCAAAAGTAATGATGAAATGTTATTGCTTTAATGGTTAATATTCACCAATAAGAATTGGCCCCACTAACCAATCTGCACATTTGAAACAAATATATCCTCAGTACAAACACCAATAAGGAGTCCTGATCAGCACAGGCGAAGCAGCAATCATTGAACAGACTGACTGCCCTGTCTTTAATGCCCATGACTATTACCTGGCCATGATTATTTCCTGCCCATGACCATTTACTGCCTATGACTTTTTCCTGCCCAGGGCTGCGTTCGGATGTCGTTCCCTTCCCTTGCTTCAAGGGGGGAATCCCCAAAATGCCAGGATGAAATATGGCAACCACACCAAGTGCAATTCGGATCCAATTTAAGAAAGGGGAGGGAGTAATTATATTCCCTCGCTCCCTCGTTTATCCTCCCTTCCACCAAGGGTATAAAATGCAAGCTTCCAGCAAGAAGGGAATCCCACAATGCAATGCTTCCACATGGAAAAAGTGGGCGGTCACCACAGAAATATGTGGCGGTCACATTTCAACTCTATGGTGATGCACTTCCGAAATGTTGCGAGGGCGGTTGAGTTCCGTTTTTGTTTGTTTCTCGTCAATCCACCCTTGCAGAGCACCTTTTAAGTTTGCTTGCTGCACGTAGAAAATTGCGTCACAAGATAGCTCCCTCGAGGGAAGACAGCAAGGGAAGGGAGCGTGTTAAATTGGATTTGAATGCTGCCCATGACTATTTCCTGTTCATGACCATTTCCTGCTTGTACAAAATACAGCATGGAGGAATTTTCTGCCATCAGAATTGACCATCAAGCCTACCACTTTCCGCCAGAAACCTTGGAATGAGCAATCAATGGGATTGCGGCAACGCCAAGAAATCACTGTGCAGTTACAGTGCTCCACACAGCAAGTGTGTCAGCCTCTGCCTGGTGGGCTCCACGCCACGGCCATGCCTAATGACATCACCACAAACCCAAAGAGAGAAAGACAGAAATCTATTACAGATATTCATTCTTACTGTGGACAAAGGAGGTAAACAAATCCTTGTGAGAGATGTGATTCTCTCTTTTCATGAGGCGATGGACAAAGAAACCTGAACAAGTGGACGTGTGCAATCCCTGAATGCCCTACTCAGGCACCACCCATCCCTGTTCCAATATAGACAAGCCACACTGTGCCAGGCTCAATTTGCAACCACTGCTATTATTTTATAAATGGTAAGAAAGCAATACAATGGAAACCGAAAGACAGGAGTAGAGTGGAATACACTGCATGATTAAAACACTGATTTCTTTTCACTTTCTCCACTAATCACCATACATTATTGCTGGGCATGGGCAATGCTCTGAGTTAATTTTTTATTTTTTAACAATAGAGTCATATTGGTATCATTGAAAACAGCAGGCCTTGAAAGATGATTGCATCATTCATGGTTTAATACATTGATTAACATAAAAAGATAGAACTGAAATAATATATTCAATATTCAAGAAGCAAATTGCAGACAAAGTCTAGCACAATCAAATTCTGACTGGAACAGGTGGGCAATATCAGTCATTGTTATGAAAAAAACACAAATGTTTCTCAAATTTTGTTGTTTTGCTGTTCACTTGAAAGTGTCAAAGAACCAATTTGAATACATCATTTGGTTGTGAAGGACAAAGCATTGGCAGATACTATTGTCTTATACAGTACATTATGCAAAAGACAGCGTGAGGTGGGTGGTGGAACTTGGTAAAGGTTCATATGATTAATTTTATTGGCTTCTCTCACACTGATGCTCACAGACTGGAGGCTCCACACATCAAGGGTGAGAAAGATAAAACACCCACATCATCAAGAAATTCTCAAATAAAGCAGACTACATCAATATCATTTGCACTGAGATGGATATAAAGGAGATGAGAGTGCATTGGGATGAGCTTTTGTGAACTGAGCGTATCAGGAACATTGGGCAGCAATAGTAGTGAAAATTAGATCACAAACACAGGGTGGCTGCTGGGCTGGTAGGGGGAAGGGAATGGTGTGCTGGGCTGTACAAGATAATTAGGTGGTACATCCAGTCCCTGAGTCATTCTTATGAAATGTCTGAAGGCTGTCCATATTATTGTGGGGGGGGGGGGTTTGAAAGATACTGGGAAACAGAAAGATACATCTGCTCACTTCAATGCTGGCCAACCACTTTCTGTACAGAGAGATGTTTAATTCCTGACATGGTGTATGTGTGTATCAGTGCATGGGTCTGCGCACGGGAACATACTTGTGCCCGTGTCTGTGTGTGCATATACAGACAGGTGACAAATTAAAGGAAAAACATAAAGTGTCTTAAGCCATCTTTACACAGAGCATAAATACGGGGTAATTGCCGGAGCTGACCCGGTATCGATGTCAGCTCCGTCAAGACGTCAAGCCGTAGCAAAGGCGATTTTAAATTACCCGGCACTGACCCACCTCACGATATAGGTAGAAAGCCTGACCTGACCCGGTATATCTTCTGTGTAAAGTAAAGCCGGAGCAATGCCAGTGCATTGCCATGGTAACATGCCACGTAAACATTCCATCAGCTGTCAGCTGTCCACATGAGTTACTTTGTAACAACAGTTTCAACAGAAACTTATCCTAAGGCAAAAAAGTAACATAAAATCTATGGTGTGAGGGACAGCTTAAAACAGGAATCAATACAATGGCCACTGGGAGAGGTAGGGGAAATAACTGGACAGGAGTGTAAATCAGAGAATTATTAAATGTAAGGCCTGAAAGGGAAATTATAAAACCAATTGATGGTATGATCCTTGACTCAAACGTTTACCAGACGATCGTGGAACGACTGAAAGCTAGGGGAATAAGGCAAACCAGAGGCGAATAAAACAGCAAGTTTAAAAAATAAAAATGATGAAGAAGACGTATCTTAAAGTCAGAGAGATACAGCGATGATCGAGTGCGTTTGTTAATTTTATCCCACCACTGAGACGGTAGCCTAGCAGTAGTTTGTTATATTGTCCACTTGATTGTGTTCAATGTTTTTATATTCTTGGTCACTGAGCAGAAACGTGTTGGTAGCCTGCAAATGGACAGGGACTTGTTATTCCCACACCCCACATTCCCACATTTAACATAGGCTAAATATAACCTCAAATATTGCCATCTAGAACCATGTAAAAAGAGTGCACTCCAGTGGGAGAAATTTATATACACTAGCATTCAAAAGTTTGAAATCACGGAGACATATTTATGTTTTTGAAAGAAATTGATACTAAGGTAGCATTAAATTGATCAAAAAATACAGTCAAGACATTGATAATGTTATGAACTACTATTTTCTATTTCATTCCATTTCTACTTTAGTAATTGTAGCCATTTTTACACATTACGCCCCCCCCCCATTTTAGGGCACCAAAAGTAATTAACATAAATTTAAATAGTCATCATATTTAATATTTGGTTGCATATCCTTTGCATGCCATGACTTCCTGATGTCTGTGACCCAACAACATCAAATGACTCTTGATATCACATTTTCAGGTACTCTTACAAGCGATACTATAACCTTTCTGCATTTGAATGGATCTCTATGGGAATTGGGGGGTGGGACTAGATTAAGCTGTAAATTACATGGGAATAGTATGGGACACATGGTTGGCTAAACGGCTGTAAGTCATCAAAGGTCTGAGGTATCAAACAAGCCTCAAACCATCACTCTGCTGCCAGATATGCAGTAGATATGGATGGATCACTTTAAGGGTTGTTTCTCCTGACTCATTTTCCTACTGAACTCTATGGAACTCTTGGCATATGGAACTTTGTATTTATTTTCAGTGACCCTTCCCTCTAGTGACCCCCCACAGCATAACAGAGCCACCGGAACCCCTACTGTAGGGCTTTTTCCTTTAATTTGTCACCCGTCTGTATGTGTGTGCATGTGTGTCTATGTATACGTGTGTGAGATTGCGGGCTCCACACTGTATATGTACACATAAAACGTCACACTCATTAACCTGCAGGTAGAGATAAGTGTGGACTATGGATATGCATGTTCCTGTGAACAGTCTGAGGCACAATCATGCCCTTTAAAGTCATGTAGAAAGTAGGACTGTAACCAAATAACCAGCCCACACCAGCCTCCTTATATTCTCTGTACTCTATACTTAGAGCTGTTCCTAGTCTCTTCCCCTGTACTCAAGTTAAAAAAGAATCACATGGCTGTAGCGTACAGGGTGCCAAGTGAGTATTGTATGTACCAGGGCTTTTCTTTCATCTTTGCAGCATAACTGAACCCTCATCCCCCCACCCCCTACTCCCCCTCAACATCCGTGACTACACAAAGTCTGGTTTGAGCTGTTCCCAGAACCTCACCCCCACCAGCCCCCTGAATCTCCATCTGAGTCACCCTTTGCTGTTTAGAGCACGGTTCTGGATTCCAAAACAGCCACCTACCCTCATTACGCCAACTGACGGGAAACGCCTAAGGCAGTTGCCCTTAGCCGTTCAGAGTGATCTGTTTGGTTTCTTTTTGTCTGTTACACTTTACTTTTTTTTGTTTTTTATGCTTCATTTTAAGCCAGTGTTATTCCTTTAGGGTACTTGTAGAAGTTCAAATCAGACTCATGAAAAAGCACTGCGGCATTGTTGACCAGCACACACATGGGAGCCTACGACAACGGGGACTTGTGTAAATGGCTGAGATACACAATAGACTTGTGTTTGCCAAGTGAATGAGTGGCATTGGAGGGAAAGCCCAGCTTGATTGCTTGCCTTTCAATTCCCTTCCTGTCCACTGTGAGGTGGCAGTACTGAATTAAAAACACATTCTCTGTACCAGAATGCATTTAGGAGGTAAGGCCCTAGTCTAGTGTCACCTCCCAGTCTAACATGCTCATCTCTTCAGCTCGATATCCTGCTATTGTGTTCAATTTACATTACATTTTCAATTAGCAGAAAATCATATGCAGAATGAGCTTAAATTATTTACATACAATGCATTTCTACAGCTGGTTATACACTGTCAAAATTGTAAAATGGTACTCCCACACCAAGGAATCAAACCAGCAACCTCTCAGTGACAATCTCAGTTTCCTAACCACTATACTACATTGTCGTTGTGTATCCCAACACCAGTAAACCAACAAGTAAGAGGGTACAGCAGCTATGCATAGTCACAGTCTTTCTTAAAATAAATAAAGCTTTTTTGTTCCCACTAAGATTATCTTTTAATGATGTGGATAAAGTAAAAACCAAGTATTCTATTCGGATATTCCCCACAGGCTTTCAGGGTTTGTGTTATTATTCAACCTGCAGAAGGGAGCTAGCACTTCCATATCAGGGTACCCTCCAGTGGCCTAGTGGCAGGAAGAGAAGCATGACGGGGTCAGCCGACTTGCGGCAGCCGCCCGACCAGCCTTAAATCAGAGTGCCAAATGTTCCATTGATATGCATGTGGATTTAACTTGAAATTTGGATTGTGCTGAATGTATCCCTTGATCTGGTAGCACCTTCCTTACATTTTAAATCTAACTGACTGCCTCTCTGTCTCCCTGTCCCTACCCCCTCTCTGTTCCTCCTCCCACCCTCTTTCCCTCCCCCCACCCTCTTTCCCTCCCCCCACCCTCTTTCCCTCCCCCCACCCTCTTTCCCTCCCCCTTCCCTCTCTCCTCCCACTATCCTTGCCTTCCTACACAAAGTACTCATGACAACAGCCCACAAGTCAATAAGCTACCACTGTATAAAGTGAGGAGAAACATCTGATGCTTTATTATGATTATTATTACCTTGAGCTGAGTCTACAATTGTGTGGCAGACAATTATTATTTATTATTATTTACTTTATTTATACAGGGGGATCACACTGAGACAAGTCTCATTTTCAGATGAGCCCTGTGTAAACACCAATACAGATACAATAGAAGCAAGGACATGAATGATAAAAGCAATAAAAATAAAAATAAGTAAATAAAGTTAATAAATTATATATATATATACATATAAATTGATATATACATAAATATACAAGCAGGCCAAATACACAGAAACATCTAAAAACAATTGCATTCATCTATAAAAATATCCATAATCAAGAGTTTGAACTCATCAAGAGGAACAAGGCGTTGGAGCCCTAGTGAGCCTTGGAGGTTGTTCCAAATGTGAGGTGCATTAAAACTAAGAGAGGTTTTTCCCAGCTCTGTACTCACTCGAGGGATCTCCAGTGCCAAGCGTTCCTGCGAGCGTGTGTTGTAATTGCTAGTTTTGTATTTGAGTAGTGAGCATAAATAGTGTGGTAATTCTTGAATAAGAGCTTTATAGACGAACAATATGCTATGTTGGGCTCTCCTTACATTAAGGGAGGGCCATCCTACTTTTTTATAAAGCTCACAATGGTGTGTACGGTAGCTGTCCCTGGTAATAAAACGCAATGCAGAATGGTAAACTGAATCCAATTTTTTAAGAGTTGAGGGTACAGCATGTGTGTAAATTGTATCAGCATAGTCGAGTACAGGGAGGAGTGTCGCTTGAACAATAATCTTTCTACTCTCATAAGAGAAACATGATTTATTTCTATATAAGAAGCCAAGCTTTGCCTTCAGACCATTCTGCAATTTTTCAATATGTGTTTTAAAAGTTAGAGTATTGTCAACCCAGATACCCAGATACTTATAATGAGGGACTTGTTCAATTTCAGTTCCATTCAATGTGTGAATATGCAGATCATTAACAGAGTTACTAGATCTAGGAAAATACATTAATTTAGTTTCTTTTGCATTTAGTACCAGCTTAAGGTCAATGAGGGATTTCTGGAGAGAATTAAAGCCATGCTGAAGATCAATAATAGCCTGCTGGGCTGAGGGGGCACTGGTATAGACAACCGTATCATCATCATAAAAATGTAATTTACAATTACTCTGCGAAAGACCAAGATTATTTATATAAATTGTGAAAAGCAATGGACCCAGAGTCGAGCCTTGCGGGACACGTTTAGCGATGCTGAGAAAGCTTGATTGTTTTCCATCTACTGAGATACACTGAGTTCTATCCTGTAGGTAGTTTTGAAACCAGATGCAAGCAGAGTTATCAAGACCAATCACTTGGCATGGCTCACATTGTCATAGCAAAGTGTCACTCCTTTTAAAAGAGGCTCCAAGCAGTGCAGTTGGTCAGAAGCACAACGCACACCAAATGCCTAAAAAACTGTCTGTCAATGTGTGCATGTACACAGACACGTGCCCATTTATATGTACTATATGTGCATGAGCACATGACTGACACGCATACATATGTAAACACATGAATACTTTCACAATCAGGCAATGTATATGCGTGAGGAACATATGCAAGGAGTGATCACATAATACACACGTGCAATTTCAGATAGCACTATTGTTCTGTGCATCATAAACTTGCATTTTTCTATATCCACATTTATGATGACGTTTTATCATGTGAAGACTGTGACTTTTAAATGCTCCATGTTTAGATGTTTCGTAGATTTTCGTAAATTTGTTTTTCTAGCCTTAATTATGCGTTGCGTCAACAGTTCGAGACACTTAAGAGGCTGTCCTCTTTAAATTTATGCTTTCTAATGCTTAAATCACTTTGACTAATTGGAGCGCCGTCTTAAATTTAATTGCATACGTTAACGCATTCAGATGATTGCCTGATCCTTGTTAAACAATCTCAAGTCAGTTATCTTTGTTGTTGTCATTTCTTAATCATTATAGGCTACAAATTGGTCTTGATTAATCAGCGATTTAATTGTTTGATTGTTAGGCCACTCACGCTAAATAAATGGAAACAAGTCTAATGCTATATACCCCGCTTTTTCCAGCGCATCAGCTATCAATACATATATAAGTGCAACACATTTTATGGCACAAAGAAAAATGCTTGCACAGAAAAACTTTTTGCTCTATTTATTGACATTTGTTATTCAGTTAATTGCTCGATTGACAATTAAGAACTATAAATGGAAACGGGTTGAGAGTAATATCCGTATAAAGGTAAGGTTACAGAGGCCTATTTTACAGCCGACGGTATGCCACTGCATACAAGTATGCATTTGCATCCAAGATGTTCCCCTTTTCTTCTCTGGAAATAAGACCTTAAGCCCTGATCCTAGAACCGGATTGAAATATTGTTCATTTGCAAAGCAAAGGCAGAAACAGCAACTCTGCACCGAATGGCTTGATACCGCCCTCTGACTTTTCACCTCTGAATTCAGGAAAATACACCTCAGTTAGCAATTATTTGTGTGGAATAAGTGCAGAAATTTCTTTGACTGTGAACCACGGTTGAACTCAATAAATTGGCACGGGGGTGCAGACCACTACTCTCCCAATAAGGATGGAGTTGGCACGCACACTGGACAAACCCCTCACCGTGCCAGCTCTATTTTAACTTCTGTGCACCGTTCAAGATGGCAGCCTCTTGCTAGCAGCTCCTTATTCAATTGTATTGAATTTTCCTTACAGTTCTAGTCGAATTTCCGTTTCGTAACTCCTTTGGTCTCACAGTTGTTGTGCAAGAGTGAATGTAGTAGGAAATGATTGTTTACTCCCGGGACCAGCTGACCTGTGGAACAATGCCAGCCGTGGACTAGGCATTATCCCGGTTGAGCTACGGATACGTACGAGAGGGACAAGAGCGGGCGTGAAGGTAAAAGAGAGAGCGAGATTTAAACCTTTCCTGCCATCTATCATCATGGAGAATGCAAGATCACAGGCGAATAAGATGGATGAGCTCTGTGCCCTGGTCAGGACACAGCGGGAGTACGGGGAATGCAGTGTGATGTGCTCCACGGAGACATGGCTACAGGGGATTACACGGACACTGCAAAAGGAAAAGTGGTGGCCTTGCCATTTTTGGAAATTCGTAGTTGGTGTAACCCGGGACATAATACCGTGAAGATGAACGTCTGCCGTCCCGATATTGAACCATCAGTGCTGGGTCTGCATCCGTATTACATGCCGTGGGAGTTCTCACATGCCATTGTTCTGAGGCAGTCTTGGCATGTGGTGTATTCCCACCTGGAGAAGCCAGGAAGAACTGTGAGAATCACATTCTTTGATTTGTGCTTTCAAGCCCCTCCTAATTGCAGAAAAGCTCTCAGTGATGCACGTTGACCATGACATGGTGGGCTTGAGTACAGACTACCTCACCGGCAGGCCACAGTACGTCCGATACAGGGCAGCCTGTCGGAGATGGTGGAGACTGGAGAGCAACATCGGTGCACCTCGGAACTGTACGGTCTCTATTCCTGTTTACATTATACACATCAGACTTCAGATACAACTCTGGGACACGTCACCTCCAGAAGTTCTCTGATGACTCCTGACTCCTTCATTGTGGGATGCATCAGGGAGGACAACGATGAGGAATAGAGGGGTCGGGTGGAGAGCCAAGAATCACCTACCGCTCAACGTCAGTGAGACCAAGGAGCTGGTGGTGAACTTTCGATAGCGCAAGAAGTCACTGACACCTGTCACTATCCAGGGTGAGGAGTTGGAGGGGTGGACTCATACAAGTTCCTGTGTGCGCACCTGAACAATAGACTGGGCTGACAACACTGATGCACTCTAAAGGAAAGGACAGAGCAGGCTGTTCTTCCTGAGGAGGCTCAGGACCTTCAATGTGTGCACGAGGCTACTCTGGATGTTCTACCTGTCGATAGTAGCCAGTAGGGCTGCACAATATATTCAATCTAGATAAACTCATATCTATTGGGTGTTGATAAGACAGCCAATCAGCAGTAAGGTTGTACAGCTTCTCTGATCATCTGATGTGTTTTTTTCAATCACATGGAAGCTGCAAGGCCTTGCTGCTGATTGGCTGTCTTATCATTACATTACATTACAGGCATTTAGCAGCACATTTCCAGAGCGACTTACACAACTTTTTAGCATTTTTTACATATTATCCATTTGTACAGCTGGATTTATACTGAAGCGATTCAGGTTAAGTACCTTGCTCAAGGGTACAACAGCAGTGTCCTACCTGGGAATCGAATCTGCAACCTTTCGGTTACAAGGCCAGTTCGTTAACTTATAATTTGCATGGTGGTGATTATTATCATTACTCTTAAGAAAACCACAATTAGATACGTATATTGTGCAGCCCTAGTAGCCAGTCATGGTTGGACTGGTTCTCTAGCCAAGAACAAGATGCTGGGTAAGTGCCAGGAAATGAACTGAACAACACATATTCATTAGAGTGGGTAGGATGAGTCAGGCAGGGCTCATTCTGTATGGCAAAACATCTTAGATGAGCATGTAAACAACTGCTGGAGAGCACATGATATTAGTTAATGTTTAAAACTGCTGGAAGGGGACAATTTCTTCAAATGGGAATTCAAAACACATACACACACACACAGATACAGATACGCACGTGCACTCACGCAGAATGAGGTTTTGGGGCAATCTATTGTTATTAAAAACATATGGAAGGAAATATATCAAGCTCATTGCAGTGACTTTGGTCAGTAAAAAAAATGTGCAAATCTTTAAAAAATATATATAAAAAAATTTCAGACAATAAAAAAGGCTTTCTGCTGTCTGACATTTAAAAAAATGTGCCTCTAGGTCAGTCTCTGTAGGGCTTTCATCAGCTCAAACTCACTTCTTATAATATTTAGAATATACCATAGCATTTTATTGATGTCTCATAGTTTTGCAATTTAACACATTATTTAAGTTTAAGCTTTAGTTTCTGCAAAGACAACAGCAGCACTCAGTCTTCCACTACTGTTCTGACATATAGAGATCAAATAATTAACTAATGAAGCAAAAATAAAATAATTTTTTTTTTTTTTTTTTAAATTTAAAAAGTTGTAAATTGCCCAGACATCATGTCTAGATTGTATTTAAAGACTTTGAACAATATTTTCTCTTAAAATGTGTGTTAATACTGTCTTTGTGGCAACAAAGCCTAGTTGAGGTCCCTTCAATGCATTTTAATGGCTCTTAATGGTTTTTTTAGAAGAACAATGGACGATTCATCACAATACTCAAACACAGTATATACTCAGTGGCCATTCCCCAGATCTCAATTCAATAAAGCCCTTTTAATGAGGTGGAACTGGGGCTTTGCAGCACGAATTTGTGGCCAATATATATATATATATATATATATATATATAGAGAGAGAGAGAGAGAGGTTAGAAAGAGAGGAAAAACTTGTATAATTAGCAAGAAGGATATAGCCTTGGCAAAGCAATGTGGGCAATTGAATACCTACAATAACAAACAAAAAGGCTGCTGAAACAGAGTATTTAGTAGATTTATATTTTTAATGAACAAAGTGAAAAAGCACTGACTTCTTTTCACAGCATAACCTCTGTCCCTCAGCGCTCATATCTCAGAATTCCCTCATCTGGGAAATGTCATATTCAAAATTACATGAGCAGGATATTTAATGTGCTCAATTTTGTGTATCTAATTTGAATATTGTTTGTGCAATATATCTCTGAGAAAATCACTTCCTCTCTTTCCCTCAGGGTAACCGATTTGACAGATGGGGTCAGGATCATCTGGAAACTGGCAAAAGCTCAGATGAAATTCAACACTGGCCAACCGCAAAGGCTGAATTGGCCCAAAAATTAAAAGCGTGTTTTCTGGTGTTTGATTAAAAACACTGTGGCACTTTATTTTTTCTTTGAAGGGACACATCCAAGGAAGTATTTATTTTTTAGAATGCATACACAATCATTTTTGTGGTTGTCAATATGTCTGAGGCGGTTACAGTTTCTTTATCTTGTGGTGTGACCACAGATTCTATAAACTGACCAGATAGCCAGCTCCTGAGTTCCTGCCATCCGCTCTGCTTCTTAACGATAGGAGTTTCCTGTGCTGTATTACAGTACAGTACATTCAATGCAACAGTAATGTATTTAGTCAAGCTCAAATATCTATACGATTAATTAAATTGGAAAGTTTTGTCTTCCAACGGTTGGGAAACAGAGTGTTCAATGTTAAGAATATGGAGCCGAGTAACTGGTTGGGAAAAATAAACGGGTGCAATACGGAGAAAATGGCTCAATATTGGTCACATCTCTCACGGTCCTGTGAAGCACTGTTCCAACAGGTCAGGACAGAACAATGTGCAGGTCGTGTTGAAAGCAAGAGACACACATATCCAGCAGCTAATTCCACACAATTCTGTTTTTTCGTTGAGAATGTGATGTGCCAACTGGCTTAATCTTGCCAAGTCAAAGCAGGGATTAACCCTTTAAGGCATAACATCACAAATATGTGATTAGAATGTTCGTAAATGAACAATCTAATGTTCTTAACTGAACATCATAATGCTGATGTGATGACCACTAACTGGTCATTGAAAGCAATAGAGTTCTAGAACACCGACTTAGAATTCCAAAAAGCCTACACTTCAAAGGGTGAACAATGTAGAAGATACAGAGTCTCTCTGTATCTTTTAGCGATGATCTCAGTACTGTACTCTCAATACCACTTCCCTTCTACCTCCGTCAAAACCTTACCACTCCCTTATTTTACGCCCCTCTTGTCCTTCCATTCTCTCCCTCCCCAATTCCTCCCTCCATCCGCCACATGTCTGAGCAGAGAGGGTGAGCTCCGGGTCCCCCGCCGTTACCATGGTGCTCCTCAGCTTGGGCCTTCGCCGCCCCACCCCCAATCAATCACTCTCGCACCCTGAGGGTATTTTTATGAACTAGGTCAGAATGCTGGTATCTGACCTGTGTGTGGCTGGTTTGCCAGCACAGTCCTTCACGCATTCCCTTCCAAGCCGCCCTCTGCCTCATCCATCTCCCCGCACTCCAGCTTGCTTATCTTTGCCCCGGCGAATATCTATGGTTTGTTTCACTTAGCGGAACTGTGACGTAATGTCATTTAAACACCCACGAGGCGTAATGTAAGCACCATACGTAACCTTGGAGAGGGGCTTCAGTTAAACGAAGCAAAAGGCTAACAAACCTGCTTCTAGTTTTAAACGCTTCCTGTGAGCGCCTTGGTAGAGAGGGCAGCCAAAAATCATTGAGTAATTTTAAATATGAAATCCAAGCCTATCAGCATGTATATGATCAAGTTGTCCTGCTCTTTCTCTGAACTGAACCTCCAGCCTCAAATCACATGAGCGTTGAGCTGAAATACTGGGTTTTCATCTGACTGACATTATAAAACACTAACAAGAGATGACAGAATGGCTGCGTCCCAATCCATTTTTTGCTCCACCCTCGTAAACTTCACATGCAAACTTCACTTGTGACGCATACCAACAAAACAGGGGTATACACTTGTGTTTAGTGAGTGGGAGGGAGCGATGGCGGAGCGGGAATTTTTGAATTGAGATGCACTTCACCCGATCTATACACGGAAGTTAACCATGCTGCTGCGTCTACCGCCACCTTTAAACGGATGAAACGCTCAAACGGTTTCCATTGATTATTAGTCAAGCAATTGATTTAGTGAATAACAAATATCAATAAGTACAGCAAGTTTTGTGTGCTAGCATATTTCTTTGTGTCATAAAATTGTGTTGCATTTAAATATGTTGGCTAGGTGACAGCCATTACGCTGGAAAAAGAGTATAAAGAATTTAAACCGAACCGGTTTCCATTTAGTTTGCTTGCTTATGTTATATCAATCAAACAATTAATCCCTGAATAATCAAGAACAATTATGTAGCCTATAATGATTAACAAATGACAATGACAGAGATAACTAACATGAGATTGTTTAATAAGGGTGGCGATAATTCTGAATAATTAACTGGCAAAAAATCCCAATGTTTTCACTGAGTTGCACGTTACCATTTGCGTTATCACGTTAAAGAATGTAATTAATTTAAGACGGCACTCGATTTAGTCAAAACGATTAAACGAAATGAACAGGCTTTCCAATGATACAAGATACAATGCTAATAATACAGTGACAACAGAGATATGATCGACCAAACACAAATTTCCAAACTTTTTTTGAGGAGTTTATGTGCTGTTCATTCATCACTTAGCTAAACTGCAGAATCTTTGCATTAACACATTTTGCGTCATCACAAATATGGATATAGGAAAATGCTGCACAATTTTATTTACCTATTTGTCTTGGTTATTGACCAAATCAATTGTTTGATTGTTAGGCTATCTGGCAAATTATACGGAAAAATACAGAGTAGCCTAATAATCTGCTTAAAAGCAAGATTAGAGAGAACCTGGTACATCCCACAGTACGCTACTCTGCTGCTGCATAAAGCAATTTGCTAAATTATGAAATACAAAATAGCAAACTACTACTGGATTAACCTGTATTCATTAACCTATACACCTTCTTTTCCATTCTGTATGTGCTTTTAATTTATAATACCGCGATAAACATTAATGTGATTATCACTGAACAGGAAGTTCGATATGAATTGTGGGTAATATGAGCTTGAGAAAAGTTAAGGGTGGAGGGGCTATATCACAAACTTCACTTGGCTTTCTAACGGATTGGACTCACACCTAAAATGGAGACTGAGGGTACATCCTGGTCTCAAAAGGGATTCCCCCAAGTGAAGTTTGCAAGTGAAGTTTACGAAGGTGGAGCAAAAACTGGATTAGGACGCAGCCAATCATTTAGTGAAACATGCAATAATATCTTAAGTCTTAAAACTTTATTCTCATTCTTCCAGCAGACACATGGACAGACATTATGGACCCAATGAATTGGCCTTTGGACCCAATGAATTGGCCACTCTTCAGTTGTTCTCCTTTGAGGGTGCCCTAAGAGCGCTGTGTCAACAGACGCCTCCCCGTCAGAGGCAGCTGGCAGTGTCCATGGCTAATGAAGAAACTGCAGTCTGATCTTTATGTATCTTTTTAAAATAACGAAGCACTAGGGATCGAAATGACACTTCCCTCGGAGAAGGGACTGTTAAGCACTTGTGAGGGGAAGCCTTTCAGTGCGTTCTATTTCAGACGTGGAGAGTGAAAGGCTGGAATTAAAACCTGACACAGACAGGGAACTGGAGACAGCAGTGTGACGGAGGGGTTATTTGTATCCTAGCACCCCCCCACCCCCCACCCCCACCCCCCGCCCACCATATTCACTCTGCCCTATGTACAGCTCTGTCACTGCTCTCTCCGAGCGACAGTGCAACTGAACCCACGCTGCTAATTTGAGCCACAGTGTGACTGAAACCGCAAAGCTAATATGAGCCACAGTGCGACTGAACCCGCCCTGCTAAATCTGAGCCACAATGCGACTGAACCCGCTCTGCTAAATCTGAGCCACAATGCGACTGAACCCGCCCTGCTAAATCTGAGCCACAATGCGACTGAACCCGCTCTGCTAAATCTGAGCCACAATGCGACTGAACCCGCCCTGCTAAATCTGAGCCACAATGCGCCTGAACCCGCCCTGCTAATCTGAGCCACAATGCGACTGAACCCGCCCTGCTAAATCTGAGCCACAATGCGACTGAACCCGCCCTGCTAATCTGAGCCACAATGCGACTGAACCCGCCCTGCTAAATCTGAGCCACAATGCGCCTGAACCCGCCCTGCTAAATCTGAGCCACAATGCGACTGAACCCGCCCTGCTAATCTGAGCCACAATGCGACTGAACCCGCCCTGCTAATCTGAGCCACAGTGCAAATGCTCACAGGTTACTATTGCTTGGACAAACCTTTAAAATCACTTACAGAGCATGTGCATTATTAATCTACAAAATGTGCATTCATATATCATATCGAAGATGGCCATTATCATAAGTAACCAGCTTGTGATGGAGCTGATATTTCAACAGGAAAAAATATTTCATAAATATTTAGCTCATGAGGCCAGAGCACAGATTTACAAAGGCTGCCATTTAAGTGCACTAACTTTTTGTGCGTTTGACAGAAATATAAATTGTTGAGTAAAATAAATTTGTTCATTCAACAATAAGTACAAACATTTTGTGTAATTCTCATGTTTTATTATTTAATCGTTTAATATTTAATCAGATTCACATATGAGCATTACATCAGCCTCCCGTGCTTTAAATATTTGGTATTGGCATCAGCTTTTGGAAACCCAGTTTCCATCACCCACTATAAACCGAGTTCTTCAGTGATCAGAAGCTCCCGTCTTTGAGTAACCTCAGACTTTCATCTGCACTTTGTACATCTGCACCATGGCCCACTCAAATCCATTAGCATTAACTACACATCTACATATCTCTCTGGCATCGTTTAGACTTTTGTGTAAGAAACAAACATCCATATATCAGTGCAGTCATTTCCACCTATGCTCCAATGTTCTGCTGAAAGAACCCAACCTGTAAAATCCTTCATAACTCAGTTAGGCACGTGCTGATATAAAAATTTCATAGTACGATTATCTTGGCCGACAGTTTCACGATATACAATATTATCTCGATAATTATTGAAATAAGTTGAAAGTCTTAAAACAGTATTAAAATGTACTTAAATTACAAAAAAATACTAATTTATACCAATCAGAAAACATTTTTACTTAATGCTTAACAATAAAATATGTTAACATTTGGGCCAGGCCAATAACTAGTTTTCACAAAATAATGGAAGTAAATACAAAAAAATGTTTTTCAACAAAATAAACGTAAATAAAAAGTAAATGTAAACATTTTGACGGGGGGAAAGCTCCGTCGCTTCTGGTAACGTTATCTCCTGCTGCTGTGATGTATGACCTCTGCCATGGTACAATGAAATCTTCCTGATGTCGCTGTGTCTACTCAGTGTCAGAGAATAAGAAGTGTTCCCCCCCGTGTCCGTAGCCAGTTATACTCTTCTTCTTCAGTTTTATGACCAACAGACGGATATTTCGATATCATAAATATATGACGATTAAATTATCTTTAATGTTTTTTATCGCTATATATAGTTATATCGATTATTGTCCCATCCCTAAGCTCAGTATCTTAATCCCCTCTGTGAGTTTTGATTGGCAACTGTACAGCTGATGCACAGTTTGTTGAAGGCCTGGCTTTCCTGACATGGTGGAGCTGCCAGAGAAAAAAACTGATGGTTGTCTTCGCAAGTGAGCGACTATTATCTGTCGTTTCACTTAAGAGGTTTATGAGCAGTATCGGACTAGAAGCTAAGAAAAGTGCATAACAACAGAAAAGGAAAAAAAAAAGGTTTCATTGGGAACCACTGGAGTCCACTGTTAAAAGCATTACAATCACCTTATATTTACCAAACGACTTATTTTAAAGACAAACCCCAATTCCAAAAAAATGCAAATAAAAGCAGAAAGCAGTGATTTGTAAATTCTCTTTTACATATATTTAATTGAAAACAGTACAAAGAAAAGATATTTAATGTTTTACCATATCAACTTTATTGATTTTTGTAAATATACGCTAATTCCAAATTTGATGCCTGCAACACGTTCCAAAAAGTTGGGACAGGTGCAAAAACAAAAACTGGAAAGTTAAAAAAACACACAAGTTTGGAACAATCCACAGGTTAACAGGTGATGCCATCATGACTGGGTATAAAAGGATATTAAAAGACTCTTGATATCTTATTTTCAGGTACTCTTACAAGCAATACTATAACCTCTCTGCACTTGAATGGATCTCTATGGGAATTGAGGGGTGGGACTAGATTAAGCTGTAAATTACACGGGAATAGTATGGAACCCATGGTTGGCTAAATGGCTGTAAATCATCAAGGGTCTGAGGTATCAAACGAGCCTCAAACCATCACTCTGCTGGCAGATATGCAGTAGATATGGATGGATCACTTTAAGGGTTGTTTCTCCTGACTTATTTTTCCATAGAGTTCAATGGGAAAAGCATGCAAAACCAGCCAATCAATCAAAGGGGACCCTACATCAAGCCACCTAGTTCGTCCAGAGCACGTCACTTTGGTGAAGGCTGTTTGTCTTACACTGAAAGGTGGGGGGAGAAGGAGGGGGAGGGAGCTGTTGTTGATAGAAAATCGAACGGAGTTACGGAGGGCCTAATCTGAATAGAGACAGGGATATTAGTCTTCCTTCGTCACGGTTCGCTTTCGGAGGAACTGGGGTACCGCTGAGATCCCACCCGCCCAATCTGTGTTCTGCAGTTCACAGATGGCCCCCTCGGAGAGCATCCCATGGGAAGACATAGTCACAGACATCTGTCATCGTGCAGAAGCGTCTCCACCCCCCTCCCCCTCCTCTCACAGCTCGCCGCATCCTAATTGAGACCAGCCAATCGAATCGAGCACAAGCACCAAGGTTTGCCGTTGCGTAAGGAGGGTGGCAATCGAGCCGGAAAGGACCGCCGCAAAAGGTAAAACGATTACTGATGTCCCAACCGTGTTGCTTGGGAGGAGATCAGTCACTCGGGATGCCACACTAATGAGGTGGTGTGAGGGTATGTCTTCTTAGCAACACTGGGAGTAGAATGCCTCACAAACATTCACACTGTTTATTAGTTGCTATGGTTGATTCAGACCAGTCGCTGGGGACACACAATTGCCCCCCCCCCCCCCCCCTCCCCCCTCCCCCTCCTTCCTTTCTGGGTTTGAGAAGCCTCACTCTCGCCTCTGGGAGTCGAACCTGATTAGTCAGCACAGGTTCTTCAGCTGACGGTTGTCGATGCGACTGATGTCTGCACAGGTACAATCCTGCCCGCATGCTGTCCGGTGCAGAGAAGGCCCGGCCCAGCAGCTTGAGCCGACCCCGACGACCCGACAGGGTTCCCGATAAGATAATCCCACTTCCACTTGCAGAGAGGAATCCGAGGTGCAAGTCCTAAAACAATGGGATCAGCGGAACCCCAGCCTGCTCAGTCTCAGCTGTGAACAATCACAAACGGATTTTCTGCTCCACAGCCCCGCTCAGTTAACCAGTCAAACCCATAACAGATTTATTTTACCGCACACTGTAAAAGGGGCTCCGTCTCCGAGCCTTTCTACAGCCAGACTCTGCAGACTGCACTCAGCACACAAACATGCAGGGAGGCGCCTGCAAATCCTGCAACGCAATAAGTCTGTTTTCACTTTTGAAAGCCGGGCTGCATGCCTGGAACACAAAGTGCATCGTTTTCAAGTGCATCACTGGGGGATGTAAGGCGATGACAAGACATGGAATGGACCGGCAATCTGAAACATCTACGCAGACTCTTTCAAAATGAGACATGAGAAATGTTCATTTTTTTCTAATAGGAGGCATCTACCCAAATCTATTCTTGGCTGTGGCTGCCCATAAAAAATATAATTATGCTGTTTAAGACACATCTGCATTGGAATGTTAATCAAAGAAACCCCATTAAGATCAAGTTGCAGAACTGTGTCCGGGAATGAGGAAGGATATCTTTAAAAGAATGCCTTTACACACAAGTGCAAGCATAAGTGTTAGTGGTGACAGGATGCAAAATAAGGACACATGAGGTCATTTGGAGACCTGGCAAAGTTTCCACTGGTGTGATGAAAGGAGAGGCAAACAGGGATTTTACACTGCTCAATAACAGACCCCATCCCTTCTGAGCGTGGAAACAAGGGGAGGGCAACAGCCGGATTTGACATTGGTCCTCTCTCCGGCTCCGTGACGCACATTTTGGCTCCGTTTGGCCAGTGGCACCCATGTTTTCATTCGTTTTGTTTCGCACATGTTGTCGTTTCCCTATCAAAGGTCACAGACCCTTGAAAAAGAGATGGAAAAAAATGAAGCCTAATAATTTGCTAAATAACTGGAAAGCCCCCTTCGTTCTGTGTGCGAGGACCTTCGGACAGGATCCCGCTGCGTCGCGGGTCGGTTACAAAAACGGACAGGAATGACAGAACGCTGGGGTCCTGGATTTGCCTGTAGCCACAGCTAATGAGCTACAACTAATGGGCAAAGATAGGTTAGCCAAATGCCCACCCCTGTGAGTGTTTGTGGTCATTAGAGAACAAGCGCTAAGGCTGGAGATTAAAGTGACTTATACCAAGGTCGCATTGAATTCTCGTTTCCGATTGGCTGGAGGGTGGGCATTAATTTCCAGTAAAGGGACACCTATGAAGTAGGTCCAACTAAGAGGCTTAATCACCGTTCCAGATTAATACGCCATCTCCGTTATCTGCTGCCAGATCCATATAGTCGCCTCTTTTATGAATGGTAACCATAGCAACACCAACAGCTGATTAATAAAGACGGTAAATAATGTTAAATCTGCAGATTAAAAAGTTTGCATTTGCCAAATATCTTAGTTACAACAACTTTAATCTAGCAAAGCTGTTTTGTGGTTAGAGGTGCAGTATTTATTCAGTTTGGAAATATTAACGTAACATAGTAGGACTTCACCTAATGTAACATGAGCAATGCTGACTGGTTGCAAATTCGAGCAAGTTACTTCACAAAGCACGTTAATCTGTGTATTAAAACTTAAAGATTATCCAGCAATATGTATTAGATATGACAAGTTACATCCTACAAACTCTGTATCTACAGTATTTTTTCAGATGTTCCCATGCATCTCATGATGCGAATCTGAAATGCAATTTCCTTAACCTAAGTTAGGCTGTTTAAAATAGGCTACACTGCGTGACCAAACCATTTTTAAAAAGCAAGAGCGAGAGCGGGAGGTAAATTTAGTTGCGGTTTCATGCAATTTTCTTAAAAAATGTAACTAATGACAAAAATAGCCAAAATTGGTGCTAATTTTGTGGTACAAAAACAAGAAGGAACAATCTTTTCCCTTATAGAATCACCAGTTTTCAGAACTAATGACGAGAGGCTTTTGTATAACAACGGACTAAATAGAACTAGTAACGAGCAATAGAATTAACGACGAGACGTTTTCAGTCCAAATAGAACAATCAACCAGAGTTTTGCTTGACAACACAAAAACAACATCCAAAAGGGCAAGGACATTTCAATTTCAGCTGATTAAGTCGATAAAATCAATAAATATAAAAGTAACTAATATATAATTGGTGTTGGTATAAGTGGTATAAGTGTAATAAACCACTCCGGTCTGTCCCGTTACTGGAAAATAATGTACTTCGGGTGTGGTAAGCTTCAGAAAGCCCCATTACACAGCTAACATGAATGCAGAAGAGGCTTCCCTCTATAGGCATCCTCACCACAAGGGGACCCAAATTCTGTTTTGAGTGATGGGGGTTGCCATGGTGACAACATGGGAAATGCCTGACAGTGAGCAGGGAAGCACAAAAAAAAACACATTAGAGGTATAATTATTTTTTTATTTTCCACTTTATTTCACTTATCCAGAGTGATGTATTTTTGCCATCAGATAAGTAAGAGAAAGGAAGCATGCTGGTGTTCGTGCAAAAACAGAGAGAGAAAGTGAACGCTGACGCGTGCTGCATGAGAACAGAAGACCAAACAAAGGACGGGCATTATAAAAGGGCCCGCTGCTTAGGCTCTATGTCAAATATACGGCCCCTACATCACGAACATTTAGCAGACACTCTTATCCAGAGCGGTTTAACACAACTTTCAAATTGTTTTACATAGTACGCATTTATACAGCTGGATATTTTACTGAAGCAATGCAGGTTAAGTACCTCGCTCAAGGAGTGTCCCACCTGGGAATCGAATATGCAACCTTTACGTAACAAGCCCAGTTCCCTAAACATTGCACCGCATTACTGCCCCTAAGAAGTCCCCCTAAAAGCCACACAATGCCTCTACAAAACATGGACATGGTTAAAAAGTAGGCAGGAGGACTGCAAACCGTTGAATGAAAACCAGCTATGGACTGCACACTTGATAACAGCCATATTCACCCTCAATGTTCTTGGGACACCATGTCCATCAAAAAAAGAACAGATAATTAGGCCTAATTTTATTGTCTGCTTTATTAACTGTAGTCAAGTCATATACTACGTATTTTTTGGTATTTATGTAATTTAACACGGTTAGTATTTTTTCCATGGTCAGCAGTCCTGAGACTCTTTCGACTGCAGGCTAACATGCACTGAATACACGGCTGTTCTGGTCAGAAACATGATGTCCAATGTATTAGACATTTCAAATCACACAAATAAATTGTCGTTTAATTCATTTTTAAAAATGCTTTCTTCTGTTCATTAAGTAATCAGTTACAGTAAAAAAAAAAACATGATTTTGTAGCAGCACACTGTCATCCAGAAACCCTACTCATCCCACACAAATTTAAAGGCCAGAAAAGTCATTGATACCCTATGAGCATATTTGGGTATATCTGGTACAAAAAATAAATATATAGGAGCACAACATTTAGACTAAGAATACACAGATGGTGTTGTGCATTGGTGCATTATTGACTGCTAGGACGATACATTAACGTGTGAGTCCATGGATTTTAGGCACTTAGGCCTATACATTACATACAAAGATGTCTTGTAACAATAGTATCTCAGAATCAATCAGGCAGAAGCAAAGATCCCACCCCCAGTTGATTTAATGCAAATGTACCTGGTTACCTGCATGAAAGAGAGTTGACATTGTGAATCGTGAATCATAAATTAGGCAATTCCATATCCATATGCTAATGTGATCCATTCTGTTTAAAATAGTCTACAATTGACAGGAATTTGCTGGTGGCAAAAATGTTAAAGTATTTCAAATAAAGTATTTGACTCATATCTGATCCAGCTGCAGAATACCTTTGGCGGATCAACAGCAAAATCAGCGCACAAAAAAGCTGCCACTTTTGCCTCTCAACGGTGCTACGCACTGACCATAAAAAAAAAAAAAAGATTATTGTCTGCCGGGATAATACAAATAAACATTCACAACTACCATTAAATATCCGCTCTAAATAAGGGGTTGGTGTTTTAGGCCAGGTACATTTTGACTTTTCTTTTACCCTACATGCATATTACATTAGTCTGTGGAATTCCGTGGTTACTCTCCTTACACCTTGAGGGGTATAACCTTGTGTAGTCCCTTGGAATTTCCTGGACAGCTTCAAATGCAAGAAATGCATTCTTTATCCACAGAAACCTGAAGAGGGGACATTTTAGAAGGATTTTCCCCACCCAAACTAGTGTTTACATCACCATGGAGATTAATCAAACACAGATTCACCCAGGATATCAGCTTAACCCTCAACACACTAAAAAAAGCTTTTAAACAGGCAGTTCCTCTTTTGTCGTCTTCTCCAATTACATTTTTAACTAAGCCTGACATGTTATCTTCCAAGAACAGCAAATGTGAAATACACACATACGTAGGCCGATATTGTGACCTTGGCTGAATACGACTATTCCCCTTTCAGCAAAATGGGAGAAATAACTCTGATCTTTTCACATACATGACACTGACACTTCCAAATAATAGCTATGTGGCTCGAAGGCCTTTCTCAAAAGAGAACTCTTGCAAGACAAGTGACAGGAGTATGTTTATAGATCCACCACCGCAGTAATAATTGTGGAATTCCTGAAATATGTCCTAACAAGCCAGAAGAGCTGACACCGTTGTCACCACGCACCTCTCCATTCCCGTGACAGTCATTCAGCCTTGGGCGACTGTGACCTCGAGGTCACCTTTCCATTAAGCATCCTGTCTGCCGCTTTGCATATTTGAAATATGTCGATAATTACAAAGCAAGCCGGTAGCCTCGCGCAAACGCATAATGAGAAAAATAATCGCAGTCAAATGTACGTCTTTGTGTCATAATGAATGTGCAACTTTCAGTAATCTTAAGCGTTCGCCAAGGGAACACTATGTTTATTTACCAACAACTTGGATATGCCTGACTGAACTTTGAAAACCATTCGTTAAATAAATGTAGCCTACGTTTTTATTTATTTATTGCAATGTAACCAATGTAGCCTATCAATTGAGACATTGTGACTACAGAATAGATTATACGATTATACATTAATCTAGCTACTCGACAACAGAATTGCGTTCCAACTAAAATAACAGTGATGGTTGTCTCGGCTTGGTATAAAACAAGTATCGGCTATCCCGTAATGCTGTTCGCTCTTAGTGTAGAGTTCCCGTTGCCGAGTTTGACGCGAAAGAAAGTATTGAAGGAAAACAAACTAACCTTCATGATGCCGCAAGGTGTGATCACCCCGCCCTGATTCCTCTCGGATGAATTGTCTCGACTACGGCTGCCCATCATGGGACTCCCATGCTCTCCGAGTCTTCCATTGCTGTACACAACCTCGGATCCGAAAACCGGGTCAACGTCCAGGAATGCGCGGGTACTGGACGGGGGAAGCCCGGCGTAATTGCTGCTTAACGCCGCTGTTTCCGTTGCGACTTGTACCGGGGGAGTTGCAGAATTTAACAAAGGTCCCGGTAAATTTTCGGTAGCCTGTACTTCTGCCATCATCCAAACATCGTTAAATTCACCCAATCCTTACGCACGGACTCTTTGTTCAAAACACGTTGCTGGCAATCCGTTTGACACTCTCCAGGCGTTAACAACATTAAATACAGACACGATGTACCGATTACTTAGGACGGGATTGAACAGCCCGACTCCTCCAACTGTTGTAACATGAACAGGCGCCGATGTTTTCACGTTTTCGTGATTTTGTACGATTAACCACACACGCAAGACTTACATGGCATTAAATGCATAATGCAACCAAATTGGCTACCATTCATCATCGAACTCACTTTCGTTTCCCCCTTGATTGCTAAGTCACAGGATCAGTCTGTTGGTTTCCTTTGGAGCGCGGATCGTGAACGACTGCTGTTCAATGAGAGCGCACCAGCACTGTCTGCCACACGTGCTTCCGCGGGATGCGGCTATTTACAATGCGCTGTTCTCGGTCACTTCCTCCTACACACAACACACAATCTCCGTAAAGAAAACCGCGGAGGTTAGGTTTAGGATCTGTCATTGGAGATTATAGTTTAAACAGGCAAATCAAATGGCCATTTAATTGATCCCAACACGAAATGAAATGTAAACGTTTCAGTGGACGTGTAGTTTTTGTGCAACACATAGAGATTAATTACATGTTGAAATAAAGACGTGATATCACCAGATACAGACCATCTTCCTCCAATAAATTTTACTGCTGCCCCTTTGACAAACTGACAGACACAAAGACAACCGAGCCAAACGCCATACCCAAGGACTGAGAGTGAAAATAAAACAGGCCTACTAACTGTAGCCTATACACTAGGCTACTCACCATAGAATATGGCCAATAATGTCAATACCAATATTTTCTTTCAACTCTTAACATCTTCAGCATTTTGCCGCTCACAGAACGTAGGCTACATAGGCTTAAGTATGTTTGTTTTATGAAAACAGGAAGCAAGTGCATTTCCAGTGCCCCTAATGGGCAAACAGAGAGGTGTGCCGACGGTGGGATGTGGTGACTAGTGCTCTGTGCCGATCTTCCCTAATATGGCGCTAAACTGGATGTGATCTGTGATCAACTAAAAAAATACTCAAACTGGAATCGTCTGTTGATGAACCCATTGAAGATTTGGAGTCTTTTATTGACGCGTATTACTACAAAATGTCAAACAAACGTGAGAACAAACGTGGCAGGCAGCAGCTTAGCTCAAGTGATATGGAAGACGCGCATATGGACCTTCGGGACATTCGTGAGTCGATAACATCCATGAAACAGCAGCTTGAGAAGCTTGATCTACTGAAAAAGTAAACAGACGATGTCAAAGAGTTAAAGCAATCATTGGAGTTCAATAATTCCCTGATCGAGGTCCTAAAGGAAGACAATGCATCGCTAAGGGTTGAGGTACTCAGCCTAAAACGACTGACAACAGAACTCCAAACAGAAAAAGTAAAAATGGCAAATCAGATACTAGATATCCAGTGCAGAAGCATGAGAGACAACATAATAATACACAGACTTCCTGAAGAAAGCAAGGAAACTTACCAGACGACTGAACGGCTAGTCAAGTCGTTCATGAAAGACAGCCTAAAGATGGACAAGCGTGAAGCGGAATCCATTCGCTTCGCCAGAGTTCACCGCATCGGGCAGACCAAAGCTGGGAAGCCGAGGTCGCGTCCTGTTGTGGCTAAACTCACTGACTCTAAGATGAAGTTTGCTGTCATGGGAAAGGGCAGAGAGCTCAAAGGTACCAACTTCTCCATCAGCGATCAATTTCCACCTGAGATCCTGAGGAGACGGAGACTGCTCTACCCGATCATGACGGAAGCAAGGAATGGTAACCAAAGAGCTCGTCTGTCCACGGATAAACTCTTCATTGACGGGAAGTTATATAGAAACCCCCAGATAACTTACTGGTTAAGTGGTGGAGATGAGAACGTTAATCCAGTAGTGTTGGGGGCTAGTGTCTCTCAGAGGTAAACAAAGTCGCATGTTGACTACGCCATCAACGCAATCATTGCTATGGCAACATGTCATCAGATGAACTGGCAGATTCACCCTGCTGATCTCTTTATTTTTCTTTTGCATATCTAGCCCACTGCGGCTAGGGAATGGCCTAATGCTTTTCTCCCCCATTCTTTTCTTTATCTGAGCTCGCTATTATTTTTTGTTTGCTGGTTTGTAGGCCTTATTTTGCTTTGCCTTGTCCCTTGTTTTGTTATACTTTTATTTGTATTTGTGTGCTCTACAGACTGAGCTGTACGTTTTGTTTTGTGATGCAGTTTTGTTTTGCCCTATCTCTGTCCCGTGTGTGTGTGTGTGCGCGCGCGCGCGTGTGTGTGGGGTGGGTGTGCTGGTATGGGCTCTCTTATTTTGCCCCCCCCCCCCATCCTTATCTTATCACAGTTGTTTTCTGACCTGATTTGTTTTCTTCTAGTCCTAACAAGTCAAGATCATGTTTAATTGCTCATAATTGATACTGTTAAAGGTTTAAAAATCATTCATGCTAATGTTAGGAGCCTTGCTCCTAAAATTGATCTCTTCAGAGCCTGGGTTGCTGATTACAAACCACATATAATCACACTTTCTGAAACATGTTTATTTCTGATAATGAAGTCAATCTTGACAACTATTTATTGTACAGAGTGGATAGGGCTAGCAGAGCAGGTGGTGTTGCTACCTATGTTGCCTCAAACCTTGTGTCTGAGCGTTTAATACCTAAAGTTGATCCTATTCATTTCGAATGCCTTTTTGTTAAGATTATTCTCCGTGAAAATAAAAATCTGATTATAGGGAATATTTACAGGCCCCCCTCTGCCCCCTCTGAATCAACCATTAACTCCTTCAACTGTCAGAACGAAATGATTATTTTAGGTGACTTCAATAGTAACTGGCTTGATCGTTCCTCCTCCAATGATAGAAATTTATTTGGTAGTGTAAACCTGACTCAGTTAATTAATGAACCTACTAGAGTGGATTATCGGTCTTCATCTCTGTTGGATTGGATACTTGTCACTAATCCTGAAAGAATAACTAAATCTGGTATTATGTCTGATTGTTTTAGTGATCACTCTGTTATATTCTGTGGCTGGAAAATTCATATTCCAAGTTCTCCTCCTAAATATATTAGACTGAGACAATGTAAGAATATGAATGTTGATTGTTTTATTCAAGACTTAATAGCTATCAACTGGGATAGATTTCAGTTAATTCCTTTTGTTGATGATGCACAGAACTTCTTTTACTCTGAAGTGTAATTGACAAACATGCTCCCATGAAAACAATTAAGAGTTAAAGGCAGACATTTACCTTGGATCAGCTCTCATCTCATCAACCTTTTTAAACAAAGAGATAAAGCTTGGGCCAAATAACGCTCGTCCAAAGATTCTGCTGACTGGGAAACTTACAGATACCTGAGGAATTTATGTAAGACCAAAACAAGGAATGCAAAATCCAATTATTATAAAGATAGCTTTTCTCAGGATTTTAATAACCCTAGACAGTTTTGGAATCAATTGAATCGTGTTCTCAATAAAACCAACAAAAGCCATATAAACCAGATACAAATTAATAATGAAATTATTTCTGATCCTCTACTTATTTCCCATGCTTTTAATCAACATTTCTCTTCTATCTGTGGTTCCCAATATTTGAATTTCTATGGTACGGCTGGCTCCTCAAATTCTATCACTTCTAATGGCTCTTTTTCCTTTAGACAAATTTTGCCTACTGATGTTTTTCAAGCTATAGGTGAGTTAAAACAAGTAGCAGTGCTGGTCCAGACGGTTTGGAAGGCAAATTTGTCAAGCTTGCCGCTCACGTAATAATGTATCCCCTTGCAGATTTATTTAATTTGTCTTTGTCTACTTGTTCAATTCCCCCCATATGGAAATGTGCCAGAGTTATCCCTCTTTTCAAAGGTGGAGACCCATCCGATGTGAATAATTATCGACCAATTTCTATTATTTGTACTATTGCTAAAATCTTTGAGAAACTTATTTTTAATCAATTATCACAGTACCTCAATCTGTTCAATATTTTATCTCCATCTCAGTCTGGGTATAGACCTAACTTTTCCACCACTACTGCTCTTCTAAAATTCACTAATGATGTGTTCTCATCTTTTGATAAAGGCCAAATCACAGGTGCAATTTTTATCGATCATTCCAAAGCTTTTGATATGGTTGATCACTACCTTCTCCTTGATAAGCTCTATTCTATTGGTTTAACTCAAAATTCCCTCTTCTGGTTTAATGCCTATCTTCATAATAGACATCAGTGTGTTGTCGTCCAGGGTTCTCAGTCTGACTATCTAATTTGTGGCAGCCGGCGGGGACGAAACCACGGTGAAGTGATAGAAGGAAGGTATGGTCAGCCTGAGGTGGAAAGATTGCATGCCCATAATAGGAGTGCCGATGACGTCACCGCCTCAGCAAGGGAATCCCCGGCACCTGGAGAAGACTCCGAGTAAGACAGCTGCGGCGAATCACCGGGCTAATCAGCGCCCTAGAAAAGGGGCTGCCAAACAACATTGTTGGAGAGAGTGAGTTTGGAGTTTGTTGGAGAGAGAAATAAAAGTGCTGTGTATGATCTATTTTGCCAGGAGAAGTCTGCTGTGTGCCCGACCCCCGGATTGTACGAGAACCCGCCCCGTTACCGAACCCCGCCTCTCTGACAACCCTCCGCCTGCATCAGCCCTGGACCGTAGGACAACCCGTCTAAGTGTACCGAACCCTGGCATCGGACAACGACGATTCTCCCGGATTACGGACTGGCTGACGCTCCCGCTAAACATTACCTTTTTTTTCCCGCAAACAGCAATAAATTTGCGATATAAATTGAATTGCCGTCGTGTGGACATTGAGATTATTGTTTTCAGTTGCGTGACAACTCCAACCACCACGGAGATTGCCACAAATTGTTGAAAAGGGTGTTCCACAAGGTTCCACCTTGGGACCACTTCTTTTTTCTATTTTTATTAATGACCTACCTCAAATATGCTCTAATTGTTCTCTACATCTTTATGCTGATGACACTGTTATTTACACTTCTAATTCTGGCATATTACAAATTCAGAATTCTTTACAGTCCGACTTTAATTTGGTCCAAAACTGGTTTCATAACAACAAACTTGTATTGAATAAGTATTGCTCCATGGTGTTTGGTACGCGACACAGTCGCTCTTATTTATGTGATTTGCATATTATTTCTGATGATGGGTTACCCTTTGAGAAAGTTGATTTGTTCAAATATCTTGGACTTTGGATTGACCCTGAACTCTCCTTTAAGCCCCACATTGATTCTATTATAAAAAGAACATATGGTTGTCTGAGTTCACTTTATCGCTCAATTAATTGTTTTACATTCCAAGTCAGAAAAAGAATAATCTCCCAGTTGATACTGCCTATTATTGATTATGCTGACATTGTCTATCAGAACACCTCTGACACTAATCTGAGGCCCCTTAATGTTGTTTATAACTCTACTCTCTATGTAGATTTGTTTTGAGGTGTCCATATAGAACGCACCATTGTTTCATATATCATTGGCTCAATTGGTTGCAGCCTGAATCTAGAAGGCAATTACACTGGGTTCAGTTCATCTTCAAATGTGTTTATTTTAATTGTCCTTCTTATTTAAAACAGTTGTTGGTTCCATGTAGATCTTCATATTCGCTCAGACATATGCAATATCCCTTTTTCTTTGTCCCAAGAATTTTCAAAGAAGTCGGACGCAGGTCTTTCCAATATAAAGCTCCTTCTGATTGGAATAATCTTCCTCTCTCTCTTAGATCTATTACCGCTTTCCGCTGCTTCAGGTCATCTTTATTTTCTCATTTTAAAACAACAAAAAACGAATTTTAATTTGTGCATACCTTCAATCTTTCAATCTTAAGACATACTGCTTTTAATGCAGTATGCTGTGACAATACAGATTCAATGTCTTGTCCTGCCAATAAAGCGAATTGAATTGAGTCCACGGTCAGAGAAAATATATGTGAAACGTCACCACAATGCTCGTGCGTCGTCGTGCGCGTCTGAGAAGAACACGTGATAAGGAATTTTCAGGGAGCCCTTTTTGCCTACGTGCTCAATATCACCATCTAGTGTTCTGAAACTACATAGTATACCCTTAATTGTTCTGATGCTGCAGTTTTGCACATTTATTTTTTCATGCATTTATTTATTTTTCTTTGTTATGACGTGATATTATGTTCTATTTTATGACTGTCTATTTTGTTTTGAAATGTTCAACTACGCACTGTGTTTATTGTGCAATTTATTTCAAGACATAAAAATGCCCTACTTTCAATGCACATGTGTAATAGCGTCTTACTGTTTTTACATTTATTTAAATATTTTTTATAACAAACAAAATGCAAAATAATGTTATTTTGGTAATTAGAAGGTAGAGTAAGATTGAACAATTTAAGTGATAGATGTGCACAAACACCAATCATAGGTCAAAATATCGCTAACTTTGGCCGATTTTGAAAAACCGGAAATGCTACTGAATGAAGACTCACTGAAAAGAGCCGGAATGCCCATCACTAGTTTGTGGCGTATCTGTCTAGATACGCTTTTAGAAAACCTTATCGGTCGCGCTTGGTTTTCCGAACCTTACACTCCCCCTTACAAACACATAGCCTTTGTTGCATCGCAACATTGTTTTGTGGACATAGTTCGAAACGTAATAAATTGACAGTCGCTCATCGTCATCATGTTTGTCATCATATTCATTTTGGAGCGATCTATGAAGTGTCACTGTCTAACTAATTTACGACAAAAAAATGTTTTGTGAGATGAGTGACAGTATGGGATGTTGCAGTTGGCATTCATTTATACACGGATCCAAAACGAATAACCATTCGTTTCTTATTTTTTTATTTCTGTTTCTGAAACGGGAAACGATTGGCCAAAAAGTGGCGCTAAAGACCTATTCGGACGGGATAAGTTTTCAGGACAATGTCTGTAAAGTAATTATTACCACAGGACGTCTGTAATGTTAATGGGCGATTCGGACGGGATAAAGTAGCTATCTCCGTAATCAGCGTCTAGAATTACAGAGATGGGAGTGTCTACTCCATGTTGTCGTCCCACCGAAAATGATTGTTCCCCACGAGTCATACAACGTTACACATCTTCACTGCAAACTGATTGCTTCTGGTAGAAAATCGCTGTCAGGGAGCAGTTGAAAAGATGCAGGCGCCAAAAAAAAACAAAACTAGGCCTACGTGGAGGCATGGCAAACATGTCCACAAAAAGCGTGAGGAATCCTGCATTACACCTCTTTATTAACGTTAGCTTGAAAAAAACAGTGTTAGGCCATAACATGTAAGGCTATAGCTAGGCTACTAGCTTACCTAAAGCTGCCGCAAGCGTTGCCCCACTGTAGCCTACTTTTGAGCCTGTTTTAATCAATCAATCAATCAATATTTATTTATATAGCGCATTTCACAACAAGTTGTCACAATGCACTTCACAGCAAAACAGCAAAACCCAGCCTAAACTCCCCACAAGAGCAAGCCAAAGGCAACAGTGGCAAGGAAAAACTCCCTGGTGTAACTAGGAAGAAACCTTGGAAGGAACCAGACTCAATGGGGGAACCCATCCTCCTCTGGTCGGCTCAGGGTCTAGGGCTTAAGGACCAACATGGTCAAAACAGCCAATGTCCATGATAATACAATTTGCAGCAGCTAGATGACAGTCCAGATGTGGCGGCAGTGATGGTGGGGAACCGGGCGCCGATGGCGGCGGGAGCAGCTGGCAGCGGTGGTAAGGAGGGAGGGGCAAGCGGCAACGGACAGGAAGCCGGACATCAACGAGTCCCTGTTATTTATTTTTTTTGCTCTCTGTCTTCTTATTTAATGTAACGTTAATTTAGAGGTCGGGCAATAGTTGTGGCTTGCACTTGGACCGAAGAGAGCACAACCAAAGGCGTCCTCGAGTGTTTACGTGAAAAACCAGGAGAAAAGACTGGGGAAAACTAATTTCTCACAGGAAATAACATAACATGTCAATTCGCACGGGATTGCTTTAACCTGGGGTAATTTTTACAGGCAGGTCTGGACTGGTAATCTGGCATACCGGCCATTTTCCCGGTGGGCCGATATAATTTAATTTATAGCCTAATTTTTAATTTAAAAAAAAAAAAAAAAACGACCGGCCCATAAAGCAGGGACAGCGGCCCATTGGTTCATTTTCTATACTGACACTGGGCTGGCCCAATCACATCTCTTACTAGGCCCCACCCCTCCCCCTCTGTCCTCTTTGTTTCTTGTGTCAGATGCCGTGGCTCAGAGCCAAAAATCTGGATGGATGAGGACGTAAAAATTGATAAGCAAAAGCGCAACGGGGGTGCGGAGAAATTGCGGGCCAAAAAAATAAAAAATCTAGAGGCGGATGCCGCCAAATGTGCTAAAATAACAGACATGTTTGCTGCAGTAGCTTCAACATCGACTGTACCCGACATTGTGCAGCAACAGGTGGAACTAGAAGGAGGAGAGGTAGCTGGCCATGGCCACTGTCAGGCAGAGGAGCAGGCGTGTGACAGGGAAGCCGAGGAGGGACAGAGTGAGCAGGAGCAGGAGCAGTTGAAGTGTAGTTGAAGCGGTAAGCATGGTAGCTTCATAATAACAGGGACTCGCAGGGAGGGAGTGGCCAGGAAGGTAGTGTGTGTGCGCCATCCGCCATGCCATGATGACGATGATGATTAATTAAATTAATGTCGATGACAATAAGATAAGATAACATAATCGTAATACTATCAAAAAGTGAGACCGTCACCTACTGCTGGTGGTCACTCATTCAGTCAATGTCAAATAGCGCAGCATAAGCTATCTGGCATTGTTTTTGTAGCTAGCATAGTTCCCTAATGCAATCGCAACTTCGGCTGACTATTCTAACGTTAACTAGCTAACGTAATTTTGTCAGCATCGCGTTGGCTAAGCCCACGTTGCTGTGAGTGACCTAGGTCTATATCGTATCATAATATTATCAAAATTATTACGCTAAGCCAGGGTTCCCTTGATAAAGATGCGCGGAAAGGCTGTATAATATACAACACTTGTAGCTCTACTGTGCTAAAATGTATGCCTGCTTATGTATTAGCCGACTGGAAAAATACTTTTAAATGGTATGGATTACTGTTATTACTATCTGTGGGGTAGCTCTCCACCTTCAGTAAATTCAAATTGTTTGGCGCTACTGTCCATTGAGGATGCTCCTTCACGTGGTAGGCGCATGCACTGTAGGTCAAACTCCCCAAACAAACAAGCACACCATTGATTTAATTGCCCTATCACATACAAATATCTAACTATTACTCCTCTCTGAACATTAATATAAAACAAAAAGATGATCTATTAACTGTGTAAACCTGCAATATTCAGCATCAATATTTGGATACTTGAAATATGTATGAACTGAATAGTTAGTATCAAATGAAATAACATGGAACAGCTCCATGCATTAATTGAATAAACAACTATTTGCTCATTACCAGTATGGTATTGTTTAAATTGTACAGCTTTTTGCACATCTTTGTCAGGGAATTTCAACAATTCTGCACCTGAATGTATAATAATGTTAAAGGTACACTGAGCACCTTTTTATGGCCCTTCAAACATAAACAAATGTTTTTTTGTACATCTTAAAGTATCTTTTAGCTCTGACAGAGCTCTTGATACAAGGAATATCAGTTTGTAAGAGCTAAAAATGAGTTTTAGATATACTTTAAAAGCCATAAAAGGTTTTCTTACATTTGTATTGTTTGTAAACATTAGAGCAAAACAGGCCTGTATTTTGAGTTATGGTGCAATAATAACAATTAAAAGAGTACATTGTCCATCTAGAAGTCCTACTCATCAACAATATAGTACTATATAACCAAAATCAATACTCAAAAAAGGTTACTAAGTGTACAATACCTCAACCAATGAATTGTAATCATCTCTCTCTCCTTATGTCTAGCCAAGCCAGGTTGTTGAGTTAGCAGTGGAGGAGACAGGGAGGAACAGGCTGTAGACTACTTTGCCCGTCCTGAGCCTGGCATGATGCAGGTGTTTTTAAATCATCACCCCAAACAAGATGCTAAAAACCTTGTGTTGAAGAAGGTGTTCACCAGTAGAGATGGCACAAGCAGGAAGTGGCTGACGTATTGTATTGAACGTCACGCTTTGTTTTGTTTTGTATGCCTGGCCTTCAGCAAGGCAACTGACTCCAGCATTTTCATGACTGGAATGTCAGACTGGAGACATGTGCACCAGAGAACGGAAGAGCATGAAAAAAGCATGGCACACAGAAATTGCGCCGAAGCTTATTTTTTAAACTGCTGAAAAGCTGACATCAACAACCTGCTGGGGGGCAGACAGCTGACAGCACACAGAGATCAGGTCAAGAAGAGGCGTCAGGTTGTGGAACGGGTAGTGGAGGTCGTAAAAGTTATAGGGAAGAGGGGCCTAAGCTACAGACAGGAGAAGAATGAGGCTGCGTATACCCTGGACGACGATAGCATCGACCATGGAATTTTTTTGGAGCTGATCATTTTATTGGGAAAATATGATGTGTGCATGAAAGAGCATCTCAGTAATGTGATTGAGAAGAGCAAAAAATTGCATGTGTCAACAGGATGGCAGGTTCCCTCATCACTCTACTGTCTAAAACGACCGTCAACTCTGTGATCGATACAATCCGGAACTTATTTCAGGAAAACATCTCCACTGACATCCAGAAAGCTGGAATGTTTTCCGTCCAGCTGGATACAACGCAGGACATAACAGCGCAAGACCAATGCTCAGTCGTTTTGAGGTATGTGACTGACGTTGTCAATGAGAGGCTTGTCGCAGTGGTCCGGTGCAGCGCATCCACTGGAAAGTTGTTGGTCAAGTTGCTAACAGAGGTCCTTGAGCATTTGAAACTGGACACAAGCCTGTGCATTGGAAATGCCACAGATGGGGCTTCAAACATGCAGGGGCAGTACAGAGGCTTTTCTGCACTGCTGGCATCGCAGTCCCCCAACCATGTGCTTGTATGGTGCTATACCACTCAAATAGTGATTGAGAGTGGATCGCTGTTTGATCTCCTCAATGCAACAGCAGTGTTCATCAGGGAGTCATATCAGAGAGTGAACCCGTGGGAGAAGGAGAGCCATGACAAGAGACACAGGCGCATCGCTCCAATTGGAGAGACACGTTGGTGGGCCAAGCATGATGCCCTGAAGAAAATATTTGGATCATTTTGAAAGCCTCAAGACGGTCTGTACATTGATGTGCTGTCCACGCTCACAGCCATACAGGAACAGAAGACAGTGAAAGGAAATGTACGCACCAAAGCCAGAGGATACAAAGAGGGCCTACTCAGGTATGAGACAATACTGACAGCTCAATTATTCCTCTGGATATTTGAGCATACATCTCCACTGTCAAAGTACCTGCAGACGGGAGGGATGGACATCCTCTCTGCCCATAAGATGGTCATGTCAACACAAGATGCCCTCAAACAGATGGCGAGAGATTTCCAGGTTGTCAAGGATGCTGCTGACGACTTTGTGAAATGGGCAAATGAAAAAATCGAGGAGCAGGATGAGGAGACAGACATGGAAGTGGAGGCTGCACTGCCACAGAAAAGAATAAAGAAGAAGAAAGCTATGCCGGGAGAGATGGCTCAGGATGAGACCATGATTGATGCAGAGAGAGCTATAGGGAGTATTCATTTAATTAATACACGAGGCACCAAAATGTAGCGACCAGGTACGAGTCTGATAGCAGTGAGCAAGATCTTCTTCTTCTTCGTTTGGGTAGGATCTTTTTCCCACATCCCCAGGCTCGGGCCGAGGGGCTATCCTTTTACCACCCCGAGCCTAGGGGGGGTTCACCCGGACTATATTTCGGGGCACACCTCCAGTAGCCACGTCACCGTGTCATCATCCAGAACCGACAGACCATGCATCCCATTGGGTGCCCGATAAATCAGGCAGTCCAGGATGACATGGTCTGCGGTTTGTTCCTCCGCGCCACACTCGCAGGCTGCGCAAGAAGCCAAGCCCCATCTGTGCATCGATGAGCGGAAGCGCCCAACGCCGGTCCGGAGGCGGTTAAGCCTCACCCATGCCAGTCTAGGCAGGTCCACCCCAATAGGGGGAAAACTGACGTCTGGGATGAAGTCACGGAGTCTAGAGGTGTTCTCCTCCCACTCCGTGCTCCAGATGTAATCCGCCCACCGTGCCGCACTGATGTTAAGATCACTGCATTGCTGCAGGAATTCCTGTGCGGCAGGCACAAATGGGAGGCTCAGCAATTACAGCGAGCCTTTCGTGGAGCAGATGGTTTGGCTCCACGGCCCGGCACGCGAGACGTGCTGTGGCTCCCGCGCGGCGAAGCCCAGCGGGCTGGATGCCTGCAAGAATGGGAAGATTGTCCACGGGAGTGGGACGCAGGCATCCTGTCACGATGCGCAAGGCTTCGTTGATGGGCGTATCGATGAGGCGGGTGTGGGCACTGCGCAGTACTCACTAGTCGAGTAAACAAGGGCCAGGGCTGCCGTACGCAATGTTCTTGCGTTGGCGCCCCAGCCTGACCCGACTAGTCGCCTCATCAATGCCACACGAGATGTTAACTTCTTGCGCAGTGACTCAAGGTGTCGGCGAAACGTGAGCGACCTGTCCAATGTCACGCCGAGGTAAATTGGCTCAGCGCAGCATGGCAGGGGTGTTCCGCCAATATATATTCGGAGCTCACGTTTAGCCTCCCTGTTGTTAAGATGGGAGGCCGCCGACACCGTCTTTGCCTCGCTGAGCTTCAACCTCCATTTCCAGAGGTATGCCACTAGTGTCTGCATGTCCTGGCTCAAAGTCCCCTCCAATGACTGCCAGTCTCCAGCGGAGTACACCAAGGCGAGGTCGTCTGCATAGGCATACTTCCGCGAGACTGTATCAGGCAAGTCATAAGTGTAGATATTATAGAGGAGGGGGGCCAGGACAGATCCCTGGGGGACGCCGTTCTTGAGGCGTCGTAACCTGCTTTGCTGTCCGCTACCGGCGGTAAGGTTAAAGCTGCGATTTCGGACAAGCTCCAGGATCATACTGACTATGTGCCTGTCCGGCAGTAGGCGGAGCAGCTTGCAGGTGAGGCTGCGGTGCCATACGGTATCATAGGCAGCCGTCAGATCGACAAAAACGGCTCCGGCCTTCTTCTTGAACGAAAAGCCTCGATGTCTTGAGTCATCAAAGTGACTTGGACTACGGTCGATCTCCCGCGTCGGAACCCGGCCTGCTCCCGAGGGAGCAGCGGGTCGACGATCGGTTCGACGCGGGCGTAGATAAGACGCTCGAGGATCTTGAAGGGGATGCAGAGCAAGGAGATGGGACGGTAGCTCTTAGGATCCCCTTCAGGCTTATTCGGCTTAGGGATCGCGACAACTAGGGCTCTTCTCCAGATTTTGGGGATATTGAGTTGGCGCAAGCAGGAAGAGAGGAAAGCTCTTAACCAGGACTTCAGGGCAGGTGCGGCATGGAGTATAAGCTCCGGGCAGATGGAATCAGGGCCCGGAGCTTTTCCTGGCTTTAGGTGCTGGAGGGCGGCAGCGAACTCCTCCGGTGTGAATTCACCGGAGATGTTATCGCTGCTAGATGTTGGGGCCCTCCAGAGGTCAGACACTTCTTTTGCCACGACTCGTGATGACTCGTGGTCTTTACCCTCGTATACCCCATTTTTCACAAATTGTGATGCGATTTTATTTGCAGAAATGGGGCAGTGACGAGGGGAGTGTCTTGACCTGCCAGTGAGGTTGTTCAGGATACTCCATGCCTTGCGGCTGGAGTGCGAGAAGTCGATGGAATTGACAGCCTCCTCCCAGCGCTCTTGTCTCCTCCGGCCGAGTCTTGACAACAGGGCTGTAGCAGCCCTGTTTGACTCGGTTCCGGCAGGAGCCCGAAGGAAAACGCGGTATTGGTTCTCGCACTCCGCATCCCAGCACGGTTTGTAGCTATTGCGACGTCCGCGTGGGATGGATTTTTTGGCCGCTTTCACTAACATGCCACAGAAGTCCCGGTATGCCTCATCCACGTTGTTGGTATTAGGCGATGGGAGACGCCACGTGGATTTGTTAGTGAGGAGGCGGAAGCGTTTCCAATTGGCCTTACGGAAATTCCATCGCTTCACCGGCTCACTCGGGATAGAGTCCACGAGTTTAGGCATGGTTATCAGCGATGGTCGATGTTGGGACCGCGGGAACTTTCCGAGCACACGTCTGTCCGGGAGCCGGTTGTCTGCACCGACACTCGCAAATGCCACGTCAGGATTCGTCCCAGTGTTCCAGCGACCGGAGAGAAAGCTGGCTGCACCCTTTGGATCGTATAACAGGGCCAGGCAGTTGTTGGCAGGTTCTCTCCGTTGGGTGTGTTGGTATTGTACCCCCAGTCTTCATGCTGACAGTTAAAGTCGCCAGCATAGAGACAGGGGTGGGGGAACACCGGGACAGACACCGGCGTGAATCGCAAGGGGGGAGGCTTGTAGACGTTGACAATTTTAAAACCGGCAACGTCCACGCACAACCACTCAATCTCCGAGTCAGCCGGAGATTGGTCGGCGAGAGTCCAGCTCAGCCTTTCATGGACAAACGTGGCAAGGCCGTGTTTCCTGCTTAGGATAGACCCAGTTAGTGTGAAATTTGGTAATACTAGCTTATCTGCTGAAAAGCAATGGGTCTCCTGGAGGAGGATGACGAGGGCCTTGGTGGTATAGGCCAGCTGCTCGATGACGCTGATCTTGTTGGAGGTGAGTCCTTCGGTGTTCAGCTGCAGTATTCTGGGTTGGAGGCCAGCGGAGTAAGCACCACCGGCTCTCCTCCCCGACTGCAGCCGAGCACCAGCCCGGGTGAGGGCCCTAAATTGGCAAATTCTGTTTCGCTTATGACTGCAATTGGCAGTCATAAGTTACTGACGGGGGACACCACGAGAAGGTGTTTGCCATGTCCCCCAGTGAGCAAGATGATCAGTAACATGATCTCTCAATCATCAGAGTCCGGAGCTACGCGGGGCACCAAAAATGTAGGGGACATACCTCTATTTATACACGGGGCGTCACTTATGTACTGCGATACGCCACTACCATCCTTATACAACTGGTGGCATGGTTTTGTATAATAAATCAGTCTCATAAAATTTATATATTATTCTCAAAAGAGAATATACTAACTAAAAATAGGTAACTTGAATTAATAATTAAATTAATTACCAATAAAATTACACATTAATAATTGTCTTAGCAAAATCACAATATCATGTACTCAGTTGATACCGAATTAATATAAATGATCCAGCTAGAAGGTGAAGGCATTTTGGGGAATCCCTGCGATTAGCATTGGCTGATTCAGTTCAACACAAGAGCAACATTAATACAGGCAATCTTGGATAAATGTAATAGTTTATTGAACACAAAGTACCAAACAGAGCAAGGCACGATTCACTACTATAATGTACAACAAACTATGTGTGTGTGTGTGTGTGTGTGTCGCGTTGGGCGTGTGTGTAATTTCCATGTTCTCCTACGTGTGGGGGTTGCCACGGACACGTGTTCAATGAGAACAAAGAAACTAAGATGGAGGGAGGTTTGAAACTAGCTTTTGCTGGAGCTAGCTAATGGCGGCGCATGAACCATACCACACACATAAGGGATAGCCGTAAGCTTAAATGCGTGTGCGTTGAGATCAGCGTGAAGTGTTAATATTACGGCTGGTTAGTGTTTAAAGATAGATTGCATGCAAGATACGCTCTGTGCATGGATGCATTAAACCTAACGCAGCCCGGTGGATTGCATAAAACCATCCAAAGTAAAACGGTAACAAAACTTTTACAGAACATACATTAACCTTTCATTAGCAGTTACATACATCCAGTCATAAACATGTTTCTTTTGCTAACTAATATGCTATTGCCCATGTTACAGCCTTACTTGAATTAAAGTCCGTTAAATAGGTTCCTCCGTTGGATCGCACACTCATAGTGAAAAGGGGAAATCTGGTCGCCCTGATTCTGTTGTGGCGAGTTCGCAGGGGTTGTGGAAGATAGGGGAAACGTCCGCCTCATCTTGAGTCCCTGGAACAGCTTTCTTTCGTCGTTCTTACGGGACAATGGAACCGGTCGCATTAACTCTCCCGAACTATGCAGCACCATCCTACTGCAGAACGCTTGCCTCTTTGGGGACTCACTGGCGGTGCTCTGCTACAAGATCAGTGGCTGCGTGGTCCGCTTGCTGGTTCTTCTTGACCACCGGGTGCTCGCATTGCCTCCTTGCGCCTCGTCTCCGGTCCTCCGTGGCCGATAGCCGGGGGTAGATTAGCCCGCCTCGCTCGGTTGAGTCGGCGTCGCGGACAGCCGATGCTTCCTGTAGAGCAAGGGCTCGGACCCCGGGCGTACTCCAGGCCTCACGGGCCCAGAGACGAGACACGTTCAGCGGACAACTGGCCCGGAAGAAAACTGCGGGAAGAACTGGCATAACTGGCTGTGTTGCCCCTATATATCAACTTTATTGCCAGTCGCGCATTCCGCTGTGTAGTATCACGTTACAGTGCGGAAATCACAACTGGTGCAACGTCCTACGTCACTTCCAACGTGGAGGAGGAGCCTCCTGTGGACTGTATGGACTTGTAGTTCTTATTGTCCCTACAGAGCCTACGAGGTAAAGGTCCATAACCAAATTCTTGATACAGCTATTGAGGCCATCCACCGAAGATTTCTGACACATGGCACTCTTTATGCGGATTTGTCATTTTTGGATCCCAAAAACTTCCCCCTGATCCGAACCAGTGCTCTCCCTAAATCTGCACTTGAAGACCTCAGCAAGTGCCTGGTTAAATTTGATAGCAGGGCAATGGTGGATAACCTGCAGTCAGAGCTGAAAAGCTTTGCAGGCCAATGGGACAAGTTGAAAGAATCACCACTGGATGACTATGTGACCAGGACAGTAGAGGATGGACCTGATGGAAAGGAAGAGGACATGGAAATCGTCAACAAAACCTGTGCCTCCTGCAAAGAGTGCCCACTGTGCTGCTATCAAATTCTCCAGAGATTCAACATGCTCACAGATGCATATCACCTGCTTGGACTTGCGTACAAGTTCTTGCTGACACTTTCAGTAACCCAGGTGGCCTGGGAACAATCATTTTCAACCCTAAAATTCATAAAAAGCAGACTGAGGAGCAGCCTTATCTGCCAGCAAATTGGAAGCCTTCATGTTGATGGCCACTGAAAAGGACATCCTCGTGGCTTTGGACACAGACACTCTAATTGACAGAGTTGCAGAGAAGAGTGAGCTACTGAGGAAACTGCTGTTATAGTAAGGTGAGATTAAATTATTGATATTATTATCCATTGTTGTTGAGGGTGTTCAGAGGGCCATGCAGCCTTTTCCACTAAGTAAGTATACAATACATGCAACTATCTCTACATTGTTCTAGATTAAAGATACCGGTACTGTGATCATTTAACTCAATCAATTATCATTCTCACCTTTCTCTCTGTCTCCCCCTCTCACTCTTTTAAAGGTTGCCTTGTTTGAGGAGGAGATCTTTGCTGTCCATTGGTGTGGAGTTCACAGGCAACATTTTGACTTACTAGCATACTTTATACATACTTGTATACTTAAATTTTATTAAATAATTTGAAATGATACTTTGACTTCTAGCAGAGCTTTTTGTTTGACAATTACTTGTACTTCTACTTGAGTATGGAGATTGTGTACTCCACGGCCACCTCTGATCACCAGGGAGTCAGTCAAGGGCGAGTGAGTACACTGGTACACTTGTCCACGGCACTTCCTACTCAGCTTTGTAGTGGTTTGGGGGAATAGTACAGTAGGTACGCATATTTAAGGGGACCGCAAGGATGGTGTACTGGTGGGTGGTGTCCGACCGATTGTGGTGGGCCGGTCTGGGCCAAAAATGCCAGGGCCGATTATTTGTCCCAGTCCAGCCCTGGGTTATGGTACACAGTGCAATGCAATGAGGGTTTAAGGACACTCCAGGGGGAGTTCTACAACAATTTCCGTACAACATTTAAACTTACTCAATTTAGATCCTGCCGATGCCGGGACTCGAACTTGTGATCCTTTCGTCAAGAGCTTGCGCCTCTGCCCATTACACCACGATCTTGTGATGATAGAGCGCGACTCCGAAAACACACTACCAACCTATAACGTAGGACTTTGGTTGTTCCAGACCTGTGCCAAAGAATACTTGTATTTTCAATATTATTCATAAATATTACATTACCAAATAGGAGAACTAATGAGGAATGAAATCTCAAATGTTTGTGACTGTCATTTTCTGTAGCTAGTGGGTTACCTTAACACATTTTATAGGGTAGAAAATGTTCAAATCATAATGACATCTATCTGGGCAAAAGAAATATTGCAAGTATCTTATAAGTGACTTTTTAAAGGATGTTGTAGCTGTCTCTTTTAGAGGAAATTTCATTGGAGAAGGATTTCCATAGCCTAAAACAAACTCATGAAACTAACCTCCATTAGCTGGAATCTAGACGTCGGAGTGGGGAAATATAGGTTGAGAGACGTTTTGACATAAACGGACGCTAACCCTTATTAGCATTCACCTGAACGCTACACAGCGTTTCACAGACTTTTCAACACAAAAATGTTCACTGGGTAACAGAAAAAAGCTATGATTATTTAGTCTTCAAATGCCCATTTTGTAATCATATAACCTCAAGATCCGTGTATTTTGCTAGTGTATTGACAAATGCAGACTTCCCCTGATAAAATATGCTAGGCCTATAACTTCATTCGTGTTAGAAATTTGAGAAATATCTGCATAACACCTTATTTACAAATTTCCCAGAAAAGCTAGCCTATTTGTAAAATGTCCTTTCATAGCCTACAAGAGTTGTCAAAATGTTGTCAGAGCTGATTATGATATAAGCTATGCATTAAATATCTAAGTGGACGGTTAATAATGCTAGACTGCATGACATATGATAGCCTATACAAATGTATTTCATAGATAACTGTGAGCAGTTATTGCTCCTAACTTTAATAATAATGTTAATTTGTATTGCATTATATAGCACGTCGCAGTTCAATATAGCCTCGCTATATGACTTGGTGCACATCTAATTCTATAACGGTGGATCACACTATATTCTCAGTCAAGCTGATCTCCTGGATAACAAAGCTATTTTTCCCCTGCTACAAGTAGGTTAACCCCAGTAAAATTGCATAGCCTACTTTGAAACGTTGGCAACCAGTTGGTAAGAAAAGCGGAGGTATCTAAACATGTAACAAGCCACGTGGAATAGGCTACTGCAACTTGCTCTAAGAATTCCAGCTCATTTTGTAGGCTAATTATATCTGGGTTATATTTCTGCAGAATGCGATGTCCTGGAGTAAGAAACTGTGGGTGTGCATTCATTATTAGGCTACCCCTTGTTAATGACACTTACCCTATGCACGGTGCCCCCCTAGTGGTAGTTGTTGACGTCCCAATTATAGTAGCCTATTCATATTTCTCTGAAATTATAAATTAATTTACAACAAAAAACCTCAACATTTTGACAACTTCTATAGGCTATAATCGTTAAAAGGCCTTTTGCAAATATGCTAGCTGTTCTGGGAAATTTGGCAATAAGGTAACCTGTGTTATGCAGATATTTCTGACGTTTATAACACGAAAATTAGATCAGCATTAAGGGAGTTATAGACCTAGCATATTTTCTCAGGGGAAGTCTGCATCTGTCAATACACTACCGAAATACGCTGATCTTTGTGACTTATATATGTATTATATTAGCCTATATGTAACCTATAAAACTACGCATTAGTGAGCGGTATTTAGTTTTGTATATTTAAGGACTGAGCAACCAATGATCATAGCTGAACATACCCCTTTCATGCCGACTTGAAATGTATAGATCTACACCTTTGAAATAAATAGGCCTACGCCTTGAAATAAATGCGAGTGGAAATAAATAGGCTACCCATTGAAATAAAAGAGACGTAAAATAATGAATATTTATTTTGACACACGCCAATAACAGCTTGTTTAGCCTGATCTTGAAAAAGTCCAAGCGTGATTTTGAGGTTATATGATTACAAAATGGGCATTTGAAGACTAAATAACCATTGTTTTTTTCTGTTACCCAGTGAGCATTTTTGTGTTGAAAAGTCGGCGGAACTACAATGGTGGTGTCATCTGCATATACACACTGAGCACAAACCCATATAAACGTTAAAATGTTGGTGAAATATGGAATACCATCCAAGCTCTCATTTGGCCCTTTTTAGACTGGCTAAAATCTACAATATAAATATGCACATTTTATGTTATAATTTTCATATGTGATTCAGTTGTAAATTCAAAGACAAACAATATGGATTAATGTGGATGCATTTCTCAAAATGTCATTGCTTTGGCAAGCGAAATCCGGCCTACATGTAGATGCAATTTCACCGCATGAAGTGTATCACTTAAAATGTCAAAACATTTAGCCAATTTGTTGCCACAAGAAGCTTGGGCAAACAACATGGCACAAGTTTCTATCCTAGGCAGACAGAGTTTGTTCCCAAAAATAATGTTGCACGAATTTCTGCTATGCAGATGTGTGTGGACTTGTACATGAGAGTCAACAACTTGCCTGTCCATGCTCGTTTGTGATATCATTCATTAAACACTACAACACACCGGAAAACATGTGGCCTCGATGGCTCAGTGGAAAAGCACTAGTCTTCAGATTCCAGGATTGTGAGTTTGATTCCTGCTTGCTGTGGTGTTTTTTTTACATGAAAAGATTTGGTTGAAACGTGGTCTAAACAAGAACTCTACAAACAAAAAAAAGAAAGAGGTCTACAAATAGATGTAGAAAAAAATTCACTTTGGAACCATTTTAAGAGGTTTTTTCACTCACTGCAATAGACGTTTATTTTAGGGCTTTTAGCCTGACAATTGCTCACAGGGAAGGACAAGGTGCTCTAGTAGCTCAATCAGGTAAATCGTATGTCGTCAGCGATTCCTGTTTTCCACGACATGGGTTCAAATCCGGCTCAAGATAAACCATAATTGGGATGTCGACGACTACCACTAGGGCAGTGGTTCTTAAACTCGGTCCTGGGGCCTCCTGCATATGCTGATTTTCGTTCCAACCACAATTGCAATCCCAGAATTTGAACAAGGTGTTGATTTTCTTAATTAGGCCTAGGTGTTTTTCATGTTTAGAGGGATTATTTCCCTTTGAAGCCACATTATATTAGCAATAGCTATGCGTGTCATGAAGAATAAAAGTCAAATAATTCACATTGTGCTATATTTCAAACAATTACAAAAAGAGAGGTAAAAATGTTTTAACTGATCAAATTAAACAAATTAAAGACTGAGGTGAATCAATAGGCTCCTAATTGGTGAAATTGTGGACACGTTGGCAACTAAAACTAGCGACTTGGTAAATAATGAACAATTCAAAAGACAAAGCAAATGATAATGAGCTAAACCTGCATGAAGTTTAAGGAAGAAATTAAGGAACTTAAAACAAGTGTTCAACTACTTAATTAGGAGCATATTGATTCACCTCAGTCTTTAAATTGATCAGTTAAAAATTTTTTATCTTGTATTATTGTTTGCAAGATAGCACTGTAAGCACAATGTGAACATGGGATAGTCTTCATTGTATGCATAACTATTTCTGACATAATTTGTCTTAAGAGGGTAAATAATCCCTCTAAACATGAAAAATTAACAGCTTGTTAAAATTGTGGGATTGCAATTGTGTTTAGAACGGAAACCAGCATACACAGGGGGCCCCCAGGACCGAGTTTGAGAACCACAGTTTTTAAAAAGTTATAAACTTATCTTATCCACTAATGTACTGATTAGCCTACCATGGCTTTAGATTTATATGAAAGCATCTCAAATCTCACCTAGTGCTTTGGAAAAAAAAAAAAATTCTCCAAAATGTTCATAAATAAAACATTTTATTTTAGAAAATGCCGTGTGTGAGGTTGCATAGAAATGCAGGAAATGAGTTTAAAAAGGCTCAAATTTTTCTGGGGGAGGACCCCCAGACCACCGATACTTCGTATTGCTTTGCTCACAGGAATGGTTGAGGGCCTAGGTCCAATAGTCATGGTTCGCTACTGTTGCATGGTATATTATTAGTGTCCCCCACCATTATCATCACAAATAAAATTTACTGTTTGTGGTCCCCCCCCAATGTGCAAATGAAACCTACGCCCCTGCCAATGATTATTATTTTTGAAAGCTAAAGTTAGTAGGATCATTTCAATTGCAGACGGAAGTAGGCTACGTCATTAGCTATGGAATTTCTCGTCGCCATTTTTCCAAGGTTGTTGACAGTTGCTCAGTGCTCACGTAGAGCAAAACGTTAAGTGATTAAAAAATCCGCTCAGTGCTCACACTGAGCATTCTCACCGTGAGCTAGCCTACTGCACGTGCCCATTGACCCCCATTCATTTTTCGGCAATAAAATGTCAAATATCTCAAAAAGTGTATATGGTATAAAGGTAAAAAGTAATAGCAACCTGGAGGGAGTATAAAGGTATAATATGAGGTATGAATGGTGTCGACGGTGTGAACGGTGTAGGAGGAGATAGGTTTTCAAAAATTGACGGAATAATAATAACGGTGAATCTGAGGAATAACAATAGGTGTGGTTTTTCAACCACACCTAACTAAGAAACCTTCCTACTACAACCCTGTTCAACATTGCTGCAATACTGCTCTACATGTAAACAGTTAATACTGTTAAATTTCTTAACCTTTGCAATAAAAAGAGGTTTGTTTATGTGAAAAGAACATTAAAAGAAGCATCACATTCGCACAATAGTTTTGGCGAAAATGAATTTAGCCTTTGGGACCAAGCAGGGATCGAATCACTGACCTTGCACACAGAAAGCCAAGGCTTTAACCACTAGGTCAAAGCATTTTAACAGAAATGAGCAGGCCAAATAAGACTTTTGTGTTGCGGTATCAGATGGTGTTGGCTTACTGATTTCATAATTCAAACAGTTAACAGTTAATATTGTGGAATTTCTTAGCCTGTGCAATAAAAAGACGTTATTTTATGTGAAAAGGATATTCTTAGCATAACGTGAATATTGTTATTGTTGAAAATAAATGTTGTGAAATGGTGGAGCTCGAACTACTGTATTGGACTGTGTGACTGTGTCGGCAGACTGATCTCTTTCTACTAACCTTGACATCTGCTCTCTTAGTGGCTCCACAATTGAGCGTGTGCCTGCTTATAAATACCTTGGTATATGGATAGATGAAAATCATTCAAAACTCATGTTGACTTCCTGATTAAAAAAAAACTCAGACCCAAAATTGAATTCTTATATAGGAATAAATCATGTTTGTCTTACGAGAGAAGGAAGCAGATAGTTCAGGCCACATCGCTACCAGTTCTTGATTATGGTGATACTTTATTCATGCATGCTTCTGCCAGTGCTTTAAAACCTCCTGATTCTTTTTAGCACAGTGCCCTCCCTTTTATCACCGGTGATAAATTCCGTACACATCACTGTATTCTTTATCAAACAGTGGGTTGGTCATCCCTTAGTACAAGGAGAGAGCAGCACTCCCTTCTGTTTATCTATAAAGCTATCCTACAGAAGCTACCTCTTACATCATTACTTACCTTTAAAACTTCCAATTATCCCATCAGATCACAAAATTGCATAGTTTTAAATACACCTCAGGTAACCACTGAATTTGGTAAAACAGCTTTTAGATACAGTACCAGTCAAAAGTTTGGATACACCTACTCATAGAAGGGGTTTTCTTTATTACATATTACATTTTTTTTTACAGTTTAGAATAATAATAAACATAAAAACTATGAAATAACATAAATGTAATTATGCAGTGACCAAAAAAGTGTTAAACAAATGTATCTTATATTTTAGATTCTTCAAGTAACCACCCTTTGCTTTGATATTGATACCAGCTTTGCACTCTTGGCATTCTCTGAACTTCATGAGGTAGCCACCTGGGATGCTTTTCCAACAATCTTGAAGGAATTCCCACATAGGCTGAATTTTAGTTTTGGAAAGAAATTCATACATAGGCATCAACTTCACTATATACATTTGTCTAAGAAAAAAAATTAACTATTTAAGCATAAGCCTTTAGATCAAAGAGAAAGTGTGTCTAAAGTCAACTGTGTCCAAACTTTTGACTGGTACTGTACTTTGCCCCTTGGTCCTGGAACAGGCATCAAGACATCCTTAAACTTGAATTTCTCATTCCTATGGGTATCTTTATGTCCCTAATCTTGGACCTAGGCATATTTGTTGATGTATGTAAATGTTAAATGTCCTTGTTTTGTATTTTATTATATATGTTTTAATGTAATGCAGGGCACATCTGCGAATGAGCCCTTGGTCTCAGTGTGTCTCCCTGTTGAAATAAAGGAAATATAATCTCGGTCTGCATAATTCAAACAGTTAACAATAATTGTGACATTTTTAGCCTTTGCTACAAAAATAACTTATTTTATGTTAAAAGAACATTCTTTGCATAACATGCACATTGTGTGCGTCAAAAATAAATGAATAGAACCGCCAACCTTTTACATGGTAGCGGAATGCCTTAGCTACTAAGCTACAGGCACTTCCACAGTTTATATGGTAGGTAGACTACTTAAGCATATACAGATCCTTTCCAAAAAATTAGAATATCATGGGAAAGTTTTTTTTTCTTCCATAATTCCATTCAAAAAGTGAAACTTTCATAGATTATAGATTCATTACACACAAAGTGAAATATTTCTAGCCTTTATTTGTTTCATTTTTCATAATTTTGGCTTACAATTCCAGAAAACCTCCAAAACAGTATTTCAAGAAATTAGAATAGTGTGTCGAAAATCAGCATTTACTTCAGTTATTTCAGAGAATGAGTGGAGTGGCTTGACTTGAGGAATCCGACAGTTGTAGCCCATGTCCCGGATACGTCTGTACTACGTGGTGGTTTTTGAAGCACTGACTTCAGCCTCAGTCCACTCCCTCTGCATCTCCGCCAAATTTTGGAATCGTCTTTGCTTGACAATCCGCTGAAGCCTACGGTCATCTCTTTTGCTTGTGCACCTTCTCCTGCCACATTTTTCCCTTCCACTAAACTTTCTATTGATATGCTTGGACACTGCACTCTGTGAACAGCCAGCCTCCTTAGCGATTACCTTTTGTGGCTTACCCATCTTCTTGAGGGTGTCAATGATGGTCTTCTGGCCAATTGTCAAGTCTGCAGTCCCCATACTGAACCAAACTGAGATAAACTTTGCAGGTGTTTTGAGTAAATTAGGTGATAAGTAAATGCTGATTTTCGACACACTATTCTAATTTCTTGAAATACTGTTTTGGGGGTTTTCTGGAGCTGTAAACCAAAATCATGAAAAATGAAACAAATAAAGGCTAGAAATATTTCACTTTGTGTGTAATGAATCTATAATCTATGAAAGTTTCACTTTTTGAATGGAATTATAGAAAAAAAAAAACTTTTCTATGATATTCTAATTTTTTGGAAAGGATCTGTATAGAGTACTTTGAGGCAAGGCAATTTTAAACAGACCTTGTCATTGGCAGATTAAGGGTAATTATGCAATGGGGATTATTATTCTTTGAGGGTATGGAGTACTGGTTGGGTCTGTGACCCAACAACATCAAAAGACTCTTGATATGTTATTTTCAGGTACTCTTACAAGCGATACTATAACATCTCAGCATTTGAATGGATCTCAATGGGAATTGGGGAGTGGGACTATATTAAACTGTAAATTATGCTGGGACAGTATGGAACACATGGCTGGCTAAAAGGTTCTAAGTCATCAAGGGTCTGATGTATCAAACAAGCCTTAAACCATCACTCTGCTGCCAGGTATGCAGTAGATATGGATGGATCACTTTAAGGGTTGTTTCTCCTGACTCATTTTTCCATAGAGTTCAATTGGAAAATAAGTCAGGAGAAACAACCCTTAAAGTGATCCATCCATATCTACAGCATATCTGACAGCAGAGTGATGGTTTGAGGCTACTTTGATACCCCAGACCGTTGATGACTTAGACATTTAACCAACCATGTGTTCCATACTGATCCCATGTAATTTACAGTTTAATCCAGTCCCACCCCCCAATTCCCATTGAGATCCATTCAAATGCAGAGAGATTATAGTATCGCTTGTAAGAGTACCTGAAAATAACATATCAAGAGTCTTTTGATGTTGTTGGGTCACAGACATCAGGAAGACATGACATGCAAAGGATATGCAACCAAAGATTAAATATGATAACTTTATTAAAGTTTATGTTAAATTGTCCAATTACTTTTGGTCCCCTAAAATAGGGGGGGCTATGTATAAAAATAGCTACAATTGCTACACTGTTCACCCGATATGGACGTAAAAACCCTCAAATGAAACCTGAAAGTCTGCACTTTAACCTCATAGTCACTGTTCCATTTAAAATCCAATGTGCTGCAGTACAGAGCCAAAACAACAAAGATTGTGTCACTGTCCAAATACTTATGGACCTAACTGTATGTCACAGCTCATGCCATTTACTGATGAAGTGCATGTTTCAATAGCACCGTCACATAGAACTGAATGATATTAATCGGCAGAAGCAACAAATACCGTCCCATGAATCTGGTACTCAATTGTCTCCCAGTCTAAAATATTTCCTTTGGGAACATGGCGGGTGCCACATTTATGCAAGACCTTAATCGTACGTTCAGGCAGGACATAGTCCTACATGCTAACATCAGAAATTTCACCAACAAAACTCTGAGCATCATTAAACCTCCCCAAGTAATGGTCAAGGTACTGTCCAAGAATGATGGTACCATTGGGTTGTATCGTGTGTCCTGGTCTGTAAACCTTCCTCACCGTCCGCTTGCCACCCACCCAGAACGCAGACAGACCTGTGGTGGATTCCCACGTGATGCACAACTGTGTCTTGAATGTGTTGAGTTGGGGTATGTCAAATAACACCCCCATTCCACTCAGGTAGAAGGAATAGCGCCCATTCAACTCTCGCCAGACGTTCAGCTGGTCAGTGTGTCCGGTGGGGTAAGCAAAGAGGACAACCTCCCTTTTGCCTTTCAGCTCTGTGGCCACTTTCATGCAAAGCGTAAAGGCTTTCAGCTCCAGTGGCTTCTGTGGAGACAGCGTAATGTAGCTGTTGTCCGTCTTATAGGGAAACACCAAGGGCCCTATCTTGGCGATCTTGGCGCTTAGTCTAAGCGCATGGCGCTAAGTCCATTTAGGGCGTGTCCAAGTCCACTTTTGCTATTTTAACGGCGTGTTTTTTTGGCGCTAAGCACGGCGCATGGCGCAACTGGGCTGAACCTAGTCGCTTCATTAATTATAGGTGTGTCTTGGGCGTGACATTCAATAAACCAATCAAAATGTCATATCCCATTCCCTTTAAAAGCCTGCTTTTCCACCTTGGCGGATTGCTTATGATGGCGAAACAGACATGCTCGTGCGTGTTTAGTGTGATCAAGGAATAGGCTAAATGGAGTATGATCAATATTATTCGGACTAACCATTAGCCTATGAGTTCCCGGTAATTCCAGACAGGGCTGTTATTTTACAAAATATGTGCGGTTAAATTTCGTTAAAAGGACCTGCAACAGCTGAGAATAAGCTATCAATGGCTTCAGTCTCACCTTAGAAAACGCCAAATTAGCCTGCTTGTTCAGCGAATTTCGTTTAATTATGCAATGAAAGTGTCAAACATCAATTCCAAGAGGCTGTTCTCATGGAGTTCTCGAAGTTCAAGCTTCATCCAAAGTTCATTAGGCTACCTGCATAGTAGGCTAATATTGATTAATAACATACATACCGTTATTTTGCCTTAATGATGACACTAAATAGCCATACAATAAAGCTGTCAGGTTCGCAACCCATAAGTTCACGCATATTTCCCCTTGTTTAATAATGTCCTGTTTATGGAAATGTGACCAACCTGTTTTACTCCTAGCGTAATCCTTTAAAACAATCCACTTTCCCAGGAAGACCGTTAAACGTGCGACTTACAGCAGGGGAAACAGAACATGCAGCTCACGTGCAGAGAATGGCATTAAAATTAATTGTGAATTAATTGTGTAACGTGCTGCAAATTTGTTTTAGTTTCTAATTAGACGCTTAGTTCTCTTTAAAATCGTTTTGTTCAGTTAATGAATAACGGGTGAAATCAGCTGGGTTTTAAATGGTGAGAGTATGGAAACCTGGTCACTGTAATTGAAAAAAATATGAAGGACGAAGAATAGCTAAGGTTACAATTTAGTTAACATGGTGACATCTCCGTTTTTTAACCATAGGCTATCGAAAAAAACCTTATGCACAGCGAATTCGCTGTAGCCTAGGCTATTTGAAAAACAATAAATGCAATATTCACTGGACAAGGTTTTGAACTTTTTTCAGTCACAAACCATTCTATTTACTTACAGGCTGTATTCATAGATAAACAGAGCTGTATTGTAATGACATCTGAAGCGCATTTTCAGAACTTAAATGTCCGTCTATTGCCGTGTGCGAGTTTTCCATTGAATGACAATTCACGCATTAGGTGCAAAGACAATTCGCGCATTAGGCTTGATAGCTATAGGTGTTATCAGCTCCTTTTTAATGGATAGCCATTGTCCCGTACCATCGCACATCGCCTGGATGTTGATGGAGTGGGCTGAGAGCAATGTAATGTGGCATTGTTTCCCTTCGCTGAGGGAAAGGTATGTGGACCTATGGAACCTTTTATTATTATGCATTTTTGATATAGCCTACACAATAATAATATTTCACATTGTGATCTAGATATTTTAGTCATGCCTGTGCACGCCCCTGTGTGTAACAGACAGGAGGGTATGCGCGTTGTGCACACGCCTATGTAGACGCACTTATATGCGCCGTTAAAATAGCATGTAAACAACTGCGACATGACTTTAGACCAGGTTTGTGGTGGTTCTAGCGCAAGCGCTTTCTGCTGGCTCAAGATAGCAATACGCCAAAAAGAATCCTGGCCACTCCTCATCTTAAGACCAACACGCCCAGTTCACTAATGATGGCGCAAGAGTTACGCCGTCAAACATGCTAGTTTGACGGTGTAAGCGTTAGGCGTTATTATGGACCTAGCGCCGGGTGTAAGATAGCAAAGACACTTGCGTTTGCGTTAGCGCCGCTTTGCGCCGGGTGTAAGATAGGGCCCCAAGTCTTTCCCATACAGGCCTTCTAAACAGGTGGAAACCAAAGGGTTAACATTCCTATAGTAGTCCAGAGGGGGGGATTTGAATGTTAAAGTTTATCAAACTCTTCCTAGATGTAAAAACATCTCACTGGCTTTGTATAAATACTTGTATTAACAGTAAGTACTTTAGGTTAATGTATCTAAATTATGTGGCAGATTATTCAAGATGTAATCTATGTATTCGTGTTTATCATGAGTAGTAGGTTTCCTGCCACTAAAATGGAAAATTTATATGATTCAATTCACAGAAAATTTGTGAATTTACAATCTACCATTGTAATTCCCCATTAATATAAACATTTTTAGTGAAGATTGTGACCAGTCTGTACCATCAGCAGCTGAATTAGCGACACCCCTGAGCAGGAGGGTAGCCACCAACACCCCCATTTCACAGCACGGAATCTGGAAAGACAGCGAGAGATCACACAGATTAATCCACAGCCTTACACAAGCAGTTTCCCATGTATACAGTAAAAGCCAACAACTACATCTGTAAATTCCGTAGATTCAAAAGCCAACAACTACATCCGTAAATGGCTGGGCCTTCCTCGATGCCTTTCCAACACGGCACTGTTTGGGAGAAACACCCTGAAGCTTCCACTGAAATCGATTAGCTTGGGCTACAAACAGGAGAAGGTGAGGCTTGTGTTTGAGCTGAGAGACTCACCTGACCTGTCTGTCCAAAACACCAAGGCCCAAGTTCGCACAGGACGCAAGTGGAATGTGATGCAGACAGTAGACCAGGCTATCAATTGACTGAAACACCAGGAGATTGTTGGATTGCTGCAGCCAGGCAGGGCCGGTTTTGGATGGGGAACAGCACCCAAGATGTGGTCCAAAGCCACAAAGAAAGAAAGGAAAAACCTTGTGATCTCTGAAGTTGTGAAGATGGAAGAGGAGAGCTATAAAATCAGAGCTGTGAGCCAACAGCAACAGAGGTGCAGGATGCCCCAAGCGAAGCTGAGCTTCCTTATCAGGGCCACGTACGACACCCTTCCCAGTTCCCGGAACCTGCACCTCCGGTATGGCTCAGAGGAGACCTGCCAACTCTGCGACTCCCAGAACCAAAGCTTGCAGCACATCCTTTCTGGCTGCAAGGCAGCATTGACGCAGGGCCGGTACGGATGGCGCCACAACTGGGTCCTGCGCAAGCTAGCCGAAATCCTGGAGGCACGCAGGTTGGAAGCAAACAGGGCCAGCCCGGTAACATCACAGCGGCTGATCCAGTTTATCAGGCAAGGGGGTGAGGCTCAGGGCAGCACTACGAGAGAGTGGTCCCTCCTGTCACCCGGAGGCGAGTGGAACATGAGAGCTGACCTCCACCACCAGTTGAAGTTTCCACAAGACATCACCATAACCTCCCTAAGGTCAGATATTGTGCTCTGGTCTACCTCTATTAGGACAGTCATTATGGCTGAATTGACTTTTCCATGGGAAGAGGGAATGGAAGCCGCCTTCAAGAGAAAGAAGGAAAGGTACACAGAGCAGGCAGCTGTGTGCTCACAAGTAGGGTGGAGGGCATTCACCTATCCAGTGGAAGTAGGTTGCAGAGGCTACACTGGAACATCCACCCAGCGGTTCCTGAAGTCTCTTGGGATCACAGGCTCCAAGCTGAGGAAGGCTCTCAAAGACCTGGCGGAGGAGGCAGAACAAGGGAGCTTCTGGCTCTGGCTTCGAAGAAAGGATAAGGCGTGGGGAAAGCAAGGATCCTAGGGCTGGCTGCAGGGGGCGGTAGGGAGACGTCCCTGCCGCTGCTCCACCACCTTGAGATGTTCCGGGATTAAAGGAGCGAAACATCAGTGAAGGGTGGCTCCTGGCTGACGACCCTGCAGCCGGGACAATGGCACCGTCGGAGGTGCGTCAAGCAGAAATACTCAACAGGTGGATTCACCTGTGCTTACATCTAAAACATAACTGACTAAAGTTATTCAGACCAAAGTATGAAGTCATTCTGATTTTGTGAAATAAATGTTCATACACAAATGCTGAGTTCTAAGGTGTCAACTTATGTAAAAAATAGATAACAGTAGTTATCTAGAGCTAAACTTAGATATAACAGCAACTGAAATTACACACATAGACAGAATTACTATTACACACATCCTATTACATAATTCCCTTAGATTAGGATTTAGTGAAAGCACAGAAAGAATGTCCCCATACCATCTTGTGTTTGATTTCCCCGGCAGCTGAACATGGAAAATTACACTGCTCCTGCTACTGAAGTGAGCCTGATGCCTCCTTCCTCCCCTTTTAAACCCATGATTCTGACTGCCCAATAAGCTGTTTACACAAAGATTATTTAGGGCATTGGGAGGACAAATTTTGCATGTTTTTATTTACATAGCAGAGAAAGAGCCAGGTATTGTTTTTTGTACTGCCACTGACATTTCAACTTTTATCACATGAAGGTGGTTCAGGAAATAAATATCAGCTTTATTTGAAAATGACATATGTCAAATTAAATTTGGAATCAAATTTACGCAGAATTACGATGAGCCAAACGCGATAACTGAAAAAAGGGATAGAAAGTCCCTGGCAGTGCCAAATAATAACACACTCCTATAAAACGGGCTAGCCACGTAAACACGGGCAGAGAGAAACCTCAAAATAGCGAACGCTAAAGAGATAGCGAGAGAAGAACAGAAAAAAACAAGACACCTACGGAACGTGGCTATAACGCCCGATAAATGGTGAAATAAATGAAATAAAAATAAAACTCACTCTCAGAAATGAGAGAGTGGGAGCGAAGGAGAGGGAAGAGCAATAAGGGAAACTAAGAACTCCCCTAGGCTTCTAGGTTGAAGAATGTCTGAACGGCATAATCAAAGGAATATTTCTTCTAACAATAGCAGAGAGACAAAACCCACTAACCCTGAATTTGTGTAAACATGAAATGACAAGCACCAGGGAGCGGAAGTGAGGGGTTTAAATAACTGAGGTAAAAGAACAGGTGAAACGAATAATTAGCGGGGAGAAGGAAAACTCCGAAACGGAACGCAGAAAAAATCCGATAGACTGAAAAGAAAAAGGGGGAATGGGATAGAAACTGTAGCAACAGAGGGAAGATAGGTGAAAACCATGACACTTTACTGAAATGCAAAATGTCTCTATTGCTATTAACATTTCATACTGAGTCGAAACAGACCTTGGGTATAAAATTAAGAAATATACGACCATTTCAAATTTTATCTCAGATTTTTTGTTGGTGATTATTTCCCATAGTTTTAAACTTCAGAAACATTCACTTACCTCTAAAATGAGATGTTTCATCACAGATGAATATTTAGGGATTTTAGGGATAAAAGGCTAGTCACTTGGAAGACACATGAAAGGTGAAACAGAAATTGTCAAAGTGTTTCTATTACAATAGTAGTGTGTCAGTTTCAACATTTGGGGTCAATTCCAGACTTAACAGGCATCATAAAATGTCAAGATAATATGAAGATTAAATGGAAGGGATTTCACATCAATTTGTAATGATTTACAACCAGTGCTTAATTCAGGTCTAAAGTGTGGTGCTTGTTTGCTTAAAGTAAACATTAAATTCAGTTGGATAGCTTTTTCAACAATATTTTTTGAAAGATGAGAAATCATCTTGTATCAAGCACTTTTGTGGCTAAAACATTTGCCTCTTGGGAAGGGGGTGTTGCTATTCATTATTTTCTTTAAATGTGTTGAAATTAATTTTTAAAAATTATTTCATCATAAGATGTCTGTCTCTCAACTTGTAGGACTCTATTTTCCGTCAAGCGCATGGCGTGCGATGACATCATAATCAATGGCGTAGCATATGGCGCACTGCGCGTGGCTACTGAATTTAGCTATATTCGGACCAGAGCGCTGCGCAGGTTGAAAATGGGCTGGGCTATGCTGAATATTTATCAGTGGGTGTGCTTCAGCTGCACCATAGGTAATCAAATCACATCCTTTCAGTCCTTTTAAGAGCCGTGTGCATAACATTTTTTTAATAAAAATGAGCCGTGTGCATTGGACTCGTTTTGACCATCACGTGGTTTAGTGAAAAACGATAGCAGAACATACCAATTCGGTCGTGGTCGGGAGCCCTCCCGCTTACAAATTTCAGACTACTATGGAATCCTAAAGGCGACAAAAGTCACTAATAGGTTATCTGGACTGTGAAAAATAAAAAGCTTTTAATCATTTCCTTAGCCTCCAATCAGTCGATAAAATAAATTTAAAAATAATTTATTTTACTCTCCTATTTATCATTTACTGGCTCCTTTTATTTTTCAACTCTTCTCTTTTCCTATTTTCTCGGTCTTAGTATGAGTTTAATCATTTATCTACTTCCAATTTCCCCCATGCAACATATCCCATTTTCCTCGCCACATTTATTAGTGACTTTTGTTGAAACAGAAATTGTCAAAGTTTTTTCTAGAATTAACATTATAATTAAGATAATGAGCAATAAATGTATATTCTTTTCCTGCTTGGGGGATTTATTTCAAAGTCAAATTAGTCCACATATGATGCACGAAAACGGTTGATTGGCTTTTGAATTGGTTATGATCATGCACGCATTGGGAAAAGCCCCGAAATTAACACCTCGCCATACGCTGTGGTGCAATTTGCGCTGTAAACGTGGTCTCACTTGGCGGCCAGTGCCAGCGCGAATCACAGTGTACTCTTAACGGCAAAGTCCCACAGAAAGCGGTGTGGAGCGGATTTCTCGTGTCTGCAAGGCAGGTTGGGATTGCTTGAGATGCGAGGCGTCCAGACGCATCATCGGATTGACGGAACCCAGAACTCATTCATTCCAATGGAGGATCATTAACGGACAGTTACGGATGTGCGCCCCCTTGTGGCCAACGGATGACGGATCCTTTGGATTTTTTCAAACTGCGTTGCTAAACGGACCATCGGAATTGGCGGAAGTAGAATTTTTTTTTATTTCACCGCGTTTCTTTGATAACAACTTGTAAACAATCTTATTTTCCTGAAAACTAATACAATTATGTTTACAGGCAAAATAACAATCGTTTTCATTCTGAAAGGTTTGTTTTATAAAAATTCTACAAATGTTATTAGGCAAATAATTGACGTAGTAGCCTATTCTCCATCCAAAATGAGTCTTTATATCGAGGGTATTTCCCCCACGATACTGATATAGGCTGCGTCCCAATCCAGTTTTTGCTCCACCCTCGTAAACTTCACTTGCAAACTTCACTTGGGAGGATGTGACGCACATACCAATAAAACAGGAGTATACACTTACGTTTAACGAGTGGGAGGGAGCGAGGGCGGAGCGGGTTATTTGAATTGAGACGCACTTCACCCCCAGCTATACTAGTGATGGGCAAAACAGTTCACTTCAGTGACTCGAATCACTAGAATCAGTTCATTAAAAAGATTTGTTGAAAAGATCCGTTCACCGAATCGTTCAGTGCTTGGACGGAGCTCCGACTGCGTACTGCGTAGTCTGACTCACTCAGTGAACTGAAACGGCCGAACGGGTCATGCGGAAGTGCTGTCGCTTTGACAAACGCGCCAAACTCCATTTACAAATCTTGATATTTTAAAAGTTTCCTCGTTGAATATCAATATTGGAGGTGAACGCTGGTTTTCAATGACTTTTAAGTCTTAACTTGTTGGGCCTGATTCTGGCAGTTTGAGCCGCTGATTATCACTGAGGATCACGTCACGTTAACTCACTGTGTCTAGTAGCCTTCAGTGAACGAATCACGACACGTTCGCTCGCAGAAGTCCACTCTGCACGCTCGCTGCCTCGCTCGGCGCCCGCCCGCCCGTGAATGATTCGTTCAGCACAGCAGAACTGGTTCGCAGGGGACGAATCACGTTCGCTCGCGGCAGTCCCTCCCCCTCCCTGCACGCTCGCTGCTGATCAGATCCGTTCGAGAGCTCAACTGAACTGAGAAATGAACGGATCTTTTCAGTAAGTGATTCAGTTCAGTTCGTTCACCCAAAAGATTCGGTCTTTTGAACGAATCGTTTGCGAACGACACAACACTAATCTATACTCGGAAGTAACCGTGCTGCTGCACAGTGGCGTATCGTGGGATCACGGATCATGTAAAACGCCTGTCACCGTAGACTACATTTAAACGGATGAAACTCTCAACCTGTTTACATTATTTATCAGTCAAGCAATTGATTTACTGAATAACAAATATCAATAAATACAGCAAGTTTTGTGGGCTAGCATATTTCTTTATGTCATAAAATCGTGTAGCATTTAAATATGTAGGACATATATATTTATTTATTATATAAATATTTATGTATATTTATTCCAGGCCCGTGCGCTGGAATAAAGTATTTAAACCGAACATATTCTCAACCTGTTTCCGTTCATTTTGCTTGCTTATGTCAATAAAACAAAGTCCCTGAATCAATTATATATAGGCTAATGATTAACAAATGACATGGTTTGGGGGGTAGTTACATGAGTTTCAGATTTCAGTGATTGTGCCTCAAGTTCCAGTTTGAGTGTGTAAACAATTGAGAAAAACTAACAGGCTGCGGGTTGAAAATGGAGGCAAAATACGTCTAACCAATCAGGTGCCGTTAATGTTCCCTGATAGGCGACTGAACCCATCTAATAGCACCGCCCATCAAACGCACAATTTGGGGGTCCTGCGCGTGCGTCCCCATGCGTCATCGCCGGATTTGGTGAGAATCCACCTTGAACCCGTTTGACTCGCCGTGCACCAGAAGTGGGAGGAGAGTCGCTGGTGGAGGTGTGCCAGTCCAGATCGAGCCGCGAAACTGCAAATTTGGGGCTCTATTTTCCAGCCGGTGGCAAGCCATTATTGGCAAGGTTGTAATTTCGTCACAGATTTGAACGCGTCTGAGCCCGTTTGGTAATTTGGTGACTCGCCGTGCGCTGAAGTGGCAGGGAAGCCGCTGTTGGGGGGTGTGTACGTCAAGATGGAGCAGCCCAGTTCTATTTTACAGCGCAATGCAACTTTGGGATAAAGGTAGGTTCTCACGAAATCCGGCAAGGTGCATCGGTTGGACACATTCTATTCCAAATACAAATACAAGCACATTTCCTGCTTCGCACTCAGTTTGCAATTTTAAATCACACTTTTTGCAAAACACTACACACAATTATATACATTTGGCACAATTTTCATAGATAAAATGTATTGTGTTCACATGGAAAACACTGCCATTCAGAATGCTAAACATAAATGATCAATTAACCACACAAATCCCCACATGGGCAAACACCTGTTGCTTATAGTAATTGGTCACTTAGCAATCGGAGCTTCAGCAATAAAAGGGCTGAAGTTGAGCTCTCCTGTTTTGAAGAACAATGGATGTCAATATTGCAGAGAGAGGTGGAGCAAGATGACTGAGAATGAGAGGAGGAGGATGACGAGGAAGAGCAAGACCAATGAGAGCAACTATCTGATGAGATTCGGGCCACTTTGGTTGACCACGTGGTCAACCATGGTCTTACAATGAGGGAGGCTGGGCAGAGAGTCCAGCCCAACCTGAGGCGCTTCACTGTGGCTTCAGTCATCCGGACTTTCAGAAATGAGAATAGATAAGATAGGAAATCTACCACCCTTACTTACATATCAATACAGTACTCAATGATTACAGTTGAATACACTATTGCAAGTGGCCAATAGTACTGTAAACAGAAAGTACGTTTCATGTATGTATGAAATTGGGAACTGTATTCCTACTTTGTCCATAATTTTAGATTAGATTAGAAAGCTTTACGTAATGTCCTCAGTGAGGCAATTCGTTTTGCAGCAACAGTTACAAAAATCACAACAGTAAAAAAAAAAAAGAAACACTTTGTTAAGATCCTGGAGAAGGTTAGGACCTAAATGCACGACTGGGAGGCAGATTCAAGAAAGGGGTTTTTATTAAACTAAGTCTTGGGGTAGTCCCAAAACTGTACAGGAAAGCAAGCACAATATCACACTGGGTAATGTCAGGAAGCCCGGAACGGGCTGCTCCAAGCCGGAGCTGGATTGGAAGGTCTGGAACGTATTGCTCCAAGCCGGAACTGGACTGGACTGGAACTGGACCGGGAGGTCCACACTGGAATCAGGGTCTGGAACGGATTGTTCCAAACCGGAACTGGACTGGACTGGAACTGGACCGGGAGGTCCACACTGGGATCAGGGTCTGGAACGGATTGTTCCAAACCGGAACAGGACTAGACTGGAACTGGACCGGGAGGTCCACACTGGAATCAGGGTCTGGAACGGATTGTTCCAAACCGGAACTGGACTGGACTGGAACTGGACCGGGAGGTCCACACTGGGATCAGGGTCTGGAACGGATTGTTCCAAACCGGAACTGGACTGGACTGGAACTGGACCGGGAGGTCCACACTGGAATCAGGGTCTGGAACGGATTGTTCCAAACCGGAACTGGACTGGACAGGAAGGTGCGTAACTCACACCTGGACTGGACTGGAACTGGACCGGGAGGTCCACACTGGAGTCAGGGTCAGGAACGGATTGTTCCAAACCGGAACTGGACTGGACAGGTAGGTGCACGACGCACACCTGGACTGGACTGGAACTAGCAGGGGAGCGACTCACTACGGCTGGACTGGAACTGGACCGGGATGACTACACCGGTACTGGGCAAAACAAAACAGAGGGGGATTAGTGCGGGAGAAGGCACGGGAAGGACCGGGAGGTTCTCACAGAGGTGCAGGGTTTGACAGGTAGGTAGCTGGTGAAGCACGGCAGGGCTGGGTAGTGTGGCGTAGCTGCGGTAGGTCCGGTTGGAGCTGACTGGTCTCCAGAGCTCCCGGAACCGTAACCGAAGAACTTGGTGGCTTCTTCGGCCGGACAGGAACAACTGGAGGGTAGCCAGGTATAACGCCACCACGGAGCCTACACGAGCTGGAGGTGGAGGTACCGCAACACACACAACGAACACGGGGAAACGAACACTGCCACGGATGAATGGGAGCCGGGTTAGCTGGAGGTAAGAGGGAAACAGGTTAGCTGCATGCACAACAGGAATAACTGGGGAGGTAAACTACCAATCCGTAGTTTCGAGCGAACTCAATGCTGTAAGGGGATAATATCCCACAACCAAGCGAATAGTACTTCGAAAAAGACCAGGAAAACAACAAGCATTAACACCGAGTGACGATAGTTAGCGAACAGTAAACAGGGTCTGAAGGGTTACACATGTAATGAACCGACAAAGCAGGGGAGACAGCAGGTGGGTTAAATAAGGGAGTGAGATTGGAATCAACAAGGCACAGGTGCGGAAAGTAACCGGGAGTGCTTGTTAATTAGACAGGTGAGGAATGCAAGAAACGAGAGGGGAAGGTGATAGGCGGAAACTAAACTGGGAAACAAAGAGCCAAACAGAGGGGAAACGCCCAGCCTGAAGCAGAGGGGAAAACACGGACAAGGGAATCCAACAAGACACGGAGGGACATGAAAAAACCGGGAAAACGGACTGGAAGGGAACGGAACGTCACAGTACCCCCCCCCTAAAAAGGACGCCTCCTGGCGTCCAACAGAAACACCACCGGAGGAAGAGGGCAGGAACGTTCAGGAGGTCGGCCACAGTGTGGACTGAACCGTACAGGAGGCCAGACGTGGCGCGGGCGGAGCCGCTCAGGAGGCCGGCTGTGGAGCGGGCGGAACCGCTCAGGAGGCCGGCTGTGGCGCGGGCGGAACCGCTCAGGAGGCCGGCTGTGGAGCGGGCGGAACCGCTCAGGAGGCCGGCTGTGGCGCGGGCGGAACCGCTCAGGAGGCCGGCTGTGGCGCGGGCGGAACCGCTCAGGAGGCCAGCCGCGGCGCGGGCGGAACCGCTCAGGAGGCCAGCCGCGGCGCGGGCGGAACCGTTCAGGAGACCAGCCGCGGCGCGGGCGGAACCGCTCAGGAGGCCGGCGGCGTAGCGGGACTGGAAGAGAGGAACGGGGCGGGACTGGATGACAGGAACGGGGCGGGACTGGATGACAGGAACGGGGCGGGACTGGATGACTGGAACGGGGCGGGACTGGATGACTGGAACGGGGCGGGACTGGATGACAGGAACGGGGCGGGACTGGATGACAGGAACGGGGGCGGGACTGGAAGACAGGAACGGGACGGGACTGGATGACTGGAACGGGGCGGGACTGGAGGGCTGGAACGTGGCGGGCCGGGAGGGCTGGAACGTGGCGGGACAGAAGGGCAGGAAGGGGAACGGACAGGAGGGCTGGAAGGGGAACGGACAGGAGGGCTGGAAGGGGAACGGACAGGAGGGCTGGAAGGGGAACGGACAGGAGGGCTGGAAGGGGAACGGACAGGAGGGCTGGAAGGGGAACGGACAGGAGGGCTGGAAGGGGAACGGACAGGAGGGCTGGAAGGGGAACGGACAGGAGGGCTGGAAGGGGAACGGACAGGAGGGCTGGAAGGGGAACGGACAGGAGGGCTGGCAGGGGAACGGACAGGAGGGCTGGCAGGGGAACGGACAGGAGGGCTGGCAGGGGAACGGACAGGAGGGCTGGCAGGGGAACGGACAGGAGGGCTGGCAGGGGAACGGACAGGAGCGGCGATGACAGCATCGCCCTGGAAACAGGAGGCGGTGACGACTGTCTCGCCCAGGAAGCAGGAGGCGGCGACGACTGCGTCGCCCTGGAAGCAGGAGGCGGCGACGGCTGCATCGCCCAGGAGGCAGGAGGCGGCGACGGCTGCGTCGCCCTGGAAACAGGAGGCGGCGACTGCTGCATCGCCCTGGAAGCAGGAGGCGGCGACGGCTGCATCGCCCTGGAAGCAGGAGGCGGCGACGACTGCATCGCCCAGGAGGCAGGAGGCGGCGACGGCTGCGTCGCCCTGGAAACAGGAGGCGGCGACGACTGCATCGCCCAGGAGGCAGGAGGCGGCGACGGCTGCGTCGCCCTGGAAACAGGAGGCGGCGACTGCTGCATCGCCCAGGAAACAGGAGGCGGCGACGGCTGCGTCGCCCTGGAAACAGGAGGCGGCGACGGCTGCGTCGCCCTGGAAACAGGAGGCGGCGACTGCTGCGTCGCCCAGGAAACAGGAAGCGGCGACTGCTGCGTCGCCCTGGAAACAGGAGGCGGCAACGGCTGCGTCGCCCTGGAAACAGGAGGCGGCGACGGCTGCGTCGCCCTGGAAACAGGAGGCGGCGACTGCTGCATCGCCCAGGAAACAGGAAGCGGCGACTGCTGCGTCGCCCTGGAAACAGGAGGCGGCGACGGCTGCGTCGCCCTGGAAACAGGAGGCGGCGACTGCTGCATCGCCCAGGAAACAGGAGGCGGCGACGGCTGCGTCGCCCTGGAAACAGGAGGCGGCGACTGCTGCATCGCCCAGGAAACAGGAAGCGGCGACTGCTGCGTCGCCCCGGAAACAGAAGGCGGCGACGGCTGCGTCGCCCTGGAAACAGGAGGCGGCGACGGCTGCGTCGCCCTGGAAACAGGAGGCGGCGACGGCTGCGTCGCCCTGGAAACAGGAGGCGGCGACTGCTGCTTCGCCCAGGAAATAGGAAGCGGCGACTGCTGCGTCGCCCTGGGAACAGGAGGCGGCGACGGCTGCGTCGCCCTGGAAACAGGAGGCGGCGACTGCTGCATCGCCCAGGAAACAGGAAGCGGCAACTGCTGCGTCGCCCTGGAAACAGGAGGCGGCGACCGCTGCGTCGCCCTGGAAACAGGAGGCGGCGACTGCTGCATCGCCCAGGAAACAGGAAGCGGCAACTGCTGCGTCGCCCTGGAAGCAGGAGGCGGCGACTGCCACATCGCCCTGGAAACAGGAGGCGGCGACTGCCGCGTCGCCCAGGAAACAGGAGGCGGCGACTGCCGCGTCGCCCTGGAAACAGGAGGCGGCGACTGCCGCGTCGCCCTGGAAACAGGAAGCGGCAACTGCTGCGTCGCCCTGGAAACAGGAGGCGGCGACTGCCGCGTCGCCCTGGAGACAGGAAGCGGCGACGGCTGCGTCGCCCTGAAAGCAGGAGGCGGCGACGACATCGCCCTGGAGGCAGGAAGCGGCGAAGGGCTCCTCGCCCTGGGGACGGGCGACGACCACCACATCATTGCCCTGGAGAGGGGCGGTGGAGGCCGTATCTATTGTGTTCTTGCTTAGCAACACAAAATAAACACGGGGAAACCAGAGTATAATCAAACGTGTATCTTGTATTGTCTGTTTCGCAGTTCAAGCTCGTACAATACAGAACAAGGCAAAAGCAATCAATTATCGATGCAGACAGACAGCAGACACAAACAGCAGATACCTGTGCAATCGATAAGCAGAGCCCAATACACTACAACTCCTCCCTTCTAGATAACAAATCATATTTTACCATAGCTCCTTTACTATGTTGTAATTTAACCAAAATACCCTGCCTTCATAAAGTAGTAACTACGTGACAGAAAATGTTAGACAACATAATGCCCCTAATCTGAACAAAAACACTGAGAACTAGACCAATAAATACAGTAGTGTATTAACAGCTTTGCCTAGCTGTAATTAGAGTATAGCTGAGGATTCACAGCATTAGTCTCTCTGGAGGTCTATGGCTACGTGTGGGGTAACGCCTCCCTTCAGGAGGTGTGACTCCTGGATTCGCATCCACAGTGGTGGCGCCCAGAGGTGGTCCAGGGACAGACTGACCATCCACTTCATTTTCCAAGGTTGGAAGATTCGTGTGAGCGGTGGCAGGAGGTACGACTGTGTCCACCAGCTCCTCTTCAACCCGGACTTCCGACCTCCGCAACTGGTCAATGTGCCGTCGCCAGCTGGCGTCAGGAGCAACTTCCACGGTGTAGGACAAGGGCCCATTTTTCTCCTTGATCTTTCCAGGAACCCACTTGTGATCCCCACGGTAATCCCTAGCAAGCACTGTCTGTCCAATTTCAAATTGACGTGTTTCGCCATTGTGTGCACTGAAGCCTTGCTTCATCTGTCGATCTTTCACTGTTCTTCGAAGGTTTGGTTTCAGCAGGTCCAGTCTTGAGCGTAACCCACGTCCCAGAAACAACATAGCAGGTGTCTGGTTGGTAGTAGCATGAGTAGCGTTACGGTAGGCGAACAGGAAATTGGCCAGCTTCTGGTTCAGAGGGGAGTGCTCATCTGCCATGGCTCGTAGACCCTGCTTTAAGGTTTGCACAAACCTCTCTGCAAGCCCGTTGGTAGCTGGATGGTATGGTGCTGATGTTATGTGCCGGACCCCATTCCGCTTCAGAAACATCTGGAATTCATTAGCTGTGAATTGAGGACCATTATCACTCACCAACTGTTCTGGAACGCCAGTTCTTGCGAAGAGACTTCTCAGCACGTCGATTGTGTGAGATGTTGTTGTTGAGTTCATGGTGAACACTTCAGGCCACTTTGAACATGCATCGACCACCACCAGAAATGTTGTTCCCATGAATGGACCAGCGAAATCGATATGGATACGTTGCCATGGCGACGCCGGCCATTCCCATGAGTGCAGGGGTGCGATCGTTGGCTCGTTCTGTACCCGTTGGCAACCAGAGCAATGCATGGCGAGCTGTTCAATCTGTTGATCGATCCCGGGCCACCAGACGTAGCTTCTCGCTAGCGCCTTCATCTTCACCACTCCTAGATGACCAAAATGCAATTCTTCCAGCACCCTGGCCCTCAGCTTGGTAGGTATGATGATCCTCATTCCCCACATGAGGCATCCAGAGTCAATGGTGAGTTCATCCCTACGCTGGAAGTACGGAGCAAGTGGGGACTTCTGTTGGTTTGTCCAGCCATTTTGTGTGGCAGTGCACACTTGTGAGAGAGTTACATCTCTTCGGGTTTGTCCCTGAATCATTTCCGCTGTCACAGGAAGACTCTCAATCTGCATGAGTGTGAACATCTCCAATGGCTCTTTGTCCCCGTTTGTCGTTGTTACCGTTTCCAAGGGCAACCGAGACAACCCATCGGCATTGGCGTGACTCAATGTTCTTTTGAACTCGATCTGGTATCGGTGTCCTCCAAGGAACAACGCCCAGCGTTGCATCCGTGCCGCCGCCGTTGCTGGAATCGCCTTCTGCGGATTGAATATTGAGACTAGCGGCTGATGGTCGGTCACGAGGATGAACTCTCTGCCGTAGAGGTATTGGTTGAATCGTTTCACACCCCAGACCAGGCCCAGCGCCTCCTTGTCTATCTGCGCATAATTCTTCTCGGCAGGAGATAGTGAGCGCGATGCGAAGGCCACTGGCCTTTCAGTGCCATCTCTCATCACATGTGACATGACGGCTCCAATGCCATATGGTGAAGCATCACATGCCAGCTTTACAGGTAAGGTCGGGTCATAGTGTGTGAGCACTGTGTCAGACGTCACAAGTTTTTTTACTTCCTGAAAGGCATGTTCACATTCTTTCGTCCACAGCCATTTTCGTCCTACTTGCAGTAGCTGATTCAGTGGGTGGAGCACTGTGGACAGGTTAGGCATGAACCTGTTGTAATAATTTATGAATCCCAGAAAGGACCTCAGCTGGGGCACATCCTGTGGCTGTGGAGCCTTCATGACAGCTTGGATCTTCTCCTGACATTTATGCAACCCCTGTGCATCGATGGTGTGTCCACAGTATGTGATGCATGACTTGAAGAACTCACACTTGTCCCGTCTTACCCGAAGCCCGTAGTCTTCCAGCCTTTTTAGGACCTTCTGGAGGTTCTCCAAGTGTTCATCATCATTGGCTCCAGTCACAATGATATCATCTAAATAACACTGGGTGCCAGGGACCCCTTGTAGCACCTGGTCCATGGCGCGCTGCCATATAGCTGGGGCAGAGGCCACTCCAAACACTAGCCTATTGTAGCGATAAAGGCCCTTCAGTGTGTTTATTGTCAGAAAGACCTTGGAGTCTTCCTCCATCTCCATCTGTAGGTAGGCCTCTGCCAGATCCACCTTGGTGAATCGTCGTCCACCTGACAAGTTCGCAAAGATGTCTTCAATCCTTGGTAATGGATATTGTTCTGCTTGTAACACTGGATTCACGGTAACCTTGAAATCGCCGCACACTCTTAATGCTCCAGACTTCTTTGCTACCGGAACAATGGGTGTGGCCCAGGGACTCCAGTCTACCTTGGATAAGATCCCGTCTGCTTCCAGGCGGTCCAGCTCAGCTTCCACCTTCTGTCGTATGGCGTATGGAACCGGACGCGCTTTGTGAAATCGTGGGGTGACTCCATCATTTAGAACAATTTTTCCCTTAATGTGCTTTAATGTTCCAACACCATTTTTGAATACAGGTGCAGCGGCCTCCAAGACTTTCTCCAGTTTAGCCTCTGTGGACTTTGGAGTAGGGGTTAGCGACACATGTAAGCTCTTTATGGATCTCCAATCCAGCTGTAGCTTCCTCAGCCAGTCACGCCCCCACAGTGCTGGTCCCCCTTTCTCAACAATGTACAAGTCCAACATGCATTGTTGACCATTGTGCTGTACATCCACAGGCAGTACCCCAAGGGGTGCGATTTTCTCTCCAGTGTAGGTTTTCAAAAGGATAGAAGATGGGTTCAGTTTTAAATTCCCAAAATGTTTCACAAATTCACTCTGTGCCATCACTGACACGGCTGAGCCTGTATCCAATTCCATCTTTACAGCTAGACCATTTACCTGTGGTGTGAGCCAGATAGCTCCCCTGCCGCCTCCCTTGACATTGTAGATCTCCAAACTAGCCAGTCCAGATTCACTGTCATTGTCTGAGTCTTCTTCCACATTGTGCACTTTTCTGCTCTTTTGGAAGCCACTGTGCGTATTTTTCTCATTTGCACTCCACTTTGTTTTCCCTGAACGGCAGACTCTCTGAATGTGTCCAGTTTTATTACACTGCCTGCAAACTTCATTTTTGAACCTGCACTGTGAGGGGGAGTGGAAGCCCCTACCACATCTATAACACGGTTCCACGTTTTCTGTTTGTCTCTGTACTTTAGTTAATGTAGCCATTTTATTTACATTTGCTGCTTTCACTCCTGTTTGTAACTCAACAGCATCCCTAGCTGCAGTTTCCATTGAAACGGCTATTTCCACTGCCCTTTTGAACGTGAGCCCCGCCTCCGTTAGTAGTCTCTTTTGTATGCCTTCCTTTAGAATGCCGCATACTAAGCGGTCTCTCAGTGCATCATTCAAGCCGTCTCCAAATTCGCAGTGTTCTGAGAGTTTCTTGAGCTCAGCAACGTAATTAACTATTGACTCACCCTCGTGTTGGTTTCGTTTATGGAGTCTAAATCGTTCAGCAATTAGCAGGGGTTTCGGGGATAGGTGCTCTTTCATCACGTTCACAAGCTCGTTGAACGTCTTGGTAGAAGGTTTATCTGGAGCAGTTAAACTGCGTAACAGGCTGTATGACTTCCCTCCCATTGCACTTAGCAGTACTGCAACATGCTTCTCATTTTGAATGTCATTTGCCGCGAAATACTGTTCAATGCGTTCGGTATATTCCACCCAATCGTCTGTTGCACTATCGAAAGGGCCGATTGTTCCAATTTGGCCTGCCATTCTGTCAAACAGAGTCCAGTTACTGTACGGATTGTGTGGAAAATTACGTAATTTTCGCCCGGCGGCGATTCCCTTCTCTCTCTCCTCTCAAATGGATTGTCCTGAGTTCTTTTATCCAACACCTCGTCGCCACTATTGTGTTCTTGCTTAGCAACACAAAATAAACACGGGGAAACCAGAGTATAATCAAACGTGTATCTTGTATTGTCTGTTTCGCAGTTCAAGCTCGTACAATACAGAACAAGGCAAAAGCAATCAATTATCGATGCAGACAGACAGCAGACACAAACAGCAGATACCTGTGCAATCGATAAGCAGAGCCCAATACACTACAGTATCTTTGCCCTGGGTACGGGCGGCGAGCAACGTCCGCGTAACCTGCTCTGACAGGCCCCTTAGAAGCTCAAACATCCCATCAAGACGGCGGCCCCGTCGATCACCAACCGCGGTCTGGCAGGCGAGGGCGTGACGGATCTGCCCTAAAACATCGTCTTGGGAGCTGGAGGGAGCGATGGTGACTGTATTATCGCCCTGGGGAAGGGCAGCGGAAAAGGACTCCTCGTCCAGGGAGCTGCCGACAAGCGACGTCTGCGAAACTTGCTCCGCCAGACCCTTCAGCACCTCCAACACGTGATCCACCCGGCGGTCCAGTAGATCGTCGGTCGCGGATTGGGAGGCGAAGGCGTGACGGAACTGCTCCACAACGTCGTCTTGGGAGCTGGAGGGAGCGACGACGACTGCATAGTCACCCTGGGGACGGGCAGCGGTGACCGTAACATCGCCCTGAGGGCTGGCCGGCGGTGACTGTGTAGCCTTGGAGGCCGGCCGGTGGGGACGGCGATGGCGTCGCCTTGGAGACCGGCCTGTGGTGACGGCGAGTGCGTCGCCCTGGAGGCCGGCGGTCCTAGCATCGCCCGGGCCTTGGCTCTCACCCAGGCACTGGCTCAGGTGCTTCTCCAGAGCATCCTGGCAGGCCAGTTCGTAGCGGGACTGCCTAGCAGCATAGCGGCCGAAGGCGGGGTGGAGCGGGGACAGGAAGTCGGCTAGGTCCTTATCTGGTCGGTTCATTCTGTTAAGCTCCTGGAGAAGGTTAGGACCTAAATGCACGACTGGGAGGCAGATTCAAGAAAGGGGTTTTTATTAAACTAAGTCTTGGGGTAGTCCCAAAACTGTACAGGAAAGCAAGCACAATATCACACTGGGTAATGTCAGGAAGCCCGGAACGGGCTGCTCCAAGCCGGAGCTGGATTGGAAGGTCTGGAACGTATTGCTCCAAGCCGGAACTGGACTGGACTGGAACTGGACCGGGAGGTCCACACTGGAATCAGGGTCTGGAACGGATTGTTCCAAACCGGAACTGGACTGGACTGGAACTGGACCGGGAGGTCCACACTGGGATCAGGGTCTGGAACGGATTGTTCCAAACCGGAACTGGACTGGACTGGAACTGGACCGGGAGGTCCACACTGGAATCAGGGTCTGGAACGGATTGTTCCAAACCGGAACTGGACTGGACAGGAAGGTGCGTAACTCACACCTGGACTGGAACTGGACCGGGAGGTCCACACTGGAATCAGGGTCAGGAACGGATTGTTCCAAACCGGAACTGGACTGGACAGGTAGGTGCACGACTCACACCTGGACTGGACTGGAACTAGCAGGGGAGCGACTCACTACGGCTGGACTGGAACTGGACCGGGATGACTACACCGGTACTGGGCAAAACAAAACAGAGGGGGATTAGTGCGGGAGAAGGCACAGGAAGGACCGGGAGGTTCTCACAGAGGTGCAGGGTTTGACAGGTAGGTAGCTGGTGAAGCACGGCAGGGCTGGGTAGTGTGGCGTAGCTGCGGTAGGTCCGGTTGGAGCTGACTGGTCTCCAGAGCTCCCGGAACCGTAACCGAAGAACTTGGTGGCTTCTTCGGCCGGACAGGAACAACTGGAGGGTAGCCAGGTATAACGCCACCACGGAGCCTACACGAGCTGGAGGTGGAGGTACCGCAACACACACAACGAACACGGGGAAACGAACACTGCCACGGATGAATGGGAGCCGGGTTAGCTGGAGGTAAGAGGGAAACAGGTTAGCTGCATGCACAACAGGAATAACTGGGGAGGTAAACTACCAATCCGTAGTTTCGAGCGAACTCAATGCTGTAAGGGGATAATATCCCACAACCAAGCGAATAGTACTTCGAAAAAGACCAGGAAAACAACAAGCATTAACACCGAGTGACGATAGTTAGCGAACAGTAAACAGGGTCTGAAGGGTTACACATGTAATGAACCGACAAAGCAGGGGAGACAGCAGGTGGGTTAAATAAGGGAGTGAGATTGGAATCAACAAGGCACAGGTGCGGAAAGTAACCGGGAGTGCTTGTTAATTAGACAGGTGAGGAATGCAAGAAACGAGAGGGGAAGGTGATAGGCGGAAACTAAACTGGGAAACAAAGAGCCAAACAGAGGGGAAACGCCCAGCCTGAAGCAGAGGGGAAAACACGGACAAGGGAATCCAACAAGACACGGAGGGACATGAAAAAACCGGGGAAAACGGACTGGAAGGGAACGGAACGTCACACACTTACTGTATTGTATAATTTACTGTATTGTAATTGCATAGTATTTTTCTAGTATTTACAATATTTTACTCTTATATTTATCTTTTGCAGAACTGAAAGATTACCACGTCGTGGTGGAAGAGAACTTTTGACACCTGAACAGGTGACTGAAGTTGTGAACTTTGTACTGGCAAACAATGCGATAACACTAAAGGAAATCTAACGTCGGATCATTGAAGATCATGGTATTTTCCATAACATTGACAATGTGAGTTTATCCACACTGGACCGTGTCCTCCGGCGAAACCACCTTATGGTGAACCAAGTCTACAGGGTGCCATTTGAGAGAAACTCGGAAAGAGTAAAAGAATTACGTTATTACTACGTGCAAGTAAGTCCTATACATTCCCACAATTGATTGCATCCTATTAGGACTGATTAGACGCATTACTGTATTGCAATCTAATGTTTTGTACTTCACAATATTGACTGCTCTAGGTCTATTTCTGATATTGTCCTGTTGTCTGTTTCAGAGAGTTCTTGAGCTAGATGCAGTTGCAATACCATAGGCTTCAACCATGCAAAAAGAAGGCAAAGGGGAAGGAACATCATCGGCCAGCGTGCCATTGTTGAAGTCCCTGGCCAGCGCGGGGGGAATATCACCATGTGCACAGCCATAAACCACCACGGCGTCCTCCATCACCATGCCACCCTTGGCCCCTACAACACTGCCCATCTCATGACATTCCTGGACAGACTACACAATATCACAATACCCAACAACATCAAAAGACTCTTGATATCTTATTTTCTGGTACTCTTACAAGCGATACTATAACGTCTCTGCATTTGAATGGATCTCTATGGGAATTGGGGGGTGGGACTAGATTTAGCTGTACATTATGCTGGAACAGTATTGCATACATGATTGGTAAAATGGCTGTAGGTCATCAAGGGTCTGAGGTATCAAACAAACCTCAAACCATCACTCCTGCCAGATCTGCAGTAGATATGGATGGATCACTTTAAGGGCTCTATTTTAATAAACCAAACGCAATGGTGAACGCAAGAGTAATCGCTTGGCGGTATCGCTCTGAGGGCGTGTCGGCGAGAAATTTGGTAATTTCATGACGGCAATCTTGGCGCATCTGATGGCGGTATTGGTAAAAGGCTGGGTTTAAATGTCCAAGGTGTGTCTCTATGGTAGCCAATCAAATAGGCTAGTTGTTCTCATGCTTTTTAAAAAAAGCCAGTTGGAACGCAATCGCTCCATGCAATTTCATAATGAGCAACCCAAACGCACTGGACCGTCAACGACAAGAGCGATTTTCCGCACAGAAAATCAGACATACTTGCAACAGAAGTACAGACTAGGACTAGTAATTTATGGATCACAATCCACACCACCTCGTCTCCCAGAAGTTCGGAAGGCACGGGAGGAGGTGGCGAATGCATTAATTAGCCTACATGAGGTGATGTAGGCATAATTATGATTCAAATGGTAGGCTTATGATTCAACTGTGTCAATGTGTAATTTATATATTATAGGCTATTAGCCTACATGATCGCAAGTTTCTTGTAAGCTGTCCTGTTTTATTCTAGTAGTTTAAATTAAAATTAATTAATTAATAATAATTATAGGCTATTTGTTCATTAAATGGAAGTGTAATGTTGGCATCACCTATAGACACTATATAGAACTACATGACTAATAAGTTGGCAAATTGCCAGAGTCTATTGCGTTGCCGCTAAGAGGTGGTTCTAGCTGATCATAACGCAATGGGTTTTCGTTGGTTCAAATTGTCACTGAGCCGAAAGTATTTTAGAACACGCCCCAGACAGCGCCACCCATCCCACTGCAGCGCAAGCGAAAGGATGTTATGTTGAGAATTTGTTGATCCTAGCGGTATTGCTGAGAAACGCCATAGCGCCAGTTTTAAGACGTTGATGCTGTCAACAAGCTTGCGTTTGACTATACCGTCCCCTTGCGCTGGTTTGAAAATAGAGCCCTAAAGGTTGTTTCTCCTGACAAATTTTCCTATTCAACTATATGGAAAAATATGTCAGGAGAAGAAACCCTTCAAGTTATCCATCCATATCTCCTATATTTCTGGCAGCAGAGTGATGATTTAAGGTTTGTTTGATACAACAGACCCTTGATGACTTTGAACCATTTAGACAACCATGTGTTTCCATACTGTTCCAGTGTAATTTACAGCTAAATCTAGTCCCAATTCCCATAAAGATCCATTCAAATGCAGAGACGTTATAGTATCGCTTGTAAGAACCAATTGAACACTGATGTGCTGAATGGAAAACACTAGTATGAATGCCTTATCAGGAGAATTATGCCTTTGCATGTTCAGTGTTACACTTACTCCTGTTGTAAAATATTACTGTGTAATGTTTTTATACTCAAATATAAAACAACACACAAATATACAGTAACAACAAAAATATATTCTGTATTTTTTTCCCAAAATACTGTAGCCTATACATCACAGCAAACACAACTGGATGTGTAAAATGATTTGTACAGAACAAACAATAGAAAATAGGCCTGTACAGTAAAAAAAAAAGAAAAAGAAAAGAACTAGACTGCATCCTGTCTTCGGTTCCTGTCTGGCCACAGGACCTCATCAACAACTGAGAAGCGGCTCAAGTTGGGTTGAACCCTCTGGCCAAACCATGGTGGACCACATGGTCAACCACAGTGGCTCAAATCTCATCATGGCTCTCTTTCTTGTTCTTCCTCTTCCTCGTCCTCCTCTTACTCTCACTCCTCTGCCTCTCTGATCGCCTCTCTCTTCAATGTTGCCATCCATTGCCCTCCAAACCAGGAGCTCATCTGTGGCCCTTTTATTGCTAAAGCTCTGATTGCAAATTGAACAACAGGCTTAGAAATGTAAGTTTAGCCATTTGAATGGCAGTGTGTTCCATGTGAACACAAAGAGATTTTATTCATGGAGATTGTGCAAAATAGAGAGAATTGTGTGTAGTGTTTTGAAAAAAGTGTGGTTTAGAATTGAAATCCGAGTGTAAAGCAGGAAATGTGCTTGTATTTCAGCAGAATTGGTTTAGGGAGTTGGTACATGCATTTCAGGTTGTGGTCATTGTTTCAAGTTCCAGTGTTAGTGTGTAAACAGTTGAGAAACACTTAGGTTGAAGTCATTACAGTTTATGTAAACGTCCGACTTCAACTGTAAGTACAATGAGAAACACTACAAAGAAAATGTTTAGACTGTCTTTCTGGGGATGTCATGATAAATCAGTGCACAGATACAAAAAGGTAACAAAGGAAATATTTATTTGTTACTGCAATACAAGATGTTCAGCTGACTGAACTGACTGAAAAACAAATATTGCAAAATGCAATGAAACAGATCACTCTGCATCCCGCCTCCTATCCTGGTCAGGCCAGAGGACCTCATCCACATCGGCTGCGATGTTCTCCCTGGCCAAGCAGCGGAGGAAAAAATGCCTGGCATGGCGGATCCATCCCTGGCATGCGTCAGTGTGGATGTCATCACATGCCTCCTCCAAAACAACCTAAGTGTTTCCACATTAGCACCTCAGTGGTGGAATGAACTTCCCATTCCCCTACGTTCTACTCCAACCCTGCCTGCATTCCGTCGAGGCCTGAAGACACACCTCTTCAGACTCCACCTTGACTGATATCCTCACCTAGGAATATCAGTTCCCTGTTCCCTGTGTTTTCCTGTCTGTTTATTATAGATAATAGTATTTGGAATGGTTTATAATAGCATAGTTTATAATAGTATTTGGAATGGTTTATAATAGTATAGTTTATAATAGTATTTGGAATGAAAGTGTGGTGTTGCTGATTTGCCCACAGCTTACTGTGAACTACAGTCAACGTTCATTGCTAGGGATAGCTGCTACATTATGCAAAGGATGTGCTTTGCCTTGTCTGTTCTGTAATGATGATGATGTCTCTGTACGCACTTACTGTACGTCGCTTTGGATAAAAGCGTCTGCTAAATAAATGTAATGTACTGTAATGTAGTGCCACGCGCTCGTGGGGTCTGCGGTCGTACACTCTCCACCGCCATGTTGAAAATAATTCCTCTATCGGATTCACAAATGGGTAATATGGTGGAAGGTACAGCACTACAAAATGTGGGTTGTCAGCGAACCTGTCATGGTTTATGACCTTTTTAAGCCCATGTTCCCTTCATTCTGGGTTTCGATATTGATTGTTTGTTGTTTGTACTGTGGTGTATTCTCTGGCATTATTTGTGCTGTTTTGTGTGCGGTTTATTTTTGCCCTTTTAAAGTTTTAGCCAGTATGATTAGATTAAGGAGTTAAGGAGACCGTTTTGCTCCGTTGTGTTTTTTTTTTTTTGGAGTTTTGCGGGACTTGCCTTTGTGTTTTGAGCTTTCAGGTTGAATTCCTTTTTTGTGGGCTCGTTTCAGTCTCCGCTTTCTGGTCTTGCCTTTGTTTGTCTGTTGCCTAGATCTTTTGCCCTTTTCTGTCTCTTTCTCCTCTCTCTGTCTGCTGTCTTCCGTGAAAGCTAGAGGAGTCTTTGTTTGTGTGTATTTGTATGGTAGTTTCTTACTAAGAGACAGGGCGTTTTATCATACTGACTTTAGGGCTTTATTTATTCTTAGAGGCAGGGCGTTTTTTTTCTATTGAGCTTGTGTTAGTCTGTTTGCTGGTAATTCCTATGCAGCTGTCCTGTTCGTCCATCAGTACTTGTCTCCGTACATGGAGTTTTTGGAGATTTTGTTCGGAACTGTAGTTCTGTTCGCCCTTTGGTACATGTCTTCCCATAGGGAGACTGGACGATTTTGTGGACATGTTTGTGTGTGACTGCGAGTCTCTGAAAGTAGCCTTGGAACGTTAGTTCTCTGTTCCATTTTGCCTCATTACATATTCCTTTACTGAGAGGCTAGGGCGTGTGTTTTCAATTAAGCTTGCATTAGTCATGTTTGATAGTAAAGTTATGGGACGATGGTGCTCCGTCGGCTCGCCTGTAAAATGTTTCTCTCTCCTGGGAGATCGGGCGTTTACCCCTTTATGTTTTCTGCATGTGACTGCGAGCCTATGAAACTAGCCATGGAACGTTATCCCTGTTCCTTCGCCTTGTTACACTCCTCTTTACTTAGAGGCAGGGCGTTTATTTTCTACTAATCTTGCGTTAGTCTTTTTAGCCGGTAAATGTCCTGTTCGCTCTATTTGGTACTTGTCTCCGTATATGGAGTTTTGGCGATTTTGTTCGGAACTGTAGTTCTGTGTCGTCCTTCGGTACATGTCTTCCTATAGGGAAGACTGGGCAATGTTTTGGACATGTCTGTGTTTGACTGCGAGTTTCTGAGAGCAGCCTTGGAACGTTAGATCTCCGTTCCTTTCGCCTCCTGGTATACTAATTCGTATTCGTTTTCAGTGTTTGTTTGCTGTGTGTTTTGTTTGTGCCATTGTGCTACTCGCCTGTTCTTATGCGTCTCGTTATCGAGACAGGGCGTTTGTTAGTTCTGGCTCTCTTTAGTCACTTAGCTCGTAGAAGTATGGGAGCCCAGTGCTTTGTGCCATTCATCTTGTTTGGTTCTCTTACTGAGAAACCTGGCGTTTGCGCTTCTACTCATTGGCGCGTGACAGTGAGCCGGTTAGTGGCTTTGGTATGTGTGCTCTATGTCTTGTCTCCCTTCCTTATCTGCGGGGTTTCCCGTCCTAGTGGCCTAGTGCTTAAAGAATCCCCTTGCTGCATTTGGCTCCTCCTATCTCACACGTCACGCCACATTACAGAACCAGTTGTGGACCAGAGCAGCCCGGTGGAAACATACATTATCCCAAATGACAACGTAGGTGGGCTGCTCTGGTCCCTCTTCCTGTGGGGGGATGAAGATATTTTTGAATTCGACAAGGAATGTTAGCAAACGGGGAGTGTTATAGGGACCAAGTTGTGCATGGTGATGTATGACCCCACGGTGACCAATAGCTGCACACATGGTGACATTTCCGCCACGCTGCCCAGGGATATTGACAATGGCACGGTTGCCGATGATGTTCCTCCCCGCCGCCTGGTCTTCTGCAGGTTGAACCTTGCCTCGTCAATGAAAATATATTCATGGGGAACAGCACTGGCATCAAGTTCAAGCACTCTCTGAAAAAGAGAGAATGACCATATCAGACAAAAGGCCTACATACAGGAACACTGAGGTACATAGTGACATGTCTATACAGAGTACTGAGAGGATGTGGTCACAGTAACCTGCTGTACTCACTTGCACGTATTGGTATCGTTGCTCCTTCACTCGGTCAGAGTTGCGCTCAAATGGAACACAATATACCTGTTTCATCTGCAGCTGGTGTTTATTCAAGACACGGTTGACTGTGGACAGGCTGACCCGGTCAATGTTTGTGAAATGGACATTGACTTGCAGGACCCTGTCTCTGATTTCCCTCAGGGTGATGGCATTATTTGCCAAAACCATGTTGATCATGGTGGCCTCTTACTCGTCTGTGAATTTCCGGCCTCTGCCACCTCTTGCTGGCCGTCTTTCTATTCTGTGAAAAGTATACACATTATAGGCTACACATTGTATATGTAAATGTAAGACAAAACAACATTACACTATAGGCTACATTTCTGTGAGCACTGTAGATATCCATAGAAACCATAAAGTTTAACTAATTACTGTAGAGTATTGAAAACTACTCAAGTGGTTACTTACCTATTCTCTTCTCTAAAGGCCCGGATAACTGAGGCTACTGTGAAGCGGCTCAGGTTCGGCTGGACTCGCTGCCCAGCTTCAGTCATGGTAAGGCCATGATTGATTACGTGGTCCACCAAGAGTTGCACGTATTTCATTGGATATATTGGCTCGCCTTTGCCTTCCTCTTCCTCCTCCTTGGCCTCCTCTTACTCCTACTCTTCCTCTTCCTCTGTGTTCTTGCTGCTCCATCTTCTTGCCCAACACCTGTATAAGTCACCTGAGGCCTCTTTTATACTCATTTTGAAGGCCAGTGTTTTCCAGGTGAACAAAGTGTGCTTAGTGATGCATTTTTTTTTTGTTGCAAAAATGTGGTTTAGAATGATATTTGAGTGAGAACAATGGAATTGTGCTTAGAGGTTAGCAGTTTGGAGTCATGTTGTTGATACATGAGCTTCAAGTTTTCAGAATTGTGTGCATAGTTCCATTTTTTGTGTGTATACAATGGAGAAAAACTGTAATGTAACTTGGCCCTGCGTTTTTTCCTCTTACCATCTCAAGAGAATGTGGTCAATGAAACTTTATGTGCCTCATCAAACTGGTAAATGACCTAATTTATAGTGGAAATAATCTGTGATTCAGATGTGTTACACTATAGCTATGTTTGAACAATTGTCTGCATCCAGTGCATTGGGTCTATGAAAAGCACAGCAGTAATAAAATTAATTATTATTATTATTATTTTTATTATTATTTATTGATTTATTTATGTGGAATATTTGTATTTGAATAGAAACCTGTGTGGTCCTGCAGAGGCTAGACATTCCTGTGTTCACAAAAGTTTGTTCGCAAATAACAATTGTTATTATTTGACATGTTAAAAGAATTAAGAATACTATTTGACTTATTTGGTGTCATCTGACCCACAAACATAAAGTAGGATATATTAATGGGGCAAACATATGTCTGGATTGGTATTTGTAAAAATGCAATATTTAGGCTATTTACTAGGTCTAAATACTTACAAACTTGCAAACTCCGTAGAATTTATTTTAGTCTTTGACTAGGCTTAATCCATGTTTGGGAAACAGGCACATTGTGATTTAATGTGAATATCAATATTGGATAACAATAAGTAAAAGTTATAAGCACTTACTTAAATGGTCACAAATGGTGGCCATCACATATCTTGGCAGTACGTTATGTTTGATCATGTGTGTTGCAAAAACAAGCTTGCATAGCTATGACTTATGGTAGCTGTCCAGCTAAAGCAAATTATTATCATTGATCCTGCATATGGCAATGCTGGCTAGCCAGTGACACAATTTTTTAATTTTAACTGAACAGAGCAGAATGAAATGGCAGGCAGGTAGCCAATATCCAGCCAGATGTAGACTATGTATGTAAAATGTTGCTACGCAGCAGGCTACACCTTGTTTTTTGGTTAAAAAGTAACGTTAAAAGTGAGAAAATCTGCCAGAAATGTTCATATCGTCACACCTTTATGTGTGTAAGAGCATAATGTGCATATCCCATAAATCTTAGTCGCAGTGGGTTTCGAACATAAGTCTCAGAGCATAAGTGTCAGAGTCTGCAACATTAACCACCAGGCCATGACATAGCTATATTGCAATTGCAGTGAGACGGACAATATAGAGTGAAGTGGAATACGGTACCAGACCGTATGGGCTTACTGACCTCTGTCCTCTGCATAATTCAAACAGTTAACAGTTAATATTGTGAAATGTCTTAGCCTTTGCAATAAGACATTATTTTACGTGAAAAGAACATTCTTAGTATAATGTGCACATTGTTTTTGTCGATAATAAACGTTGTGAACTGGTGGGGCCTGAAGCGCCGGTTTGCTACATGGTAGCCCAATCCTGTAACCAACAAGCTATAGGCGCCTTCACAGTTTGTATAGGTAGACAGCCTCTTAAGCATGTAGGTATATTGTACTTTGAGATGAGGCAACTTTAATCAGATTGTCTCATTGGCAGATTAGATGCGGTTATCCAATGGGGAGAATTATTCTTTGAGGTCATGGATCATTTTTGACGACGAATTCAGCAAGAAAAAAATAAAAACATTTTTGGGGCTTTATTGTGTGGATGAGTGGCGTTGTACATGAATTCTGAGTCATTACATGAGGTCAGAACGAACAAAAGTTAATGTTTTTAAGGGCTGAGAGTCTGTGGTTATTTCTGTTGTCACGACCTGGCTCAACGGCCTTGACAAAAGGGAGGTGCACACCGACACATTTAAAAACAAGTATAAATTTATTTTAAATTTATTTTTAAATAACCTAAGTTTACAAAAAGACATGACAAATGTGGGGTGTGAAAGTCAGTACCATCAGCAGTGTAAGTGAAGGGATGTGTGCAGAGTATGGTGAAGCAGTATAAGTGAGGGGATGTGTACATAGTATGGTGAAGCAGTGTATGGTGTAAACCCAAAAAGCACAAATAAACAGAAAACCAAAAGGTATCTGTGGTGAGAGAGCTCCCTCAGACTGGAGACAGGCACATTTTAACATCTCAGGGAGCACTGGCCACAAGTGCTCCCAATTGTCTTAATGAACCTCTGGCTCCGCCCATCAAGCACTTACGAAGAAACGCACCAAAACATGCAGCACTGTGGCAGACAGAGCAGGGGGCCGTCACACTGGAGGAAGTGGCAAACTCTCAATGCTGTATAGGTATGGGGCACGCCCCGCCCCATACCAATGATGTCAGCCGGTTATCTGGTAGGTATAAAAAGTGTCAATATTTCATATTGCCAATACACACAACCACAGTTTGTCACAAAAGGTTAGTTCTGTGAGGAAAAAAATACACATCTGGTTCTGGTTGGAAATTCCAAGCATATTAATTTTAGTGAATCTTTTCAAATTTCAAATATTCTAATTTTAATTCTAGATGGGCTGTTAAACCTTGTAAAATACAAACTTTTTAAATATGTGTAAAGTATGTATTTCTAATGCATCATGTACTATATATATTTGTATTTAATCCTTATGTTTGGTTTGGGTCAAATTGACCCGTTTTAAACTTTTTGTAAAAGAGGAACAACACTTTTGAGTGACTAAACCAGTGTCAATTTTGACAAACAAAATCTAAATAGTTATACATGAATAAATACTTAATCAAATAGGTATATTTTAAATAAAATAAATGAAATAATTGAGTAAATGAGGGATACAAAGTACTGTATAATGAAAGTTAGGGCATGTTTGGCAGGAGCTTCAGGTAGGGGAAAAGGCCCTAGTAATGGGAACTTTCATTCCTTTTGGTGGGCCAGTTCTTCTGTCTCTGTTCGTTCAAAAGATTAATTTGTTTGGCTCGTTCGTTCGTTCACTTCCGGTTTCTGGAAAGCGCAAAATGTTGCTCAGTCCTACTGTGTTCATCAGTTCATCATTCGTTCTCTGTGTTTTGCTACTCCCGATGTCAGATGTCCCCTCAGCTCAGCGTTGTTAACATGCCAAGGGCATAATCTCCAAAATTGCTCATTATGTAAACATTCAGTGGTGTATTTAGCCAAAACATAATTAAAAAAAGATAAATCGAGTAAAGGGATGACGCCTTTTTGATGCTTTAAAAGATATTATTTTAAAATAGAAACTACATGTCTTTCAACACTTCTAACAGATCTAGATCAACATCTAAAAAGACTAAAAGACACAATATACATGTGATTTGTGTGAAAAGGCTAATGACTCTTGTATTACAGAACAATCATCATAGATAAAAGGATTCAGCTAAATACAGTGATAATGTGCTGAATTTGATTCCCCTTAAAAAAAGGTAGCAGAAATGTATTATATTTGTTGTACAAGCAGTGCTAATTTGTACCAATGCTGGGATAACTAGCCACTGACTAGCCACTGACATCAGTGCGAGTCATAAAAATCATTATATATTTGGCTTCAGCTTTAGCCACATAAAGTCATTTAAATCTCACGAAGGCCTAACCTCTCTATCGACCGTCACACAAATGCTGTGCCATGGTGGGCTGACGGTATGCTGGTTTTCATCCCACTCATTACACCTGCTGATTTAACTAATTAACACACCTTCAACCAGGGAGGAGGGACGTCCTGAAATCAGCAGGTGAAGTGATTGGTTGGAATAAAAACCTGCATAGACGGCCCTCCATGGCACATGATTGGGCACCACTGAAGCCAAGGTTGAAATGACATCATCTGTGATTGGCCTACTGTTGAACCAAAAATTTTAAAACTATGGCATTGGTATTTTCAGTTTCAGGTGCGACCAATAGCAATAACAATAGCCATTCTTCTAGTATAGCAAGGTAAGACATTGCAATTGTATTTCTTTACATCATGGCTTTGCATATTCTCTGGGCATTAAATTTTCTCAAAATCCAGTCAACTCATGCACAACCAGTGAATATGCAAAGAACATCATGGCATTATGGCTTAGCATATTCTCAGGGCATTACATTTTCTCAAAATCCAGTCAACTCATGCACAACCAGTGAATATGTCGCTGCTTGCATGTTGTATTCTCTAGTTCATACTGTTTCCAGTACTAGCAGAATCAGACAGGCCTTCAGGTAAGTGGTTGACAATACCTGGCAGTTGCCTGGATACCAAGCTACAAATGTTGCCAGGATACTGTCAGAACATAAATTGTGTAGCATGATCTCCTAGAGAAAGTTAACATGGATGAACACTAATATAAATACATAATAGTGATATTGCACAGTGCTTTAATAAAGGCATAACCAAGACCTGGTCTTTTATCGTGATTTAAAAAGGGCCTGGCATGACGCGCATACCCTACCTCATCTGGGCCAAGATGTGAGTGCCATTCTCTGTGTTAAGGAATGACATAAGCTTTGTTCACAAACAACACATGCTCAGAACACAACAAAAAACTGCAAACCAATTAATTGAGTGCGTAATCACCGAATAAATAAAATAAATCCAGGAAAAATAAAGGCTCAGCATGCCAAAAGATGCCTTTTTTGATAATTTAATCACAAACGTTTCAGATTTCAAGCAAGGTTACACTGACGAAAGCTTGAACACTGAAACATTCGTGATTAAATTATCGATAAGGCATGTTTTGGTGTGCGGAGCCTTTATTTTTCCTGGATTTATTTACATTCTAGAATCTATACAGTCATCAATGCCCAGTGACTGCATTATGGTACAGAGACATTTACAGTATAAGGGCTCTTGGTGGTCATCTTCTAAAGGGTCTTGTGATCCACAAGAGGGGAAATATTAGTATGCTTTCACTTTGGCTTTTTAAATTTTTTATAATATGGAGAGCCGACAGTTCACCCTTCTTGTATGTATTTCCCCCTACTTTATTCAGATGGGGCAGAGCAGAGGCAACCACAGTGCAGACAGTTCAATGGTGAGGGATTCAATTCCCAGCCCCACCAGGAGGGGATCTGTATGTAAGGTTGAGAGTTGGCTTTGTGTATTGTCACAGTCACAAAGCAGGCCAATTCTTCAGAACTGTTTTGTTTTTTTGTTTTTTATTACCAGAGCTCAAATATATGAAACCGTTCATTGACAAACAAGCCGGAAATGCAGGCACTGACATTTACATCAAATTTGGTTTGGAAATTTAGGCAAAGTAGGTAAGCTTTGCTACAATACTGGCCACACCTATTTTCAAAAAGATCACCAGCACATCTGATCTAAAATCGGCCCACATTTAGTCACACCTGGCTGGGAACATTCTCATCATCTCATGCACACTAGTTCAGTTTGCCAGTATGTATGTAAAACAACATGCCAATCACATTATACTTTGTAATATTGTTCTTTTAACTAATTTATGAAGTAATTTCTAATTTTCTACTTTTAGCTAATCTTGATTTAAGCTAACATATTTTGCTATTATTCCATATGCAGTGAGCACCATAATTCATGGACAGTGACACATTTTTAGTTATTTTGGAAGTGGTTCATCCGATATGGATGAAAATACCCTCAAATTAAAGCTGACATTCTGCTCTTCAACCTCATTGTATCCTTTAAAATTCAAAGTGCTAGAGTACAGAACCAAAATAACAAAAAATGTCTCACTGTCCAATGAATTATGGTGCTCACTGTATATACAGTGTCCTCCACCATTATTGACACCCCTGGTAAAAATGAGTAAAAATTATTATAGAAAATTCACCGTTTGGTTAATTGGCTTAATCTCAAACTGAAAAAATTAGAAAAATCCAACCTTTAATTGAAGTAAACTTCATTATTATGAGAAACAAAAATCCCTCATCAAGAAATAATTATTTCTAACAAAACCATGTGCGCCACAATTATTGGCACCCATGCATTTATATATAGAATAAAGTAGTTCTATCTATTTGGTTGCATATCCTTTGCATGCCATGACATCCTGATGTCTGTGACCCAACAACATCAAAAGAATCTTTATCTTATTTTCTGGTACTCTTGGTCATATGCAACCAAATAGATATAACTACTTTATTCTATATATAAATGCAGGGGTGCCAATAATTGTGGCACATATGGTTTTGTTAAAAATAATTATTTCTTGATGAGGGATTTTTTTTTCTCATAATAAATTTACTTCAATTAAAGGTTGGATTTTTCTCATTTTGTCAGTGTGAGATTAAACCAATTCACCAAACGGTGAATTTTTTATAACCCTTTTTACTCATCTTTACCAGCGGTGCCAATAATAGTGGAGGGCACTGTATATGTCTGTTTTCATACAATTTCAAAGTATCTTTCCTATTTAATTTTTTATACCTTGATTTTTCATCTTCACAGTGTAGGAATGATGCTTGTTGGCAGATGAACACATACCAAAATGTGTTTTACTTGATAGCTGTTTATTGTACATTTGTAATTGAATATTTAAGTTATTCGGTATAAGCGAAATAGAACGCTCCAAGCCATGTGGTTGTCATGGTGCATATGCACTTCTGAAGTGGAACCAGCCCTCAGGTTTCAGCCTTATGCTGCATTTAACTGATGATTGTCATTTTAAATAATAATTATTAAATTAAATTCATTAAATATAATTAAATGTAGGTTAAGTTAGGGGTTTTGCCATGCAATATCGCTTGTGTTCAATATTCAGAGTGCTGGACATTTTAAAGAGGCCATCAAGTGTTGGAACTGCTGGATTCAGGAAATAAACGTATGTTTACTTAATCCTCACTTCCCACACAGTAGGCTTCTCTGGTACTCTTTATTGTATTCTCAATTGCTTTATTTTAGTCAATTCAGTAAATCTTCATGCATGTGCTGTAAAATACATGTCTGTACTGTAAATACGTGTGTGTGTATATGTACAGTATGTATGGGTGCATACCAAGCATATATAAGTCAGACATGTAAGGGTCAAAGAGGGAACATGTACAACTAAACATGCTTCCTTGGATTCAGTCTCAAACACTTCATTTTATGTCTACTCCAAAATAAAATATACATGTAATAATTGCATGGTAAAATACTGACCATACCTTTATGTCAAAATATTAGCATAGCATTTGGGCCTTTCATGAGAGTTTTTCCAAATTGGTGACATTTGGTGACTCCGTGACCTTATTAATAACAACCAGACCACAAACATACTTTTTGTAAGTCTGTATCAGGAGCAAGTCTTTTAATACTGCTGTAGTTACTTTCCATTTGGATATTAATGAAATTGACAAATGATCAACCAATACAAGATTATTTGAGGAAGCCCATTGCCTTTTCCATTTCAGGAGGGCAACTTAATCTGTATTCAGTTAAGTTAAACTGTTTTTTTACTCTTTATTCGAGTTATAACTAATTCTATTTTGTCAGTTGAAGCAACTCAATTAATTTGGTAAAATTACATTTACCTGTTCGACTGCATTAAATGGTTATTACAGCAATTCTGAAATTTTTGTTTCTATATAGAAGCAGTATAATTAATTTTAGTGTATTCAAATTGAATTTCAAATGTCTGACATTAGGCTTGTGATGCTAAAGCAATGTGATGCTAAACAAAAATACATGTAAACTAATATTCTTTACAGACTGCATTTTTCAGTAAGCTGCAGTTTCATGTAATACCCAGTAGATGTCAATAGAAACTAAAGAGCCGTATGGTTTTTATTAAAGAGTAGCGGAAAAAATAATGAAACACATTTCTGTACATAAATAACAAGATAACTAAAGTCAGCATGTACTAGTAATTATGCTAATGACATAAAAAATAATACACCCAGGACAGGTCGCCAATCTATCACAGGGCACACACACCATTCACTCACACCTATTTAGAGTCGCCAATTAGCCTAATCTGCATGTCTTTGGACTGTGGGAGGAAACCAGAGTACCCGTAGGAAACCCACGTGGACACGGGGAGAACATGCAAACTCCACACAGAAAGGCCCTCGGCCGGGATTCGAATTCGGTACCTTCTTCCTGTGAGGCGACTGTGCTAACCACTGCACCACCGTGCCGCCCGATTTCCAGTAATCCGTTTTTTATATCTGACTGCTATACAGTTCTCTAGAAAAAGTAAGTACACCCTCAAACGGTAGTCAGTTTTTTTGACATATCTGGACACAAGTTTATTTTATTTTAATTTCAACAATACTGATTGATTTAGGTAAATTCAATTGATTTAGGCTAATTCAACAAATGATGCTAAAAAGTAGACTGTTGTCTACTTTTTGTTGGAATCACTTAATCAATTGAAATGAACATAAATGCTCATTCGTCATGAGGAAAAATAAGTACACCCCTTACTTTAGTATCAAATATATTGATTAAAATTGATGTCTGGTGCAGAAAACAGGTGTAAATGATTGTCCAATTATTCAATAATAAGTTCTATGCTTTCATAAACAGACAATTGGTCTGGATTGGACCCACCCATCAAAGTGTGTGCTAACATATCATGCCTAGGTCAAAAGAGCTAGCTGGAGCCCTGAGAAAAAACATTGATTCTCATGAGACTGGGAGGGTTTACAAAGCCATTTCAAAGCAGTTTGAAGGACATCATTCAACTGTTCGACGCATCATATCCAAATGGAAGAAATTCCACATCACCGGAAATCTACACATGAGTGGCCATCCCACCAAAGTCACCCCAAGAGCTGACCGAAAGATGCTCCTAGAAGTCTCCAAGAACCCAAGGGTAACATCTAAGGAGCTACAGATTTCACTTGCCACAGTTAATGTGAAAGTGCATGAGTCAACAATCAGAAATAGATTGCACAAACCTGGCCTACATGGGAGGATAGGACGGAAGAAGCCCCTGCTCTCCAAAAAGAATATAAAAGCACGACTGAACTTTGCCAAACAACATCTGGATAAAGTTCAAAACTACTAGGAAAATGTACTCTGGACTGATGAGTCAAAGTTTGAGTTCTTTGAGCGCAAAGCAAAACGTCATGTTTGGCGAAGATGCAACACTGCCTTTGGGCAGAAGTAGTGTTGCACGGTACACCGAAACTTCGGTACTTTTTCGATACTTAAAAAAAAAAAACGGTTCGGTATTAGAATTTTCCGACGTTCGGTACTTTAAAAAAAATAATTATATTATTCTTTTTTTTAAATATAATCTTTTTTTTCTTTTTCTTTTATGTAGCTGCAATATTTCCCTTACCGCAGAATGCTGGAATGATCAAAATAGCATCTGGAAAAACCCTTGCCAAAACAGCTTCGGTTTCCCGTTAGGCCTAATTAAAATTTCCAATGGCGGCGCTGATATTATGAGGGTGTAATTATAGTTTCCGCCTCTACGCAAAATGGCGCACTTTTGTCCGTTTCGCTATCTGACCAGAACTCTTACATTTTAGTGTAGAGTAAAATCTAATACAGAGGCAGGAGTTTGATTCTGCCTGTTCTTAAGGACTGATTATGGATCAGCACTATGGAGGAGTCTCAAAAGCAGCTCTACAGTGCTGCAAAGATAGCTGATCCAGAAACAGTCCTTAAAAACCGGTAGAAACAAACTCCTTGTCCTGGGTTTAAGTTGTATATGTTACGATCCTGGTAAAGGTTTGGACCTAAATGCACGACTGAGGCAGAATCAAAGGAAAATGGTAATTTTATTAAGCGTTGGGGTAGTCCCTAAGCTGTACAGGAAAGGAAAACAGGTTAATTAACAAACATAAGTTGAGTCCCTTACGGACTGCTCCAAGCCGGAGCTGGGCTTGAAAGTCAAGGTAGGTTCCAAGCCTGAACCAAAAGGGTGCAGGACTAGGAGTCCAAGCCGGACTGGGTGCGGAAGTGCCCTACAGTTCCAAGCCGGAACTGGGTAGGGAAGGTGGAGTAATGGCACCGGGTCAGGACTGGAACTGGACCGGGAGGTCCACTCAGGAAAACGGAAGGCGGCACGGAACTTGTTCCAAGCCGGAACTGGACTTGAACGGAGGTGTATAAAACACCGGAACTGGACTGGAACTGGACTGGAACTGGACTGGAACTGGACTGGAACTGGACTGGAACTGGACTGGAACTGGACCGGAGGGGTCCACTCAGGAAAACGGAAGCCGGCACGGACTTGTTCCAAGCCGGAACTGGACTTTACCAGAGGTGTACTACACACCGGAACTGGACTGGTACTGGACTGGAACAGGACTGGAACTGGACTGGAACTGGACCGGGAGGTCCACTCAGGGAAACGGAAGCCGGCACGGAATTATTCCAAGCCGGAACTGGACTTTAACGGAGGTGTACGAAACACCGGTACAGGACAAGACCTGGGCTGGAGCTGGACTGGAACTGGACTGGATAGGTAGCTTGAATAATCGGGTAGAAAGCAGAGGTTAATGGCAGGGTACTGTGACAGGACTGTAGCTGAAGAAAGCTCCGCGGAGTTGGAAGGTGCGGCGTGGCTAGGGCAAATCTTGCTGAAGCCGGCTAACATTCAGGGATCCTGGAACCGTAACTGAAGTACAGGAGGTAGGAGACATAGGGAGGACAAGAAACAGCTACAGGGAGGCTGGAACCGCGGCGTCTGGAGGTTGAAGGGAGACAGGTAAGTAGCATGCAACAGAGAATGTTTCGGAGGGATAGCTACCAAACTGCAAACCAGGTAAACAGGTGAAAGACAGCAAGCTGACGAGTACTGGACCAGAGGCGTGACATGACATAAACACGGTTGGTTAGTTAGCAAACGGTAAACAGGGTCTGAAGGGTTACACATGTAATGAACCGACAAAGAAGGGGAGACAGCAGGTGGGTTAAATAAGGGAGTGAGATTGGAGTCAATAAGGAACAGGTGCGGAAAGAAACCGGGAGTGATTGCTACACACAAAGGTGAGGAATGTATGCAACGAGCGGGGAAGGTGATAGGCGGAAACTAAAGTGGGAAATCAAGAGAGCGAAACAGAGGGGAAACGCCCAACCTGAAGCAGAGGGGAAAACACGGACAAGGGAATCCAACAAGACACGGAGGGACATGACAAAACCAGGAAAACGGACTGGAAGGGAACGGAACGTCACAGTATAGTTCTGAATATCATTTGTGAAGCTAAGGGGGGTTTATTGTATATAAGTTCTGTTTTAAGTTTATTAATATTATAAATAACTAATATTTATTTACCATACGCCTTTTTGAGCACATGTTATTTTAGCTCAGAATGGAGAAATGCACCACTTTGTTACCAACACCCTCCCCATGTGTGCAACGACTCTCCGTACCCCCGACCTGCGTGATGATACTACCTCGGCCCCGCATGCGCGTTTGATGACACCGTGTACGCGCAACAACACTGGTAGTTTCGAGGGGCCTACCACCCGGCCTGAAAAAAAATCTAGGGGAAACACTGTACTGTATGTGACTATTCTGAAATAAATGTATTCTGTAGCAAATTTCTGAATGATACAGCTTCTTCTTCAGTTCGAACTTAAAACCATGGATGTGCAGGGAATATTTTTTTAGATATTGACATTTAAATAAAACTAGTAGAAATGAGGAGGAAATTGCCTCTGAAGGGCCAAAGTAAATAGGGTTAAGGTCATTTCAGTAGAGGTACCGAGTATCGAATCAGTATCGTTTCAGTTTCAAGTACCGTTTCAGTATCGAGTATCATGATACTAAACCTGATATCGGTATCGAAGTCAAAATTTTGGTATCGTGACAACACTAGGCAGAAGCACTTCATTCCAACGGTGAGACATGGTGGAGGGGGCATTATGGTTTTGGCCTGCTTTGCTGCCTCAGGGCTTTGTAAATTTACCATAATAGATTCAACATAATAGATTATTAGTTAGCTACCAAACACATTAGGCCTACAAGAAGAAGTGATATCTCAACAAAAACATGTTTTCAACGTAATAAAAAAAGTTATTCACGCATAGTCTACAAAGCACTGTCTATAAGTCCTTAATTCCAATTTGCAAAAATTCTTCTAGTATAGCAAGGTAAGACATTGCAATTGTATTTCTGAACATCATGGCTTTGCATATTCTCTGGGCATTCAATTTTCTCAAAATCCAGTCAACTCATGCACAACCAGTGAATATGTCGCTGCTTGCATGTTGTATTCTCTAGTTCATACTGTTTCCAGTACTGGTAGAATCAGACAGGCCTTCAGGTAAGTGGTTGACAATACCTGGCAGTTGCCTGGATACCAAGCTACAAATGTTGCCAGGATACTGTCAGAACATAAGTTGTGCAGCATGATCTCTTACAGAAAGTGAACATGGATGAAGTGTCATTGTATGCATAACCAAGACCTGGTCTTTTATCGTGATTTAAAAAGGGCCTGGCATGAAGCGCATACCTTACCTCATCTGGGCCGAGATGTGAGTGCCATTCTCTGTGTTAAGGAATGACATAAGCTTTGTTCACAAACAACACATGCTCAGAACACAACAAAAAACTGCAAACCGATTAATTGAGTGTGTAATCACCGAGTAAAGTAAATAAATCCAGGAAAAATAAAGGCTCCTCAAAAGATGCCTTTTTTGATAATTTAATTACAAACAAGCAAGGTTACACTGAAGAAAGCTTGAACACTGAAACATTTGTGATTACATTATCGATAAGACATGTTTTGGTGTGCGGAGCCTTTATTTTTCCTGGATTTATTTACATTTTAAAATGTATACAGTCATCAATGCCCAGTAACTGCATTATGCTACAGAGACATTTACAGTATAAGGGCTCTTGGTGGTCATCTTCTAAAGGGTCTTGTGATCCACAAGAGGGGAAATATTAGTATGCTTTCACTTTTATGAGGGGCTTTCCTGTGTCCTGAGACACGGAGAATATTATGGAGGACCAGGGGCGATAGACGGGGTCTCTAAAAGTGTCACACGTGACACCACAAAACGGAATATATTCCGTAGGGGAAAGGGAACAGAGAAAACACAAAAGACGAGAACAGAAGACAGTCCCCTCTCTCTCTCAGACAGAGATATAAGGGTAGAAACTGGAAAACATAAAAGTCTCCCTGACAAAAGGACGAGGAACTCATAACTTCGAGTAAATAAACAAAAATAACAAGCGATAGGCTTGTAAACCTCCAAAAACGGAGGAGAAATAAAAGGAAAACGAAAAAACTGATAGTAACCCTAAAACTTAGGGTGAGTAGCACTCGTAGGCTTGAGTGTAGGAGAAAAGGAAAAGATAGACCGATAGCTAGAAAAGCAGAACCTCTCTAGCTCAATGGTGACGAGCTAGATCGACGAGAGGAACTGATTAGAGCAGAAAAAATAAGGCGATAAATAGGATAGAGAGTTAGAGTAGTAGGAAAAGAAGATCTCACTAACTAACTTACTAACGGGACCTTCCTGCTTTTGCTAGAAATAATAAGCAAAGTCCTATACCTTACCGGCTACCAGAAATACAAGATAACATGGAAGCGCCGGAAAAGGAAGACGCTGAGTTTAAATAGGCAGCGGAAGAGCCGAACAGGTGCAATCGCTGAGTAGCGAAATGAAAGGAAAACCCAACACGGACAATGAAACAGAAAAAGACGTAGTGAAGGCGCTTAAGGGGGATGAGCAAGTAAAAAAGGAAAATAAGCCTGTAGACTATGACAGGACCCTCCCTCTAAGGGACGACCCTAGACGATCCCTCAGGCTTATCCTTGCGGAAGTCCCTGATGAGTTGAGGGTCTAATATATTCCTGGACGGAACCCAACAACGCTCCGGAACCCAATAACGCTCCTCAGGACCATAACCTTCCCAGTCCACAAGAAACTGGAACCCTCTGCCCACGTGTCTCTCGGCCAAAATGCGGCGAACAGTATAAACCGGACCTCCCTCCACTAATCAGGGGGGCGGAGGTAGCTTGTCCACAGGAGCGAAGGGGCTAACAAGCACCGGTTTAAGGCGAGAGACGTGAAATGTGGGGTAGATACGCATGGAGCGCGGAAGTTGAAGTCGAACGGTAACTGGGTTGATCCTTTTAATAATTTTGAAGGGACCCACGAAACGAGGAGCGAGCTTGCGGGACTCAACCCGCAAGGGCAGATCCCGAGTAGCGAGCCAAACCCGTTGTCCAACCCTATAGGACGGGGCTGGCCGACGGTGTCTATCTGCCGCGTCTTTTTGCTTTGTAGAAGCGCGTAGAAGAGAAGCATGCACACACCTCCAGACCGATCGACACCTCCGAATGAATGCCCCAGCGGAGGGTACCTCTACCTCCCTCTCCAGCTCTGGAAAAAGAGGGGGTTGGTATCCAGCTGAGCTTCAAAGGGGGAGAGACCGGTGGAGGCACTGCGCAGGGTGTTATGCGCGTACTCTGCCCAGGCGAGGTGGCGACTCCAGGCAGTGGGATTGGACGCAGCCAAACAGCGAAGGGTGTTTTCCAATGTCTGATTGGTCCGCTCTGTCTGCCCATTCGTCTCCGGTGAAACCCGGAGGACAGACTGACCGAAGCCCCTAATAAAGAGCAGAAAACGCGCCAGAATTTAGCAGTGAACTGGGGACCGCGGTCAGACACCACATCCGTAGGTAGACCGTGCACCCGGAACACGTGGTCTATAATGAGCTGCGCTGTCTCAGGTGCTGAAGGCAGCTTCGGCAGTGCAATAAAATGGGCCGCCTTAGAAAACTGATCCACCACCACTAAAATCACAGTGTTGCCCAGGGAGGGAGGCAAACCAGTGACGAAGTCCAGTGCTATGTGACTCCAGGGGCGGCTGGGAATAGGTAAAGGCCGAAGAAGACCCGCAGGAGGAAGGTGAGAGACCTTGCCATGAGCACACACCGGACAAGCTGCGACAAAAGACCGCACGTCTTTCTCGAGGCTAGGCCACCAAAAGCGACGGGATAATAAATCCCTAGTATGATGGACGCCAGGGTGACCAGTCAACTGAGAGGCGTGGCCCCACTGGAGAACCCGAGCCCTGACCCGGGGCGGAACAAACAGGCAGTGGGGTGGACCCCCACCTCGACCCGGATCAGAGTGCAGAGCCTTCTGCACCGCTGCCTCGATCTGCCATATAACCGGGGCCACGATAAGGTCAGCGGGAATGATGGGTTCAGGGATGGAGTCCCTGTCAGTGCGGTCGTAAATCCGCGACAAGGCATCCAGCTTTACATTCTTGGAACCGGGCCTATACGTAATAAGAAAGTTAAATCTTAAAAAAAATAATGCCCACCGAGCTTCCCGTGAATTCCGTCTTTTAGCCCGCTGAACGTATTCGAGGTTTTTATGATGCTCAGATCCCTCGAGCCAGTGACGCCATTCCTCAAGTGCTAATTTTACAGCTAGCAACTCCCGGTCCCCTACATCGTAATTCCTCTCTGCCTGTGTTAATGCACGAGAAAAATATACGCAGGGGTGCATTTTGTGATCAAGCGGGGAGTGCTGGGAAAGAATGGCTCCAACACCTAGTTCAGAAGCGTCCACCTCAACCACAAAGGGGAGGGAGGGGTTGGGAGTTATGAGTATAGGCTCGGAGCTAAATCTGTTCTTTAACTCCAAAAATGCCGCCTCTGCCCTGGAGTTCCATTGAAAAGAACCGGGGAGTGTTTTCTTGGTGAGCGCTGTAATAGGAGCCACGACCGCACTGAAGTTGCGGATAAACCGCCGATAAAAATTAGCGAACCCCAAAAACCGCTGAACTTGCTTTAGGGAAGACGGAGTGGGCCAGTTCTTTACTGCGGAAACTTTCTCCGGATCCATCTGTACCTTGCCCTCAGCAACAATGAATCCCAGAAACGAAACTGAATTGGAATGAAAAACGCAGTTCTCTGCTTTCACAAATAAATGAGCTTTAAGAAGAGCTGACAGAACCTGTCTGACATGACCGACGTGTGTAGAGAGATCGGAAGAAAAAATTCAAATATCGTCAAGATAAACGAAGACAAACTGTTCTAACATTTCCCTAAGCATGTCGTTTACTAGCGCCTGGAAAACAGAGGGGGCGCAAGTGAGCCCGAACGGCATGACCAGGTATTCGTAGTGGCCGCTGTGAGTGTTAAAAGCCGTTTTCCATTCGTCACCCTCGCGTATGCGAACAAGGTTATAAGCGCTGCGCAGGTCGAGCTTTGTAAAAAACGACGCACCTTGGAGACGTTCGAACGCGGAGTTCATAAGAGGGAGAGGGTACCTGTTCTTTATAGTGATATCATTAAGAGACCGATAGTCAATGCATGGTCTAAGTCCCCCGTCTCTCTTCTTAACAAAAAGAAACCCCGCCCCCGCCGGCGAAGTGGAAGGTCTAATAAACCCGTTAGACAAGGACTCTTCAATGTACTCTCGCATAGCCGCGCTCTCCGGGGCGGACAGCGAGTAGAGAGACCCGCGGAAGGGAACTGTGCCTGGGTAGAGCTCTATTGCACAGTCATACGGCCTGTGTGGTGGTAGCGAAGTAGCGCGCTGCTTACTGAAAACCTCAGCGAGATCGAAGTATTGATCAGGAACATTAACAGGCAAGGGAAATTCGAGCGCACCCCCCACTTTGGTGCTCTCGATGTCCGACGCGGAGTCGTGTGATATGTCCCAGTCAATATCTGACTCGGATGTTTGCCCCTCCCACAAAAAAGGCTGGTCAGCTGAATGGTCCCAGGCTAGACTTTCCTCTTCATTCTCAGAGAGAACAGGAGAGCTATCCTGATTAAAAGAAATACTATCCCCCTCCTCATCGCTATCCAAACTAAGTTCATTATAAACGTTGGACTCCCTCTCAACACTGCGAGCCCTAGGAAGTGAGCAATGAGACTTACATTGGGAACCCCACTGGCGAATAATAGGACCGTGTCCTCCCCAATTGATATAAGGGCAATGGCGAGTTAGCCAGGAGTGACCTAAAACGAGAGGGAACGCAGGAGAGTCAACCAAAAAAAATTGGATTCTCTCCGTATGATTTTTGTAAGAGATGCGCATGTGAATCATGGTAGTAACTCGTGAGATGGTGCCTGTACCCAACGGACGACCGTCCAGAGCTGTAACAAACCGAGGATGCGAAAGAGAATGCGTGGGAATTTTATGGATTTTTGCCCACTTAGCATCCATAAGGCACTCGACTGCTCCAGAATCAATAAAAGCGTCGCAATTGTAATAACACTTTTTCCAGAGCAGTTGGACGGGAAGAAGAGTCCGAGGGTGAATATTATGAAGTCTCGCTAGGAACCTCGGTTCCCCTGGCGAGACCACTCTTTTCCCAGCAGCTTAGAACACTGCTCCTTTAAATGCCCCTGCTTCTTGCAATATTGACACCGAACCTCCCGAGGTCTAGCACCCTGTCCCACGCATAGCTGCCCAATCTACCTGCATCGGCTCTTCTAAATTAAGAGAGGGTAGTGGAGGAGTACGGGTGGGATTAGACGCGGAGGGATGGGAATAGCGAGCTGGGTGAATTCTAAAACTCGTTGCCAACCTCTCTCGCTCTCTCTCCCGAATGCGGTTATCCACACGGATGGCTGTGGAAACTAAGGCACCGAATGTGGCGGGTGGTTCGAGCACTGCTAACGCGTCTTTAACGGGTTCAGACAAAGCGTTAAGAAAAAGGGTGCTAAGGGGACCATCGGCCCACCCCGTCTCCCCCGCCAGTGCACGAAACGTGATGGCCTTGACGGAGACGGGTCAGTCGCATAGCCGCTTCCGGGCCAGAAATGTCATGGTCAAAGACTGACACCATCTCCGCCATAAGCCGATCCGTGTGGTTCATGATGGGAGAATTGGCTCTTATAAGTGGGTCAGCCCACGCGAGAGCGGTTCCGGTTAACAGAGACAGAATAAAGGCAACCCGAGCCTCTTGGGTATAGAAGCGGGTGGGCTGAGCCTTAAAAAAAATTTGACACTGGGTCAAAAACCCCTGGCACTTCCCCGGCTCCCCGCTATACCAAAACGGAAGCTGAAATTTCGGCTCTTTAGCATCAGCTGGAAGAGAAGGGGGTGGACTGGGATGTGTGGGTGCTTGAACTGGTGCTTGTGCAACTGGACGCGGAACCGCCCGAAATGTCAATGCCCGGAGGCTTTCGGAGATATCCCGCAAGGCGTCTGCTTGGAGACACAACTGGTCATGTAGAGCCTGCTGTGAGACCTGTAGCGCACGGATACCCTCCTCATGGGCAGAAAGGGCAGCCCCCTGATTGGCCAATATAACGCTAATATCTATTGCTGGAACCTCCCCTGTGGCTTCCATGTTCTATGAGGGGTTTTCCTGTGTACTGAGACACGGAGAATATTATGGAGGACCAGGGTCGATAGACGGGTTCTCTAAAAGTGTCACACGTGACACCACAAAACGGAATATATTCCGTAGGGGAAAGGGAACAGAGAAAACACAAAAGACGAGAACAGAAGACAGTCCCCTCTCTCTCTCAGACAGAGATATAAGGGTGGAGACTGGAAAACGTAAAAGTCTCCCCGACAAAAGGACGAGGAACTCGTAACTTTGAGTAAATAAACAAAAATAACAAGCGATAGGCTTGTAAACCTCCAAAAACGGAGGAGAAATAAAAGGAAAACGAAAAAACTGATAGTAACCCTAAAACTTAGGGTGAGTAGCACTCGTAGGTTGAGTGTAGGAGAAAAGGAAAAGATAGACCGATAGCTGGAAAAGCAGAACTTCTCTAGCTCAATGGTGACGAGCTAGATCGACGAGAGGAACTGATTAGAGCAGAAAAAATAAGGCGATAAATAGGATAGAGAGTTAGAGTAGTAGGAAAAGAAGATCTCACTAACTAACTTACTAACGGGACCTTCCTGCTTTTGCTTAATAGAAATAATAAGCAAAAACAGTCTCCCAGTCCTATACCTTACCGGCTACCAGAAATACAAGATAACATGGAAGCGCCGGAAAAGGAAGACGCTGAGTTTAAATAGGCAGCGGAAGAGCCGAACAGGTGCAATCGCTGAGTAGCGAAATGAAAGGTAAACCCGACACGGACAATGAAACAGAAAAAAGACGAAGTGAAGGCGCTTAACCTCTTGCTGCCAAACGCCCCCTAGCGGTAACGCGGGCGTTATGGAAATTATTAAATTATACATTTCATTAATTTAATAATATATAATAAACTGCTCACCTCAATATTTTGATTAAATATCCTTAAGATATATCCATTCCTTCTGGGAAAGTGGTTTTTAAGCCCAAAACGTTGAGATAAAACTTCGTAAATAACGTTGGAAACTGACCTAATTCTCAAACATTGTATTGCAGCTTGATGTCACACCATAAACAATGTGCTGGTAAACTGTTCTGCTTAATTGTATTTCACAAAACTTTGGTTTGAAAAATCATTATACCTTTAGGCTTCAAGAAAAAATACTTTAAAACTTTCATACGGCTGTACATGATTTTTTTCCAATTTTAAACCGACTTGTGCTTTTTTGCACTTGATTACGACTCGTTCGGCTGTGTTCAGTTTGGCGTTGTGAAACTCAGCCAGTTTCTGGAGTACCAATCCCGTGGCTTAGTATATGTTAGCCAGAGTGGTTTTGAACTTGTTTGCAGAGATTTATGCAAAACCGTCGTCAATTGGGTGTATTTCTTTGACTGATAGCACAATAGGCCTATCTGAAGTGGGAAAAACTGTCTTCGACCGGCCTCCACTCCGTGTATTATTTGCTTTCCATTGGGTTTTAAAACTGCCTGTCAAATATTCCAGCCAATAGCCAAGACTCTTATCTTTCAAACAAGCCCTCATCAACACAATGCCGTCGTAAATCAAGGAAATACAGCCCTGCGTATAAGGAAGAGGCAACCAAGCGTAATTATCGAACCAAGATGGCGCAGTGTTTTTACCTTGTAGCGTAGCTCGCTACATTCCGTTTAGCAAAGCACAATTCATAAGGTAACTGCGCTGTTTACTTTTTACTTTACAGTCTTTTTCATACAGTTTTTGCAGTTTTTGGTTAGTTATGGAAGTGTGGTGTTGCTGATTTGCCCACAGCTTACTGTGAACTACAGTCGACGTTCATTGCTAGGGATAGCTGCTACATTATGCGAAGGATGTGCTTTGTCTTGTCTGTTCTGTAGTGATCTTGATGATGTCTCTGTACGCACTTACTGTACGTCGCTTTGGATAAAAGCGTCTGCTAAATGAATGTAATGTAATGTAATGTCTAGGTTATTCAGGTGTTTCTCCGTGCAGACGGTCCTAGCCGAAATATGGTTTTGGGGTCTCGGTGACGCAGAGTGATATAAAGTATTTTAAAGTATTTTTTCTTGAAGCCTAAAGGTATAATGATTTTTTAAACCAAAGTTTTGTGAAATACAATTAAGCAGAACAGTTTACCAGCACATTGTTTATGGTGTGACATCAAGCTGCAATACATGTTTGAGAATTAGGTCAGAGTTTCCAACGTTATTTACAAAGTTTTATCTCGATGTTTTGGGCTTAAAAACCACTTTCCCAGAAGGAATGGATATATCTTAAGGATATTTAATCAAAATATTGAGGTGAGCAGTTTATTATATATTATTAAATTAATGAAATGTATAATTTAATAATTTCCGTAACGCCCGCGTTACCGCTAGGGGGCGTTTGGCAGCAAGAGGTTAAGTAGCAAGAAGTGTATGTATATGAATTATGACTACTTAGTCATAATAGTGCAGTTCTCTGTTTTAATAAAAGCTATGAACCATATTTGTAGCCTTTACAGTTTTTGAGATAAACAGCTTTGTTTGTCACTAGTAAAAACAGGCGAGAATTGGTATATTTTGCCCTTGGTATTAAGAGGTTAAAGGGGACGAGCAAGTAACAAAGGAAAATAAGCCTGCAGACTATGACAACTTTGGCTTTTTACATTTTTTATAATATGGAGAGCCGACAGTTCACCCTTGTTATGTATTTTCCCCTACTTTATTCAGATGGGGCAGAGCAGAGGCAACCACAGTGCAGACAGTTCAATGGTGAGGGATTAAATTCCCAGCCCTACCAGGGAGGGGATCTGTATGTAAGGTTGAGAGTTGGCTTTGTGTATTGTCACAGTCACAAAGCAGGCCAATTCTTCAGAACTGTTTTCTTTTTTTCTTTTTTATTACCAGAGCTCAAATATATGAAACAGTTCATTGACAAACAAACCGGAAATGGAGGCACATCAAATTTACATCAAATTTGGTTTGGAAATTCAGGCAAAGTAGGTAAGCTTTTCTACAATACTGGCCACACCTATTTTCAAAAAGATCACCAGCAAATCTGATCTAAAATCGGCCCACATTTAGTCACACCTGGCTGGGAACATTCTCATCATCTCATGCACACTAGTTCAGTTTGCCAGTATGTATGTAAAACAACATGCCAATCACATTATATTTTGTAATATTGTTCTTTTAACTAATTTATGAAGTAATTTCTAATTTCCTACTTTTAGCAAATCTTGATTTAAGCTAACATACAGATCCTTTCCAAAAAATTAGAATATCATGGAAAAGTTTGTTTTTTTCCATAATTCCATTCAAAAAGTGAAACTTTCATAGATTATAGATTCATTACACACAAAGTGAAATATTTCTAGCCTTTATTTGTTTCATTTTTCATAATTTTGGCTTACAGCTCCAGAAAACCCCCAAAACGAAAAAAAAAGTATTTCAAGAAATTAGAATAGTGTGTCGAAAATCAGCATTTACTTCAGTTATTTCAGACCTGGGTCGGTAGGTGAGAATAAACTGAAACCGGGCGAAGAATAAAGCCCATCGGGCTTGCCAAGAATTGCGTGTCTTGGCCTGTACTCCAAGTTTCTATGGTCTGTCCAGACCGTGAAAGGATGCTCAGCTCCTTCCAGCCAATGACGCCACTCTTCCAATGCCAAGTTGACCGCCAACAGCTCCCGGTCCCCAACATCGTAATTTCTCTCGGCTGATGTTAGGGCACGAGAGAAATACGCGCATGGGTGCAGTTTGCGGTCCAACGGAGAATGTTGAGATAAAATGGCTCCTATTCCCAGCTCTGATGCATCCACTTCTACCACAAAGGCGAGGGAGGGATTGGGTGTTATCAGGATGGGTTCGGAGCAAAATCTCTTTTTTAGCTCTGCGATAGCTGCCTCAGCCCTAGAGTTTCATTTGAACCGGGCAGGTGATGTTTTCTTAGTGAGAGCTGTGATTGGGGTGGCTACAGTGCTAAAATTGTGGATAAACTGCCCGTAAAAATTAGCGAAGCCTAGGAAACGCTGTACCTGCTTTACTGATGCTGGAGTAGGCCAGTTTTTTACCAGCGAGACTTTCTCTGGGTCCATTAGCACTTTCCCGTCCGCTACAATGGAACCTAGGAAAGAGACGGAATTTGTGTGGAACACGCATTTCTCTGCCTTAACAAAAAGCCCTGCCCCAAGAAGTGCTCTTAAAACCTGTCTCACGTGACTAACGAGAGATTGGGAGAGAAAATTTAAATATCATCCAGATATACAAAGACAAATTTCTCCAACATCTCTGTCGAAGAACATCATTCACTAGCGCCTGAAAGACAGAGGGGGCGCTAGTGAGGCCGAACAGCATCACCCGGTACTCGTAGTGTCCGTGGTGTGTGTTAGATGTGGTCTTCCACTCATCGCCCTCACGCATGCGCACAAGATTGTAGGCATTGCGAAGGTCGAGTTTGGAAAAGACCAACGCCCCTTGTAAGCGCTCAAATGAGGAGTTCATGAGGGGAAGAGGATATCTGTTCTTAGCGGTAATGTCATTGAGACCCCCATAATCTATACAGGGCCTCAACCCTCCGTCAGCATCGGCCGGTGAAGTGGAAGGTCTGATGAAACCGTTAGCCAAGCACTCCTCAATGTACTCCCTCATAGCAGTGCTTTCCCGGACCCGACAGGGAATACAGTGAGCCCCCGGGAGGAACCGTACCAGGGTACAGCTCAATAGCGCAGTCATACGGCCTATGAGGAGGCAATGTAGTAGCGCATTGCTTACTAAAAACCTCAGCAAGGTCAGAATCTTCCCCCGGTACATTAGTGGGCAGGCGAAACTCGAGCGCCCTTACCATCTCTGAGGTCTTAGAAGGAACGTCATGATGACATCTCCCACTCAAAATCAGAAACAGAAAGGCTATCCTCCTCCATGGAACCCCCTTCAGCAAAGGGATCCCAGTACAGACTCTCCTCTCCACTCCCTGCGACAGCGGAGGAAGTATCCTGATCAGAGCAAAACTCTGCCTCCTCCAATTCACTATCGGAGCAGAGATCGGAATCGTCAAGAACGCAGTCCGAAGAAAGGAAAATAACAGTTAGACAGTGAGATTGACACTGGGAATCCCACTGGCGAATAGGATCCATGTCTCTGCCCCAACTAACATGAGGGTCATGCAAACCCAGCCATGAATGTCCCAGAACGAGTGGATACAACGGGGAATCAACTAAAAAAATTTTTATTCTCTCTGAGTGCCCCTGGAGAAAAATGCGCATAATTAGAGAACCAGTTATTTCTTTAATGATCCCGGAGCCCAAGGGGCGACTATCGAGAGCAGTAACATGACGGGAGTCGGTGTGTGGGAATCTCTAATTTGATTTGTGGAGGGATAACCCATCCACCTGCATGGGCTCCTCCTGATTAGCGGAGAGGTAGGTGGAAAAGGTGGACGGAGTTCCGACCAACAATGCGGAAGTTTGACGAACCGGGCGGTCTCTACGCCCTCGCTCACGCTCCCTGATATGGTTGTCCAGGTGTATAGCCATAGTAACCAGGGCACTGAATGTAGCAGGTGGATCAAGCATGGCTAGGGCGTCTTTAATAGGATTCGATAATGCTTTAAGAAATAAAGAACTAAGCGGACTGTCAGCCCATCCTGTCTCCCCTGCCAGGGCTCAAAACGCGATAGAAAATGCCACCACCGTGTCATTGCCCTGGCGCAGACTAGTCAGTTTCATGGCCGCATCCTCACCGGAGACATCGTGATCAAATACCAACTGCATTTCTTTCATCAGTTGAATCGGATCACAAATGATAGGGACGTTGGCCCGAATTAGAGGATCAGCCCAAGCGAGTGCCTGGTCGTTTAATAGCAACAAGATAAACACAACCCGGTATTCTGGTGTAGAAAACCGGGAAGGTTGGGCTTAAAATAAAATCAGACACGGAGTCAAAAATGCCCGACACCTCCCCGGTTCCCCACTATAGCGGGGTGGTTATTGGAGCTTGGGCACTTTAAGTGTACGTGGCAAGGGAATGGGAGGTGTCGGTGCTTGTGCAACTGGGGGTGGATTGACGGCAATAGAGAGTCTGTGGAAACTCTCCATTAACTTGTGAAGGCATTCTCCCTGATATTGAATTTGCTCCATCAACTGGCCTTGTTGTGTTTGCGGTGAGAATGGCCTCCTCAGGGGTAATTGCGGTAGCGCTCTGACTGGCCAGCGCTTTATTAGAAACCTGTGGTGTCGCTGGTTCTTCCATACAGACTTCAATATTCTGTAAGGGGGAGTGTAAGGTTCGGAGAACCAGAGTAATGAGTAATAAACAACAAAATAACCTCACGCTCTCAAACGAGGAGCGATAACAGGAGGTCAGAGAAAAACAAAAGAAACACCCCGTATAAATAGGCGAGAGAACTAAAGTGAAACTAGAACCTGTTACCTACAGCTCTAGGTGAGAACGAGCTGAACAAAAAGGTAACAGGTAGAGGAGTATAAAGGATAAAGAGAGAAAGGAAAGAAAAAGATGGTTAAAAAACGGAGATAAATGTCATCATGTTAACCGAATTATAACCTTAGCTATTCTTTGTCCTTCATATTTTTTTAATTACAGTGACAAGGTTTCCATACCCTCAGCTTATTAAAACCCCGCTGATTTCACCTGTTATTCCATAACTGAACAAAAGATTTTAAAGAGAACTAAGCGGCTAATTAGAAACGAAATTTGCACGTTAAAAAATTAATTAACAATTAATGTTAATGCCATTATCTGCATGTGCGCTTTACAGGAGCAAGTCTGTTTCCTCTGCTGTAAATCACACTTTTCACTGTCTTCCTGGGAAAGTGGATCATTTTAAACCATTACGCTACCAGTAAAATAGGTTAGTCGCATTTCCATAAGCAGGACATTATAAAATAAGGGAAAATATGCTGAACCTATGGGTTGCCAACCTGACAGATTTATTATATTTAGTGTCATCATTAAGGCAAAATAACGTTATTTATGTTAGTAATCAAAATTAGAATGCAGGTAGCCTAATGAACTTCGGATGAAGCTTGAACATGAGTTCATTGCATAATCAAACGAAATCCGTTAAACAAGCAGGCTAATTTGGCGTTTTCTAAGGTGAGACGGAAGCAATTGGTCGCTTATTCTCAGCTGTTGCAGGTGCTTTTAACTAAATTTAACCGCATATATTTTGTAAACAGCACTGTCAGGAATTACCGGGAACTCATAATGGTTAGCCCGAATAATATTGATCATAGGCTACTATTGATCCATATAGCCTATTCCTTGATCGCACTAAACACGCACGAGCATGTCTGTTTCGCCATCATAAGCAATCCACCAAGGTGGAAAAGCAGGCTTTTAAAGGGAATGGGATATAACATTTTGATTGGTTTATTGCATGTGTTATGAACGCCTTTCCTCCTAGATTAGCTATAGATGAATTAGCGGTAATTTCCGTTATGTCTAAAGTCGGTAGTTCTAATTCTAATTATGTTAATAGTATTACATCCATCATTATTGGCAATGGGCGGAAGGGGGTGTGTGTGTGGTCAGGTGGTCTCACCTGTGGCGGCCGATGAGAGTATATTAAGGTGGCTGCCGGGATGTTCGCGAGAGTGGATTTGTGCGAGGAACACCCAAAAGAGGCCGAGAAGAGGATTGACACACACACCGCTGCGGCGCTGATTGTCTTAAGAAAAATAACTAAAACTTGAACAAATAACAGAAACAAGAAGGAGCTGGTCGCTATCCGGAGCGAAGATTGCGCTGGTCCTGTCTGGGTGGGAATTATCGAAAGGAGATCATACTGTCCTACAGCCGCACTCTTCAGCCCATTGCCTGCGAGCTGAGTTTGTGAGCCGTGAGTGAGAAGGGAAGCGATTATCTGGGTGAGTCTGTTGGTAATAAAACCCCTAGACATTCGAGTACCTTGACTTTTATATACGGGAAGACTCGCCCATGATAAGGTGAGGGCTCGCGTCCGGGATCTGAACGTTTGATTCGCTATATAGTTATGCTTTTGGTAGCATGGTAGATAGTGAGTTTTGGGTAGTTTGATGGTGAATTTATAATTCCTTTGTTATTGTCATTTAGCTATTTTCCAATCAAGCAATTCCTTGCGTGAATTAAGGGACGCCTAGGTGTTTTCACCTGCTAAACGGCCGGTGCGTGCCAGTGTAGTTAAGACAACGTTAGTATAGGGCGCACTCGGATCCGAAGAACACGATTAGCGTGTAGGCGTTCGGATTCGCAATAAGGAATTGATTGTGTGGTTGGAGTGAAATAGATAAACTTCATAGCCAGAGAGCAGTGAAGTGGGTAGTATATCGGGTTACACTGTTCCCGCATATAGTATTGGTTAGTCTGTAGTGACACGCCGCATTGTAGTAAGCCCTTTTGAAGGGGTAGCTTCTGTCATTTGGTTAAAATAAAAAAAAAAAAAAGTTTTGACTAGTGAGTGCGCGGTGCGCTGTGTCATGCAGGATTCCAATCGTGCGGAAATCAGCTGAAAAACTAGGTAGCTTGGTAGGCTATGCATAAACTTGGCAGTTCTGTTAAGGTTATTGTTGTAGTATAGCCTATCACTATCGCGTGTGGTAATTTTGGTATTGCACCATTTCCTCCCTCTTTTGGCCTGTAGCCATTGTACCATTGTCAGTAGCTGATCAGTGTGTAATGTTACTTTTTGGGACCTTTTGTGGTTTGCCTAGAGTGTGCTTATAATTCCCATTGCTAGTGAAGAGCTGTGTATTGGTGGAGCTGACACGGGCTACATCTTAGGCAGTGGTTATTTATTTTGTCTATTCAGCAAACAATTTGCGGTCCCCTGCTATATGGTAGACTGGACCGGTTAGTGAATGAGAGGTAGCTAACTGGACGTTAGTTAACCCAAATAATTAGGGGCTTTGGGTAATAGTCATTCGCTGTCTCCAGTATATGATCAAGGTGCGTTCTCCTGGTTTCGGTGGTGACGTGTTCTGCCTTGTTATAGTGCTGATCTCAGTAAGCAGGAGTTAGGTGAGATTGTGTGGTCCCTACGCATTCTGTGGCCTCTGTCCTTGGTGTGCTGGTGGGGAATAGTTTCCTTTATATTTTTGAGATGCCGGAGCCGGAGGCGCCCCCTGTAGACTTGGAGGAGTCGGTGGAGTTAGCTGACACGGTTTTCGCCCGCGCGGTTGGGATGTCTGAGCCCTCCCATTTCACTCGGGAGGCCCTTGTGCGGGAGCAGCATCAGGATGGCACGCTGGCCGCTTTGTGGAAGGAGGCTGTCACAGAAGAGGAGAGTCAAGACGTAGCGGCAGGAGTTTATGTGCAGGATGATGTGCTGATGCGTAAGTGGCGGCCAGTTGACCGCCCCGCCAATGAGGATTGGTGGGTGCGAAGTCAAGTGGTGGTGCCACTTAAATTTCGGGAGGAGGTAATGCAGCTGGCTCATGCGACCCCCATGGCTGGGCACCTGGGGGTCCGCAAAACTCTTGAGCGGTGTCATCAAACCCTGAAGTCCATGGTGCGCACATACTGTGGGGACTGCCCTCATGATTGGGATGTGGCAATGCCCTTTTTGTTGTTTGCGATTCGTGATGCAGTAAATGAGTCAACAGGGTTTAGCCCCTTTGAGTTGGTGTATGGGCACGAGGTCCGTAGTCCATTGCGGATGGTTAAGGAACGGCTGGTGACGTGTCAGGTAAAAGGGGATGTCCTTCAATATGTGGCAACCTTCAAAGCTCGGCTAGGAGCTGCATGGCAGGTGGCTTGTAACAAATTAGCCGGTGCTAAGGAGCGCATGAAGAGACAGTTTGATAGGAAAGCTGTCTCACGGTCTTTTGCTGTGGGAGACAGGGTGCTGATGTTGCTGCCGGTAGGCGGTGAGAAACTGAGCACTCGCTTTTGTGGCCCGTATCCAGTTTTAAGGAAAGTGGGGGAGAACAACTATGTTCTTAGTACACCTGAGCGGCGGCAAAAGACTCGGTTGTGTCACATCAATTTGCTAAAGGCGTATGTAGACCGTGTGTCAACTCCTGCGGTCTGTTGTGTGGCAGTGGTGTCGCCACAATCAGAGGATGAGGGTGAGAATTTGTACACCCCGCCAGAACCGGTCAGTGCCCGGGTAGAGAACACCCGTGCACTAGAGCAGCTGGGGAAGCAGTTGTCACATCTTACTACGGTTCAGAGGCAGGATGTGCTGGAATTGGTGGCTTCTCACCCAGTGCTGTTTAAGGATAGGCCAGGGCTTACCCCATTAGCCATTCACGATGTGGAGACGGCGAGTGCGGAGGCTATAAAACAGCATCCCTACCGTTTTCCTCCCCATAAGAAAAAGAAGGTGGCTGAGGAAGTGGCCTACATGTTAGAGATCGGAGCCATTGAGCCGGGGTCTAGTGCTTGGAGCTCCCCAGTGGTCTTGATTCCTAAAGGAGATGGCTCCTCCCGGTTGTGTATTGATTATCGCAAAGTGAATGCGGTAACCAAAACTGATGCATATCCCATTCCACGCCTTGAAGACTGTATTGACCGGATTGGCCAGGCCCAGTTTGTGTCAAAGTTCGACCTTCTGAAAGGTTATTGGCAGGTCCCTTTATCGGCTCGTGCACAGGAGGTGTCGGCCTTTGTAACACATGATTCATTGTATCGGTGTCGCGTTCTCCCATTTGGGATGAAAAACGCACCCGCTACTTTCCAGCGGTTAATGAACCAGGTGACCGAAGGTCTGGACCATGTTGTTACCTACATTGATGATGTAGTGGTATATAGCGAGACATGGCAGGCTCATCTTGTACACATTCAAGAGCTGTTTGAGCGCTTGGAGACAGCTCAGTTGGTGGTGAACCTTCCAAAATGTGAATTTGGCAAGGGGCAGGTAACTTACTTGGGGCATCAGGTGGGGCGTGGGGCAGTGTTGCCTCGGACTGCAAAGGTCCAAGCCATTGTGGATCTCCCCACACCTACCACTCGCCGGCAATTGATGAGGGTGTTGGGTATGTGTGGCTTTTATCGTCGGTTTGTGCCAAATTTCGCAGCTGTGACCACACCTTTGACGAATCTGCTGCGAAAAGGGGTCAAGTGGGACTGGTCGCCAAACTGTCAAAAGGCACTGGACCAAGTTAAAGCAATCCTCTCCTGCGAACCCGTGCTGCAAGCACCAGATTTTTCTTGTCCTTTCGCCCTGGCGGTGGATGCATGCGATGTAGGCATCGGTGCAGTCCTCCTTCAGGCTGATGGTGCTGGTGTGGAGAAGCCTGTGGCTTACTTTTCCAAAAAGCTGAATAAACATCAAAAGGCTTATTCGACCATCGAAAAGGAAGCGCTGGCTTTAGTTGTGGCGGTGCAACATTTCGAAGTTTACGTGTCGAGTGTGGGAGGCGATGTGGTGGTCTACTCAGATCACAACCCCTTAGCTTTTCTAGCGAAGTTTCAGGTGTCCAATGCCCGAGTGTTTCGCTGGAGCCTAATACTTCAGCCATATAGCCTGACAATTAACTATATTGCCGGCAAAGATAACGTCATTGCAGACGCTTTGTCGCGGGGTTGATGCGTGTAATTTCCATCGATGAATTGAGTTGCCGCTCGTTTAGGAGAGGCCTATTTATATGTGCTCTGGGTAGTTAGGGTTTAGAGTTCACCTCCCCTGCTATTTTGGTTTCTGGGAAAACACAGAGTGGGACTAAAGGTGCCGTAGTATTTGGCGGTTTTTGTAAATATTTTATTATAGATGTGCAGTGTGCATGAGATGTAACTGTAAAATAAGAAGAGCCTCCCTACATGTGTTTAGAGGGAAGGGTAGGAGGAAAGTCTCCTAGAAAATAAAAAAAATAAAAAAATAAATTAATTAATTAAAACTTTGGTGGGTGTAATTTTTGGTTAGTTTAGGAGTTGTGGGTTTTGTTTTGTTTGATTTCCTAGCTAAGGAGGGGGGAGTGTTATGAACGCCTTTCCTCCTAGATTAGCTATAGATGAATTAGCGGTAATTTCCGTTATGTCTAAAGTCGGTAGTTCTAATTCTAATTATGTTAATAGTATTACATCCATCATTATTGGCAATGGGCGGAAGGGGGTGTGTGTGTGGTCAGGTGGTCTCACCTGTGGCGGCCGATGAGAGTATATTAAGGTGGCTGCCGGGATGTTCGCGAGAGTGGATTTGTGCGAGGAACACCCAAAAGAGGCCGAGAAGAGGATTGACACACACACCGCTGCGGCGCTGATTGTCTTAAGAAAAATAACTAAAACTTGAACAAATAACAGAAACAAGAAGGAGCTGGTCGCTATCCGGAGCGAAGATTGCGCTGGTCCTGTCTGGGTGGGAATTATCGAAAGGAGATCATACTGTCCTACAGCCGCACTCTTCAGCCCATTGCCTGCGAGCTGAGTTTGTGAGCCGTGAGTGAGAAGGGAAGCGATTATCTGGGTGAGTCTGTTGGTAATAAAACCCCTAGACATTCGAGTACCTTGACTTTTATATACGGGAAGACTCGCCCATGATACATGTCACGCCCAAGACACACCTATAATTAATGAAGAGACTAGGTTCAGCCCAGTTGCACCTTGCGCTGTGCTTAGCGCCCAAAAAACACACCGTTAAAATAGCAAAAGTGGACTTGGACACGCCCTAAATGGACTTAGCACCATGCGCGTAGACAAAGCGCCAAGATCGCCAAGATAGGGCCCTTCGTCTTTAAAGACACCACACAACGGAAGTCAGATCACATTTTCCTAATTCTTTTCAGAAGGCTTCCTTGTGAAACCGGATGTTGGGGCGGGACTTTTTTTAAAAAAATTGGGCGGGCTGTCGCGGTGGCTAACTAGTTAGCTTCTGAATAGCAGTGCTCAAAAGAAAACTAACGCGTTAGCCATAATGGATGACACGGTGTCTCAAATTGAGGATCACTCTCCTCCCTCCATCCCCCTCTGTTGAGGAGAAGGAAGCGTTGTTTCTGTGGGACAACGAGGGGCAGGAGGATGAGAACGAAGAGGGAGATGAGGACGGGGAGGGAGATGAGGACGGGGAGGGCGAGGATGCTACCAGGAGGGAGGGGGTGAAGAGTATGGGGGCGGCTTCGCTCCATTGCGGCCCTATAGCCTATGTTTGAGCCGCCCCCTGTTGCTGCTGCTGCCGGAGCTGCAGAAAATGCGGTCCACCCCCGAGAGAATCTTGATGTTGCTGAATGGTATGATAACAGTCGTATGTAACGTTAACATCTGTAATAAATATTTGCCTAGAATCCGGAATCCTGTTTTGTTTTTCTATTAACGTTATGTTACCATTACCGCAATAACAGGATAGCTGTGTGCAAATTGCTGGACAACAACAACTACTGTTTAGCTGTTAACAAATCATAACATCTATCATTTTAAACAAAAATCAATATATCAGACAAAAAACCCCAAGCTGGGCCTCCTTGCCTTGAGAGGTCTGCAGCCAGAAACTTTTAGACTTAAAGAAGTATGTGTGTTCATTTTTCCTATGTGCGTGTTCATGTCCTTCTATTTTGAAGTAGAAAAATACCTATAAATGCATCTGAATGGTCCTTTGTACAAGGATGAGCACATACTTGTGACTATATCTCATTTTGACATCATCTAGATTAGGATGGGCCCAGGCTAGGTAACTGAAGACCTTTTGTAAATTAATGAGCACAATGCGTGAATATATATCTTTTTTTGACACTTCAGCTTGATAAGCTAGGCGGATCTTTCTGGAAGGTTGAGAGTCTTCTCTCACTCAGATCCTTCCAATAACAATTAAAAATGTGGTTGGGCCCCTGACTCCGGTGTACGTATGTCTGCCCGTGTGTCCTTGATGGTGAGAGGCCTATGTGTATATTGATATGAGTATATTGGTGTGTATGTGCTGGTTCTGGTTTAAACTTTTGCAACTGGCCCAAACCCCCCTACACCGAATACCATCTTTATGTAAGCGTCATATATTGTTTTAGGCCTCATCATTCCCTCTCATGCATTTATCTGTAAGAATACCTGGGTGGAAGATGACGGGCACTCCCTCAATCTCCCTGCCCTTACGCCCTGCACAATGCCTACCAGGATTATGTAATTACTGTTCAATAATATTTAGACACATTCTGGATGATTAGTTTTCAGACCTGGATATTATTCCACATAATGTTACATAACTAGATAGCTACAGATTATTTAATCAATCAAGAAGAAAACAAGCAATATAAGCTACAGCTAATGTTACACCTAACTTAGAGGCAGCAGCTCAGCCAGTCTAGCGTAGCGGTAACGTTAGTAAAAGAAAACAGACGCACCCAAACTTTATTTGCAGACGTGCCTAAGTTACCTTGAACGACAGAAATTAATAAATTACAGCCATTATAAGTGAGGGACCATAGTAGTGGATGGTGGGAATGGCCCACTCAGTGAGGGAGTAGAAGCTTCCAAATCCCATCTAGACAGCAATTGCATTTGTGAATATATAATTCTCAAAATGCTAATTTCAGGTTTTGAGCTTGAGCAGATTGCAGCCTCCTTCATGTGGCCAAATTCTAGTCATTTTTTCCGTAGCCATGAGTTTGTGGGGAAACTAAATAGCGTGTGAGGACTCTCACTCAAACAAGCACTTTTGTCCCATTTTGTTTGCAGTTGCTGACAGTTGCTAACTTTCTACTGTGAGCAACCTAAATTACTCTAAGCTAGCTGTCAGTCACAGTGACGTTGAGGACAAGTTGAAAATCGCTAAATTGAGAAAGATTTATTTTAGTCTTTTCCTTTCCTTTCTCTCTTTACCCTTTGTACTCTTCTGCCAGTTACCTTTTTGTTCAGCTCGTTTGCACCTAGAGCTGTAGGTAACAGGTTCTAGTTTCATTTTCATTCTCTCGCCCGTTTTTACAGGGTGTTTCTTTTGTTTTGTTTCACTAAATCTTGTTACGCCTAATTATTTAGTGCGTGAGGTTCTTTTGTTAGTTATTCTCGCTGTTTATCGAGATCGCCTCAGTTTTTGGAGGTTGCTTTGTTTTACCTTGTGCTAGGGAAGTTTTGCTCCCGATCCTGTGTTATCCTAGTCCTGGTGCGGCTTCTTCCGCGTTTTGTGGCGTACCTCTCTAGATACGCTTTTAGAAATCCTTGTCGGTCGCGTTTGGTTCTCCGAACCCTACACTCCCCTTACATTAAAAGAGGTACATTTTCATTGTGTGGGGCCCTTTAAAAGGTTGTAAAAAGTATTAAATTTAACTATGATACATGCAGACACCCTGAGTGTACCCTCATTGAGTGTTACCTGAGTGTTTTTTTATGGCTTAGCAGTTTAAGGTAGTGATATTCACAATTTATTAGAGTGGTAGAAGTACTTTATTTTCCTTCAACAGTTAACTCCTTGTTGAAGCTAGTATATAATGTATAGTAATTGAGAGTGTGGGTTGCCTGTAAAAGTAGGGTTAAGGGGTACGGGATCAGGATTGTGGTTTCACAGCCTGAAATTTCCCGTTACAGTTACAGCATTGGGCTACCATGTAGCAGGTCGCCGGTTTAGGCCCCACCAGTTCACAACATTTATTTTCTCCAAAAACAATGTGCACGTTATGCTAAAAATGTTTTTTTCACATAAAATGTCACAATATTAACTGTTAGAATTATGCAGGACAGAGGTCAGTAAGCTGACACAGCCCGGACCCCATTCAACTTCACTCTATATTGTCCGTCTCACTGCAATTGCAATATAGTTAAGTCATGACCAGGTTAATGTTGCAAACTCTGAAAGAAAACAATACCAGGCTTTCTCTGCTACGCAAATAAATACATGCTAAATTTATCCTGCCAATGCCCTAAATAATTTTTATGTAAAACAGTTTATTGGGCAGTTAGTATCATGGGATAGACACAGAGGTGAGGGAGGAGGTATCAGGCATCGCTTAAATAGCAGGAGCAATGTCAATGTTCTCAATTCTCAATTTTCAGCTGCTGGGGAAATCAAACACAAGATGGTATGGGGAAATTCTTTCTGCGCTTTCACTAAATCCTGTAATCTACTGGAATTATTTAATAGGATGCGTGTAATAGGAATTCTGTCTATGTGTGTAATTTCAGTTGCTGTTATATCTAAGTTTAACTCTAGATAACTACTGTTATCTATTTTTTACATAAGTTGACACCTTAGAACTCAGCATTTGTGTATGAACATTTATTTCACACAATCAGAATGACTTCATACTTTGGTCTGAATAACTTTAGTCTGTTATATTTTGTACTGCATACGTGAAAAAAACTGCTTGTGTAAAGCCATGGATTTATCTGTGTGATCTCTCGCTGTCTTTCCAGTTTCCGTGCTGTGAAATGGGGGTGTTGGTGGCTACCCTCCTGCTCAGTGGTGTCTCTAACTCAGCTGCTGATGGTATAGACTGGTTACAATCTTCACTAACAATGGGCCTCATTCATGAAACGTGAGCAGAACAAATTTGTACGCAAATCGTTTGTATAGCAAATCTGGCCGTATTTTGGCATTCATCAACGTTTCCGTATCTGAGATTTGTTTGCGCATATTAACAAATTTTACACAGGACCACGTGTAAATTCAGAATGCCGGTAAATGTAGCTTCTGAGTGATAATTAGAATATGAAGTTGTTTTCATTTTCTGTTAAATTCACGAGACTAAATCTGGCCTTTGAAATACACATTGCAAACGTAATGAATTACAATTGTAAAAAGCAGACACTTTAGATCACACCTATTAATCAATTGTAGGCTATGAAGCTGTTTAATTCCATAACATAGGCTGAATGAATGCTCCCAGTAGCCTACTATTTTTTCTAAATTGCAAAAAAATTCAATATCATCCATCTGCAGTGTGCAGGCGCTTACGGAACGCCCCAATGAGGAAATTCACCATTAATTAGACTACAGGGGGTCTCATTTGTGTCCTTGATGTTAGATGCCAGAGAAGAGCCTATGTTAATGAAAAACTCATTAAAGCCATCAGCTATCTCTCTTGGATTATTGAGAATCCCATCCTTGCCCAGCATGTCAACAGGTGCATTGGTTGGATTTATTTTACGATTTAATAACTGGTTGATGATGCTCCATGTTGATTTAATGTCATTAGATGCTTGGGTAAATTTCTCTGCAAAGTAGATTTTTTTAGCCTTCCTTAATGATAGGATAAATTTATTCTTGAATTTTTTGTAGGTTTCTACATTTTGAGAGGACGGGTTAGTAATAGTTTAACTATATAGTTTATTTTTCTTACGGGAGCATTTCTTTAGCTTATCTGTAATCCAAGGCTTCTCTTTGGTTGAATTTTTCCTCCTTGCTGAAGTAAGCAAAGGAAAGCATTTATCAAAAACAGAATTGAACAGCACTAAAAAGGAATGATAGGCTTCATTAACATCAAGGAGTTTAAGAACCTCATCCCATGAAACAAGACTAATCAAGGATTTTAAGGAGTCCACATTCTTTTGGGTGAATTTACAATAATGACTTTGCTCATGGACAGAGTTCTTACATTTGGAGTTAATTTTTCCATTGGCGTGAATTATTTGGAATACAGGGAAATGATCAGAGATGTCAGTGGTCAATATTCCTGAAGTAATTTCATGATCCAGGCAGTTGAATAAGATGTTGTCAATAAGTGAAGCTGATGAATTTGTTATTCTGGTAGGTTTATGAATCAATGGGAAAAAATGGGTAGAGTAAAGTACGTTAAGAAAATCATCTGTGGTTGGCAATTCACTTTTGAGAAGATTAATGTTAAAGTCACCAAGTAGTACACATATTTTACGTTCTTTGGTTATCATTTCGAGAGTGGAATAGAGAGCATCAATAAAGGCAGTAATGTCGGAGTCAGGTGGTCTGTAAATACAGCCAATTATAATGTTTTATGGGACTTCAACAAACACAGACTCAACTGAAATCTTATCTAGATGTTGGCTAAGCTCATTTTTATGGACGAAATTAAACTTCTTTATCATATATAATGAGACACCTCCGCCCACTTTGTTCTTTCTGCAGGAATGAGCAGCATTGTAATGTAGCAGAGGGTAGAGGCTTGTATTATCGTCATTAAGCCACGTCTCTGAGAGAGCCACAACAGAAAAGGAATGCGATAAAGTTGATAAATATGCCATTAAATGATCATAGTTTTTAGGTAGACTTCGGACATTCAGGTGCAGGGTAGAAAAGCCATTAAAGCCAGGATGATTACAGTGTAATTGGTTTTGTGACAAATTATTAAATTGATCTTCAGAGTATAGTATTGACATGATAATTTGACGTTCATTGAATTAACATAATTAATATCAGGGTTAAAGAATTCATCATAAATGCCCTGATTGTCGTTATCCACATTAAATAGATCAAAGGCGTGAGAGTCAGAAACCAAGGGAAACGACTCCCCAGCATTTATGGGGGGTAAGTTACTGGTAGTCATGATGCATGATTCGTATGATTACATGATTACATTTATATACATACTGTATATACACGCACATATACTCATACAAACTCGCACACAAGCATGCACCCATACACGTTCGCTCGCATGCACACACACACACACACACACACACACACACACACACACACACACACACACACACATAGGCGGCGGGTGATTTTTTCGTTAGGGAAGGCTAGGACGTTATGGGGGGGGGGGGGGGGGGGGCTGTGCTCCTCCTTCCGTTTCAGCGATTTTTTTACAGAACAGCTTTGAAATAAGTGAATTCTAATTACTTTTTAAAGGGAAACTGCGTGAGAGGGGGGCCAGTGAGACGGGATTAAAAAAAATTTTTTTATCGCGTGTTCATGTGTCATAAAATTACAGCACTTCATGCTGACGCTGTAGGTATGTGCTGGAAAAAGTGCTCAGAAAACTATGATTTAGCATGACAGTGAGTCGCTTGCAAGGAGAGTTTCAGTGGTAATTTTGCGCTTGAATTGGGAGAGCGATACAATGTTGCAGTTTTGGAATGCGAGCGTGGACGTGGCGCTGCTACATTTGTATCCGAAATGTATCACTTTCCCTCTATTGAGAGGCGTAGGAGCGTAGCGGAAGTGTAGTGGGTTTTCTGCCTTGAAACTGGTATAAATTAGGGCATATAGAAACGATCAAATATGCACAAATATAATAGCAACCTATAAGGCGATCTAAAGTACTTTAGTTAATAAACAGATTATGTTAAACATTGGAATTTACAATGATTCAGTTATTCCATTGATTTACACACTGAGAGTAGTCCATTACATCAACACACACACATCACAGATTACGGACAGACTGCGACTGAACAACTGCCATCAAAAGCTGAGTGGGAACGGTCTACTTATGATATGCAACATTCCATTTTAGACCAACCACACCAGTGAGTGATCAATCAAAAGTAGCCTAGTTACACCAACTCAAAACTGACAATCAGCCATAAAACACATAGATCACAAGATCATTGTCGCTAGTAGTAGCTAGGCCTGCTCGTAGTCTAAGCAAAAAAAACAGGAACGATCGTTTGACTGCACTGCCAAACACACCCACAACCCCCTCCCCCTTCCCAACGCACACACGCGCGCGCACACAACACACACACACACACACACACACACACACACACACACACACACACACACACACACACACACACACACACACACAACGCGCATCCAACTGCTGGCTGTATAATGCACCCATTAGTTTCCGAGGTACAGGGCAAAGTGGCATGGCAGCCAACCTGAGCATTAATTAATAATACCAACAACCTTCCCAGGTCGGAGGGGACTTTAGCAGCGGTGCAGTCCGTTGAGGGTGTGCATGCAGGCGGCGGCGGTCTCCCCTCGTCCTCGGACACAGTCTCCGTGTAGCATGTGGGTAACGGCGGCGGCAGGTTTAAAACTCTCCCCTCGTTCTTCTCGGACACAATCTCTGGCGATTGCAAAACTGCCCCGGCCACTTCCCCGGTCTTCTCCGGTGAAACACAATTTTCCGTTTTGTTCGCGACCGAGAAAAACTTCCTAATATTAATGAAATAACTCCAGACACTGTGAGCTATGTGTAACCTATACTCAGTGCAGGTTGTGCTAAATAAAAAAAATTATCTAACAAAAGCTGAGCTTTAAGATCGTTTAATTTCCATTAATATTTTCGGAATTAAGAGTGCGGAGAACGAAGAGCACATGTATCCACAATTATAATGTTGATTAAAATGTGCACAATTTTGCGACGCAAGTTAAAATAATTTTATTACTTGCCTAATAGCCTAATTTAGGAGAACCGGCTACATTTGATGGCATTGAGTAATTGGTGAATTAAACGCTGATGTAGCCTATTGTTAATCAAGGAAACTTAAATAAAAAATTATTAAGACCAATAATCAGTTTAAAGGGAAGTTTTCCGCTACCCCAATTTTCAGCTCAGGAGCCGCCACTGCCTATACTGTAGCCTAGTAGGCTAAACAACGCGGTCGTGCAAGACACTCATTCTGCAGAAATCATGCATCTTGCATTACACGTTTGTTTATTATAGCCTATGCATGCATTGATTTGTGCAGACCGATTGGTAGATACGCCTTAGCCTATTTCAGTTTCGTTATTGCTAGATGTGCAATTTGTAGGCTAGCCTATGCATTGGCGAAAAGTAGCAAATCACATACACACTCATGTATAGACAAGATTACATTTTATTGTATTTCAGAGATCTAGACGGCACGTCACCGCAGGGGACTGGTGGCACGTGCTACGGTTGGATCAAAATGATACATTTGTTACATTGTAACAGCTGTTTGCTGTGCTTGTTGGCTCTATCGGCCAGACCCAAAAGTCCGTTCGTCAATGAATACTCGGCCAATTTTAATGTATTTAATTAATTTATTAGGCATTTGGGGAGGCTAAGCCTCTCCAAGCCTTATACATTCGCCGCCTATGCACACACACACACACACACACACACACACACACACACACACACACACACACACACACACACACACACACACACACACACACACACACACACAAAACGAAGTAATTGGCACAAACAACACAGAAAACCCAGAGATTGTTATCCGACATGTTTAGGAGAAATGATGAGATGGAAAATGAAACCGGAGAATGAGAGCAGGAGCAAAAAGGAGGGAGAGTGAACAAACGCTCACCAGTGCCAGCTGGGCGAATTGTAAAGAAAAAAGAAAGAGTCATTTCAAAAAAAGAAAGTAAAGTCATTGCCAAAAAGAGAATCAAGGAAAAAAACTTAATTTCAAAAAAGATAGAAGGTAATCAATCCTACCATGGTTGACTGGGTGGCTCACTTGGTGTCACTGGAATTTGTCCAAATCCTCCATGTTTCTGATGACTAGAACTTTGGATTCTTCTGGTGTGCCGTTAAGTTTGATGAAGATTTTGCAGTTCGTGGTCCATGTAGAATATATTTGTTTCTGGTTTCGCAGGAAGCGAGCCTTTCTGGCGATTTCGGCATTCTTTTTAGTCAGGTGTTCGTTCAGATAGACATTTGTTCCTTTCAGCCGTCTTCCTTGTTTCAGCAGAGCAGTTTTTGATTTTCTGTTTGCAAACCTTATTATTAGTGCTGGTTTGTCGGTTTTGATTCTCCGCGGGAGGGGATGACATGCCTCGATGTTGTTGATGTCAAACTCAATTCCCTTGGAGTGTAGAAAAGCAGACACCTGTTCCTCCACAGAGATGGAGTCCTGCTCGGTGAGTTCCTCGCCTTTTTGGATCGACACTGCACGGGCATAAAGGGCCGTTCACACTACGACGATAACTATAACGATAACGATAACTATAAAAAATTAAAAAAAGTAAATCGTTCAAAGCAAAGTGAATGTATGTGTCCACACTACAATGACAACTATAAAACCAGACAGAACGATAAATATTCCTATCGTTGTGATCACTCCCAGAGCGATTTTTCATGACGCTGTAAAACGATAGACAATTTCCAGCCAATCAAAAATCTCATTCTGTTTAAAAAAGCACGGGGCAAGACTAGTTTGTCTGTTCGTTATAGAGGAGCAACTAATACAAGCTGTACAGAAGAACAGTGTTGTATAATCTAAATCACCAAGACTACAAACAAAAGAAGATGAAAGGAGGACATCTGGGCAGCGATTGGGGAGAAGTTTTGCTTGAGTGGTAAGTAACGTTACCTGTGACAAAGCGACAGCAGCGAACGAACTAGCTAACGTTAGCTAGCTGCTAGCTAGGAGTGTGAGGGTGTGTGTGGGGAAAAGTAGGAGCTGTGCAATGGCTGTAGGTTATATGCATCTAGCTTGGCAGTTGAGAGATGAGATTGAGGGATTCGCTGTCTGTCAGTGAGGACGAGTCATTCACCAGACTGATGCTGCGTTCACGTCATGTGGGAGAGATGGTAAATAACTATTCAGTGATCGTGGTGTTAAACGATTCATTGAAGTATGTTACGAGTTGTTGTTACGAGAAAGCAAGTCGTTCAAAACATGTATTTAGAACATGTACTATTCAATGCAAATTTTTAATGTAGGCTACAAACCCCAATTCCCAAAAAGTTGGGACAGTATGCAAAATGCACATAAAAGCAGAAAACTGATTTGTAAATTCTCTTTTACATATATTTAATTGAAAACAGTACAAAGAAAATATATTTAATGTTTTACCATATCAACTTTATAAATAGGCTCTACAATAATTCAGAATTTGATGCCTGCAACACATTCCAAAATGTGAATATCAAATTCAGAATTATTGTATATTTATAAAGCTTGTATGTGCATTTTACATACTGTCCCAACTTTTTTTTCGATGCCTATTTGCCTAAAGCGTAAATGAGGACGATGTCTGTCAGCTCTTCGTTATCCATTTTTGCGTTGTTTTAAAGGTTGTATCAGCGATTTTGGGTGGAAACATAAATGATCACATTCATCTGATTCTTCCTCACGATCCGCTATAGCTGCCCGCCCCATAAGCAGGCCGTCAAAAAACCGCGTCTCTGTAGGCAGCCTATGCTCCGAGATCGTACACAAAAACAAATGGTACTACCAACCACTCAAAACCAAAATAAACAGTATTCCAACCAATCACAATGATCTGCACAAACGCTAATACTCTTATCTCGCTGAAATCTTGACGGATTTACAAACGGTTTGGTTTCTTACAAACGTTATTAACGTGGTTATAATTCTGGATGCTTGAATACTATTTTTTAAAACATAACATAATTATTCATAAGTATGTTTGTTTGGGATTTCGCTTCAGAAGTGACGTCACCCAAAATCGCTGATACAACCTTTAATTCGCGGGAAATTAGGAACGATAAAAAGTTGTAGTGTGGACGCGTGAGAAATTTTCCATCATTTTATAGTAGTTCGTTTTTTATAGTTATCGTCGTAGTGTGAACTGCCCTTAAGACCGGGGTTTAATCTCTAGTCCGATGACTATAATGTCATTCATCCTGGAGTATTGCTCCAAATCGGCAACCCGGTTCTCCAGCAGCACAATCCTTCTGTCCTTCTCTGTGTTTTGGAGCCTTAGTGCTTTGACTTCCTCCACTAAGCCCATGATAGTTTTCTGCTGGCGACTAACAGCAGAAACCTCCTCCGACAGAAATTCAAGTGCTTTTTTTATATCATCGACTTCCTCAGGTGCAACCATGGGGTTCTTTTTCGGAGGCATGGTGAAAAGATGTTGTTTTTAGCTTAGCCAGCTGAGTAGCCAGTTAGCTAGCCAGCTACCCTCTTGGCCAGGTCGGCCGAGTTAGGAGTCCGTTTACCAGAAATCAGAATCAGTCCAGGCAGGGGTCGAAGCCGAAATATCTCTGTAGAGGCCTCACTTAAGCTTGCCTCAAATGTTCATCTATTGTAGGTAAATTGTTGTACCGTCCCGGGACATGCCCACGGCCAGGCACTTCTCTAGTCGGCAGTGCTGGCTAGAACCCTATTCTTTTTGGCGTATTGCTATCTTGAGCCAGCAGAAAGCGCTTGCACTAGAACCACCACAAACCTGGTCTAAAGTCATGTCGCAGTACTTAAATAGATGTACTTCAACTAACGTTTAAGGATGTAAGGTTAATGTTAGTTGTCAACGTTAACAAAGTATCCAATTAACCTTTCATTAGTTACCAGTAGTAGTAACAAATCTATTATTTATGTATTTTATCCAAACAGGCTAATACCAAATACACGACCTAACAAATAGCAGGCCTATAAAATTATCAAGACAGGGATTACATTTAGTTAAGTATTTTTTTGTGTTCTTATATTGGCATTAAATAATGCAGCTGTTATTAATTGCTTGTAGATTCAAGCTACCATTAATGAATGATTTCTAAATATTACAGCATGAGCTAAACTGAACAATACAGTACTTTAATGGTTCGTCATTAATAAGGGTAGAGAATTGACTCAACATTGAGTAGGGTATAACTGGTCACCAAAGTGGGAGAGAAAAAAAAACAGGAAGCTGAGGCTAGAGGCATGGAGGAACCACCACGACGAGGCACGGCTGGTTAGGGTGGCGAAGTGCATGGTCAGCAAAAGAGTGATCTTTCACCACTCGTAAGGCAGATTTTAAATCTTTTAATCAGCCACTCTCAGGTGTAATCAGCAATTAGCTGGACCAGGGGTCGTAAGAAACAGATATATATATATATATAAATACACACACACACACACACACACACACACACACACACACACACACACACACACACACACACACACAGAGCGAATCTCTTTTCAAGTAAAACAAAACAGAATTATTTACAGTGAATGGATACCAATATACAAAAACATCAGAACATAGCAAGTTATTATTACTATAATATAAAAATTATAATAACAGATTACAAAACAAAATAAAGAAAATAGAGAGTGGATCTCTTTTCAAGTACTATAGCACAACGTGCTTCAGATTTATTTAGTGAATGGATAACAATATACAACATAAAAAGAATCAGAACATAGTAAGTTATTATTATTATAAAGATTGTAATAACAGAAAAAATATAAACAGACAGGATGTTATTTTTTTTTAAAGACTTTTTATTTATTTATTTTCTTTTAGAAACGTATCCAAACTAAAACACAAAATGGGTTGTCGTGGTGTTGGTGGAGAGGCACCGAGGTCACTAGCCACAGTCTGAGGTGGGAGGGGGGGCATTAATGAGGGACAAAAGGAACAGAAGAGAATAAAAACAATTATTAATGGGTGGGCAAACAGTTTGGGTCCAACAAACTCACAGTAAAGTCGTGGACAGCACTGCTATTGATAGCACAGGGAAATGTGTGAGTGAAGATAATATCAAGTAAGCAAATAGTAGAAAAACCTTGCCTTCTTGGAGCTTTATGTAGCCCACTCCTCCATGCAGGTCTGTGAGCACAGCCCTGCATATTTTGTCTCCGAATAGATGTAATGGGGCGTGATGTGTGATGTAGGAGGAGCCAAACGCAGCAAGGGGATTCTTTAAGCCCTAAGGCCACTAAGGCGGGATACCCCGCAGTTAAGGGAGGAGATAAGACAACGAACAACGAAACGACTACAGACGCTACTAACCGGCTCACTGTCACACGCCAATAAGTAGAGCGCAAGGACAGGTCTCTGAATAGCCAGAAATAATACGCGCCCTGTCTCGGAAACGAGACGCATAAGAACGGGCGAGTAGCGTAATGGCAAAAATAAACTGATAACAAACACTGCAAAAATAATAAGATAGAAAGAGGAGGCGAAAGGAACAGATCCAATGTTCCAAGGCTACTCTCAGACTCACGGTCACACACAAACATGTCCACAACATCGCCCAATCTTCCCTATAGGAAGACATGCACCGAAAGACGAAACAGAACAGCAGTTCCGAACAAAATCGTCAAAACTCCATGTAAGGAGAAAGGTACCGAAAGGAACGAACAGGACAGGCTGCACCGGACATTTACCGGCTAAAGACCAAAGCGAGATTAATTGAAAATAAACGCCCTACCTCTCCATAAAGAGGAATGTAACGAGGCGTACAGGAACAGAGATTTAACGTTCCATGGCTAGTTTCATAGGCTCGCAGTCACATGCAGAAAACATAAAGGGGTAAACGCCCAATCTCCCAGGAGAGAGAAACATTTTACAGGCGAGCCGACGGAGCACCGTCGTCCCATAACTTTACGAATAAATATGACTAACGCAAGCTCAATTGAAAACACACGCCCTAGCCTCTCAGTAAAGGAATATGTAACGAGGCGAAGGAACACAGATAACGTTCTAAGACTATTTTCAGAAGCGCGCAATCCCGCACACACATGTCCACAACATCACCCAAGCTCCATATAAGGAGAGACTCACCCGGAGAACGAACAGAACTACAAATCGTCCCACAGGTAAAAAGGGCGAACAGGACAGCTGCAACAAAAGACCAATGCAACCTTAATAGAAAATAGCACGCACGGCCTCTCAATAACGGGAAATGTAACGAGGCGAAGGAACAGAGATAAGGTTCCATGGTTACTTTCATAAACGCACAATCAAACACAAACATGTCCATAGCATCGTCCAAGCTCCATATAAGGAGGGACACACCCGGAGAACGAACAGAACTACAGTTCCGAACAAAATCGTTCTGCAGGTGAAAAGGACGAACAGAACAGCTGTAACAAAAGACCAACGCAAACTTAATAGAAAATAACCAACCTGCCTCTAAGAATAATTAAAACCCAAATTCAGTATGATACAAACGCCCTGTCTCTTAGTAAAGGGCAATGGATCTAGGCAAAACGACAAACAAAGGACAGACCAGAAAGCGGAGACTGAAATGAGCACACAAAACAGGAATTCAACCTGAAAGCTCAAAGCACAAAGGCAAGTACCGCAAAACTCCAATAAAAGCACAACAGAGCAAAACGGTCTCCTTAAAAACCTAGATCTAATCATACAATTAAAACTTTAAAAGGGTAAAATAAACCGCACACAAAACAGCACAAATAATACCAGAAAATACACCACAGAACAAACAATCAAACAATCACAATCAACAATCAATATCGAAGCCCCAAATGAAGGAAACGGAAGGCTTATATAGCTCACCGGCAGCCATGTACAGCTGTGCAACGCTGATGAGACTTCTTCGCGAGAAGAAGGAACGGAGCCAAAACTCCACCAATGAAGCAGCGCCCACGTGTGGCGACCGAGGAACACAACCTCAAGGGAAAGAGGTCATAAACCATGACAGTAGAACCCCTGGCAAATCCCCCTTCTTCCATCCCCAAAATATCCTACAAGTCAGACATAAAACAAAGAGATGCACAAAAATACTCGTGTTAATTCTTAATTAAAGGCTTTAAACTCAACTGGGACTGGTTACAGCCCATATCTGATGATGTACAGTATCAGTATGATAAACATACTGTAACTCTATTAATCTAACCCAGTTGATAAACTCGCCTACTCGCCCTAATCTTAAACATCCAGATAGATCTACACTAATTGATTTGATTTTGATTAATGTTCCTTATAAATACTCTGCTACTGGTGTCTTCTCTAATGATTTAAGTGACCACTGTGCTGTTGTTGCTATTAGAAATACTAAGATCCCTAAGACAAAACCATGCTTTGTTCAGAAGAGAAATCTGAAGCGTTTTGTTGAGCAGGGTTTCTTACACGACATGTTTTACTTTGAATGGAAAAGGATTGAGCTTATTCCTGATGTTCAGACTGCCTGGGCATTCTTTGATGATGGCTTTTTGCTAATTATGAATAAGCATGCCCCCTTCTGTAGGTACAGAGTGAAAGGTAGGGATAACCCCTGGTTTTGCCCTGAGCTATCAGGTATATTTCATGAACAAAATTCAGTCTGGGCTAAGGCTAGGAAATCAGGGTCTGTTTTAGGCAGTTATGAAATAAATGCTCATCTCTTATTAAGAAGGCCAAGTCAAAATTTTATTTATCTGTTACTACTGAAAATCTAAATGATCCTCAAATGTTTTGGAAGGCTATTAAATCCATGTCTGGAAACTGTAAGTCTGCAGATTTACCATCATGTGTAATGAAAAACTCAGTTCCTGTAAATGACAAATCTGAAATTCTGAATTGTTTTAATGAGCACTTTGTATCTTCCGCTCACTATTTGACTCTGCTCCCTCTGTCTCTGTAACACCCTGTGCTGATGAACCGATGAGTGGTGGTCAGACTTTCAGCTTTACACCATTTTCAGTGCTGGAGCTACAAAAAGCCCTGAAAACACTAGATGCTAGAAAACCTGCAGGTCCTGATGTTCTTGACCCCTGCTTCTTGAATTAGCAGCTGATTTTATAGCGGAACCACTCACATATATTTTCAACCTGTCTCTAGAATGTAATGAAATTCCTAGGATTTGGAAATCATCACATGTTCTCCCACTATTAAAAGGGGGAGATCCAACGCTCTTAAATAATTACAGACCTATTTCGAAGTTGTCACCTCTGGTAATTCCTTTTTATCTACATTCCAATCAGGTTTTAGAAAACTATTACAGCAGCCATGAAGGTTTTAAATTATGTTACAGTCGCCTTAGATCAAAAGCAGCATCGTGTTTCACTTTTTATCGATCTTTCTAAACCATTTGACACAGTCGACCATGGCATACTGAAACAGAGATTATTTAATATAGGTCTTTCTGAGCATGCAGTTGCATGGTTTGCAATCTACCTAACAGAAAGAACATCGAACACAAAGTATCAAACGGATTCTCCGCCATTAACTAACGTTAACATTAGGCTAACGAGTTGTCCGCCATTATCTAGGCTAACAGCTAGCTAACAAGACGAATGTACACAGTCAGTTAGCAAAAATCAATAATATAAAACTGACGGTTTTGTTAAACTTGTGTACACTAAATCGCTTACCGTTTCACGCTGCGCTATTTTTCTGAGTGACGTCCTCTGAGTGACGAGTTAGGCGTTCCCATTGAAGGGGCGTTCCCAAAGAAGAGGCGTTCCCTAAGCGCCTGCACACTGCAGATAGACCCTTCTCAAAAATTTGAATTTACATAGGCTATGCTAATTAAAACACACACTTAACCAATGAACGAAATTTTCTTTAAAGTGGCTTACATGTCTGTAGCCAGGTTTGCAATTGTGGTCAACAGCTTAATCCAGCGAATGCCAGCGTACATCCAGTTCCCCTACAAGATGTAAACGCCATCTCGCGTTCAGGTGAAAAACCGGATAAACTTGATTTAAAAGTATTTTAAAGTTTTTTAACCAGTTAGAATGTAGCCAGGCTATATTATAATATCCCAGTACGTAAACCTGAGCTCGATTCTGGCTTTTGCTCAGTGGGACACGCGCATCAATGTGACCACAATTAGAATGTGCCAGAGAGATTCTAAAATAAGGTAGCCTATGTGATTACCCAATTTCAAACCACAACTGTCACGGTTTCTCTGGTTGCCATTCCTGTTCTCCGCATAGGAATTCTCACGGCTCCGGGACGGTGCCCTTCCGTGTATTATCTCCGATCCTTGTCTCTATTCGCTCACCTGTTCCTTATGATTTATTGGGATATATAAGCTCGTCTCTTTCCTTTTCCGGTTTCTTTGTTATAACGCTTGTACACAAAGCCACTAAGGTATAGGATCTTCAGTAACTGCATTACTTGTTGTTTTAAATAAGCAAAGCAGGAAGACCGGTTTAGAGCTAGGAGTAGATCTTAGGATCTTTAATTATTCCTTTTGTTTCTCACTGTGGCAAAGGATCGAGTGCCACCCTCGCGGAAGAACAGGCAGTACACGGGAAATTGTGGTTCACCAAACACTTTATTGGTTACTTGTTAATTTCGCTGGCTACGGTCTGACTCAGACGTTTCTTCGTTCCTCCCGTCATCCGCCAGCCCCCTTTCATCTCCGGCTTCCCTCCTTTAAAGCCCAGGCTCACTGTCAAAGCAAACAGGCAATAATCCAACAATCATTCAATTGTTAAAGGTTGTATCAGCGATTTTGGGTGGAAACATAAATGATTTTTTTTTTCCTCACGATCCGCTAGCTGCCCGCCCCATAAGCAGGCCGTCAAAAAACCGCGTCTCTGTAGGCAGCCTATGCTCCGAGATCGTACACAAAAACAAATGGTACTACCAACCACTCAAAACCAAAATAAACAGTATTCCAACCAATCACAATGATCTGCACAAACGCTAATACTCTTATCTCGCTGAAATCTTGACGGATTTACAAACGGTTTGGTTTCTTACAAACGTTATTAACGTGGTTATAATTCTGGATGCTTGAACACTATTTTTTAAAACATAACATAATTATTCATAAGTATGTTTGTTTGGGATTTCGCTTCAGAAGTGACGTCACGTTTGTGCAGATCATTGTGATTGGTTGGAATACTGTTTATTTTGGTTTTGAGTAGTTGGTAGTACCATTGTTTTTGTGTACGATCTCGGAGCATAGGCTGCCTACAGAGACGCGGTTTTTTGACGGCCTGCTTATGGGGCGGGCAGCTAGCGGATCGTGAGGAAAAATCAGATGAATGTGATCATTTATGTTTCCACCCAAAATCGCTGATACAACCTTTAATTATCGTGCTGTCCTGATTAACTCATGACAGCTGTGGTTCCGGGTCCGAGAGCCGCTCCGCTCACTCTCTGCAAGCAGAGGCTAACCACGCCCACCCTGCCACATACCCCCACCGCCCGACTTAGGCCGGGGTGCCATCCGGCCGATGACCAACAACCAACCCCCCCCCCCCCCCCCCCCCCTCGAGAGAGGAAGTCCGCCACCACCATCTGCGCCCCCGGCCTATGAACCACCTTAAAATTAAACGGCTGAAGAGCCAGATACCAACGGGTGATTCGCGCGTTGGTATCTTTCATGCGGTGGAGCCACTGGAGGGGGGCGTGGTCCGACCAGAGGGTGAATGCGCGGCCCAGCAGGTAATACCGGAGGGACCCAACCGCCCACCGGATAGCGAGGCATTCTTTCTCGATGGTGCTGTACTTCGCCTCCCGCTGTGACAGTTTGCGGCTTATGTACAGCACCGGGCGATCGACTCCCTCCACCTGCTGGGTCAACACCGCCCCCAGCCCTCTGTCCGACGCGTCTGTCTGCAGGGTGAAAGGGAGAGAAAAGTTGGGTGTGAACAACAGCGGCTCCCCACAGAGTGCTTCTTTTACCTTCTCAAACGCCCTCCGGCACGACTCTGTCCACTGGACCGGCTCTGAGGCACCTTTTCGAGTTAAATCAGTCAAGGGGCTGGTCAGCTCCGAAAAGGCAGGAATAAACCTTCTGTAGTAACCGGCCAACCCCAAGAACCTCCTCACCTCTTTTTTTGTCTTGGCCCGGGGGCAGGTCGCAATCGCCGCGGTTTTGTCCACTAGAGGCCGCACCTGTCCACTTCCCAAGTGGTACCCCAAATACCGTACCTCCGCTCTGCCTCAATGAGTCGAGCACCGCCCCCACATGCCGCATATGCTGTGCCCAGTCGCTACTGTGGATGATAATATCATCAATATAGGCTGCAGCATATGTGACATGCGGACGCAGCACCCGATCCATAAGGCGTTGGAACATGGCTGGAGCCCCGAACAACCCGAATGGAAGTGTCCGAAATTGGTACAAACCGTCCGGAGCGGAGAAAGCCGATTTTTCCTTGGACTCTGGCGACAAGGGAATCTGCCAGTAGCCCTTGGTCAAATCCAGTGTCGAAAAAAAACGAGCCGTGCCCAGCCGATCCAAGAGTTCATCGACCCTAGGCATTGGATAGGCATCAAACCGTGAAACTTCGTTCACCTTTCTGTAATCCACACAGAACCGGATAGACCCATCTGGTTTCCCTACCAGAACAATGGGGCTACTCCAGGCACTGTGTGACTCCTCTATTACGCCCAACTCCAGCATGGCCTTTATTTCTGCCTGTACCAATTTTTTTTTGTGTTCCGGCAGTCTATACGGACGGGAACGTACCGTCACTCCCGGGGCGGTTTCGATATGGTGGGTTACCAGATTAGTGCGTCCGGGTAGGGGAGAAAACGCATCCACAAACTGCTTTTGCAACAGGGCAAGGTCTGCCTGCTGGTTTGGCGAGAGATGGCCATCCGAAAGGGGCGTGGTCTGATTGGGTGAATTTAGTACCTCCGGCCCCAGCTCATCTTTCTCCTGATCCACCGTCACCAGCGAGACAGCCGCTACCTCTTTCCAAGCTTTTAATAGGTTCAGGTGGTAGATTTGTTTAGCTCCTTCCCTATCCGAACGCACCACCTTGTAGTCTACCTCCCCTATTCGCCGTGTGACCACAAAGGGCTCTTGCCACTTGGCGAGCAATTTTGTGCTGGAGGTTGGAAGTAATACCAGTACTTTATCTCCCGGTGAAAATTGTCTGAGTTTCGTCCCTTTATTATAGTGCGTTTGCTGCTGCTCCTGGGCCTTGAGCAAATTCTCCCGTGATACCCTTCCCAGTGTATGGAGTTTTGCTCGCAGGTCCATGACGTATTGAATTTCATTTTTACTGGAGCTTGGACCATCCTCCCAGGTTTCTTTAACGAGATCCAAGACTCCCCGGGGTTTTCGCCCGAATATTAGTTCAAAGGGAGAAAATCCTGTGGAGGCCTGGGGAACCTCCCGCACTGCAAATAGTAAAGGGACTAACCATTTATCCCAATTCCGACTATCCTCGTGAACAAACTTCCGAATCATTGACTTCAAAGTCCTATTAAAGCGCTCAACGAGCCCATCCGTTTGGGGATGGTACACGCTGGTTTTAATTGACTGAATGCCCAATAAACCGTACAGTTCGTTTAGTGTTCGTGACATAAACGATGTGCCCTGGTCCGTCAGAATCTCTTTCGGGATTCCGACGCGGGAGATGATCTGAAACAGTGCCTGCGCAACACTCTTAGCCGAGATATTTCGCAGCGGAACTGCTTCGGGATACCGGGTCGCATAATCCACCAGAACTAATACGAATCGGTATCCCTGAGTGCTCCGTTCAAATGGCCCGATGAGGTCCATAGCAAATCTATCAAACGGGACCTCTATTAATGGAAGTGGCTGCAACGGCGCTTTTGGAATGGCCGGGGAATTCACTAATTGACATTCTGGGCACGACGCACACCACCGACGTACGTCTGCCCAAATGCCCGGCCAATAAAACCGGGCCATTATACGGTTGCGTGTCTTTTCGTATCCTAAGTGTCCTGCCATGGGGTTATAATGAGCCGCTTGGAAAACCATTTCCCTGCGGCTTTTAGGTACCAACAACTGGGTATTTTCTTCCCCTGTCTGAGCATCCCGACACACTCAATATAATCTATCTCTAATAATCGAGAAATATGGGTGAGACAGAGCTGCCTCAGGTCGTACTTGTTGACCATCAATACGCATCACCTGATCGAATGAAAAGCGTAAGGTGTCATCCCGAGACTGTACGAGTGGGAAATCCTCTGTGGGGGGAAACACCGAAACCAGGGGAGTCTCCCTTTGAGGCTCCCTCGGCTCCGTCCCCCCCTCGACCGCGTCGGCTGACCCTGCGTCATCACCGTCAGCAGCACACACCTCACCTGTCCCTACCGGTCGGGATCGCACCTCCCACAGCTTCCCTGATACTTTACGAAACCCCGCCCAATCAATGCCCAAAATCAAGGGGTGCGACAGCCAGGAGCTAACCGTGGCTTTAACTATATGCATTTTTTTGTTATAATAAATTTTGACCGGCACTACCGGATATTTGTGCACATCACCATGCACGCACTTAATTGACACCCATGGTGCCTCAACCAATGCCTCGGGTCGAACCAGGCTTTGCCGAATCATGGACTGCATAGCCCCCGAATCCAACAACGCCCGGTGTTCACTCCCTTGCACCCTTACCGGGATGCAGTATGCCCCCTCTGGATCGTGAGCGAGAGAGGGCGGCCCGACAACCCGGACCACCTGCCCCACTTCCATCATTGGACAGTCGCGGCGCAGGTGACCGAGCTGACCGCACCGCCAACACCCCGGTCCAGACGCCTGCGGAGCCCTCTGTGGGTCGGACCCTCCTGCCACCGAGCCTGAGCCTGTAGATGGAGGGACAAAAAAAGGAGAATTAATTCGGGGTTGGGTTGTAGCGGGGTTTCGGGGAAAAGGGCCTGGGTCCGTGCGAGGAGGGAGTTTCCTCCTCGGAGCCGGGTCCGGCGGCTTTTGCGGCGGGCTGCTGGGCACAGTGGCCAGATGGTCTTCGGCCAGGTCCACGGCCAGCTCCAGGCTGGTGGGTCGGTGGCAGCGAACCCAGGTAGCTGTCGCCTCTGGCAGCCCGCCCATGAATGCCTCCAGCACGACCTGCTCCACTACCCCCGCGGCGGACCGGATGTCCGGCTGCAGCCAGCGCCGAGCCATGTCAGTGAGCCGCTGGGCGAACGCGAACGGCCGATCTCCCCGCCCCAGGGACGCTTCCCGGAACCGGCGCCGTTGGTCCTCAGGACTATAGCCCAGCCGATCCAGGATGGCCCTCCTGACGTTGTCGTAGCTGGCGCGTGCTACCGCCGGCAACCAATGCGCCGCCTGCTGAGCTTCCCCCGTTAACAGGGGCAGGAGGCGGACCACCCACTCCTCTCTAGGCCACTGACACGCCTCCGCGGCCACCTCGAAACTATCCAGGAAGGCCTAGGCGTCGTCATCCGCGGTCATTTTGACCAATTGGATCTTCATCCGGTTCCGGGAGGGCTGATCCTGAGATCCTGCCCCCCCGACGGTGGCTAGCTGTCGTAGCGCCTCCGTCTGGAGGGTGGCCTGTACACGCAGAGCCTCCATCTGCTCTGCGTGTACTGCAGCTTGTCTCTCCTGCATCAATGCCATCGCCTCCAGCATACGGGCGAGTGCCACGACCGGCTGCCCCGTCTCAGTTCGCTCCTGCTCCATTTTCCCCTGGTCTGTTCTTCCTTTAAATTCCCCGTACGGGCCACCACTGTGGCAAAGGATCGAGTGCCACCCTCGCGGAAGAACAGGCAGTACACGGGAAATTGTGGTTCACCAAACACTTTATTGGTTACTTGTTAATTTCGCTGGCTACGGTCTGACTCAGACGTTTCTTCGTTCCTCCCGTCATCCGCCAGCCCCCTTTCATCTCCGGCTTCCCTCCTTTAAAGCCCAGGCTCACTGTCAAAGCAATCAGGCAATAATCCAACAATCATTCAATTGTTAATTATCGTGCTGTCCTGATTAACTCATGACAGCTGTGGTTCCGGGTCCGAGAGCCGCTCCGCTCACTCTCTGCAAGCAGAGGCTAACCACGCCCACCCTGCCACACTCACATACCTTTTTTTTTTTTTTTTTTTTATTCTCACTACTTTATTTTTTCCCTCCGTTCGTGGCCCCTATTATTGGTCCTCACATCTGTGAGTGACTTGTTCTGATCCCCGCTCCGATCGCATCTGATTCTCCGCCTCAGAACCCCTTCAAAATTCCAAAATTTTATTTATTTCCAGGCTGCGATAAAGGAATGCGCTTGCTTGACTGATGCAGACGTAGATGCACCCATAATGCATTTCTTCGCCTCCAATTTAATGTCAATCCATTTATTTTTTTATTTTACTACTTTAACCCTATTTACTTTGGCCCTCCAGAGGCAATTTCCACCTGGTTTCTACTCGTTTATTTAAATGTCAATATCTCAAAAAATATTCCTTGCACATCCATGGTTTAAAGTTCGAATTGAAGAAGAAGCTGTATCATTCAGAAATTTGCAACATAAGACATTTATTTCAGAATAGTCACATACAGTATATATATAATAACCATAGCATACGTCGCCGAATGTATTTAAATACGTTAAAAAAAAACAGACAAAAGCGCGTGTGTATTTACACAAGAACAGCAACATATTTCAGCCCTAAGTGCGATGGGTGGTCGCTGTGGAAATGTTTACTGTACAGGACTTTGGCGAAATGTAACTCTTAAAGATAAATTCTTTAGGGTTAATCAGAAAATAGCTGTAGCTGAATATACTGGTAAGTACTTGGTTTCCTAAACATATTTATACGAGAGATTTTGGAGAAAAAATGTAGGTGTCTTCTAAACCGAAAGTGCATCAGGTACTGTATATAGTAGAGTAAGCAAGGGAAAACAGCGAATGCTGATTTGTGCAACGTTTTAAAAAAATATAATTGTTTCTATACGTGAACATTATTTTCTTAGCGTGTATAAACGGTGCATTTTATGCATTTTACAGTCTGTGGCTGTGGCGAGAGGAGGGTCGTAAGTGCTTTGGGCTATTGATAACACCCTCCTATTTTATGGCACTGCAGTGTAACTGGAGAAGCTGAGGTTATCGCAAGCGGCTACCCTTTTAAAAAATACTGCGTCAAAATTTACGGGGTTTTCTTAAAGCTGTAGTTTATAATTTCAGACAAACATGAATACTGTAATTGAGACGGATACGTCTCAACCACTAGGGGCAAAGTTCATCGGGCTAACAGGTCGTGTGAATACTAAACTTTTTTTTTTACCTTGATTCTGCTAATCTGCTAATAAAACTTTGATTTCAGTGTCGGAATAATTCTTTCCTTTGCTTTTTTCTGGGCCATTTTGACTAGGTATGGACCTTTAAATGGAAGTGACAGTCTCCATATAAGGCAATTCATGGGTGTGGATTTATGCTAATCACAAAATAATGTGGGCGCACTTTGTACGTTAATACAAAAAAATCTGCCTTTCCCATACGGTTTGATGAATCCGGCATTTTTCGTACCAACTCGTTTTGTACAGTAATGTACGCTCTCCCGCATATTTAGGAACGTTTCATGAATGAGGCCCAATGTTTCTATTAGTGGGGAATTACAAAGGTAGATTGTAAATTCACAAATTTTGTGTGAATTGCATTATATAATTTTTTCTTTTTAGTGGCAGAAAACCTACTACTCATGATAAATGTGATTACATGGATTACATATCACACAAGTCCTGACTCATCTGCTCTTTCACATAATTTACATACATTAACCTAATGTACTTGGGGCTAATACAAGTATTTAAACAAAGCCAGTGAGATATGTTTCCCCATCTGGACTATAGACTTGTACAGAAAACCAGACAATATAGGAATGGTGGATTAACCTAATATTTTCATGTATTGTTAACCCCTTGGTTTCCACCTCTGTAGCAGGTCTGTATGGGAAAGCCCTGGTGTTTCCCACTGAGACGGACAACAGCTATGTCACACTGACTCCACAGAAGCCACTGGAGCTCAAAGCCTTTACACTTTGCATGAACGTGGCCACGGAGCTGAAAGGCGCGAGAGAGGTCATCCTCTTTGCTTACCGCACCAGACACCAAGATGAGTTCAATGTCTGGCGAAAATTGGATGGGCGCTGTGCCTTCCACATGGGTATAGCAGGGGTGATTTTTGACATATCACCACTGAACACATTTAAGACCAAGTTGTGCGTCACGTGGGAATCCACCACAGGTCTGTCTGCGTTCTGGGTGGACGGCAAGCGGAGCATTAGGAAGGTTTTCAAACCAGGACACATGATTCAACCCAACGGGACCATCCTTCTTGGACAGGACCCTGACAGTTATGTGAGGAATTTTGAAGCTGATCAGAGTTTTGTTGGTGAAATTTCTGATGTTAACATGTGGGACTATGTCCTGCCTGAACGTACGATTAAGGTCTTACATTCATGTGGCACCCGCCATGTTCCCAAAGGCAACATTTTTGACTGGGAGACAGATGAATACCAGATTCATGGGACGGTATTTGTTGCTTCTGCTGATTAAAATCATCCAGTTCTATGTGACAGTGCTGAAACGTGCACTTCATCAGTAAATGCTGTGACACATACAGTAGATTCAATTACATTCAATAAAAGTGTCTCATACTGTTTGAGTGTCTGCAGCTTCCATTTACCTACACTTTTGAATTTTTTGTGTTCGTAATGTTGTCTTTGCTTCATTTCAGTGGCATGTAAAATTGGAATGGCAGGTATGTGAACTACTAATGGTTATGGCTTAGCGGGGCATGTACTGTATGTACAATGCGATCTATATGACATATAACATGAGCAAACATTTCCTTCTTCCAAGAACTAGCCTGGCATGCAAAGGATATGCGACCAAATATTAAAAATGATTACTTTATTCGACATTTTGTTAAACTGTCCAATATTTTTTGATGCCCGAAAATGGGTGCTATATGCACAAAAGATTCTATAATTTCTAAATGGTTCATCCGATATGGATGAAAATACCCTCAAATTAAAGCTGACAGTCTGCACTTCAACCTCATTGTCATTGTATCTCTTCAAACTGAAAGTGCTAGAGTACAGAACCAAAATAACAAAAAATGTGTCACTGTCCAATAAATTATGGTGCTCAATGTACATAACAAAACACAGAAAACACAGCTAAACCATGTAAAATTTAGATTAATCGCTTTACTTTACAGATCTGTTCACGAAACAACACAGACACACAATACAAATGCATCACCTAGCAAATGGAAAAAAAAGAAATATGTCGGCAGATGGCCATTACAAGAAATAACCAAAGAAAATACGTTGGCACACTTCTTTGTGCCATTGGGGCTCAGTAGTTAGTGTACTCACAACTTCCTTGGTAGAGAATTAATGGAAGAGAAGGGAGATTTCCACGCTTAAAACAATTGAGTCCATGGAGTCCATTTCACTTTTAGGTTCTCTCCAGGGTCAAGCACAGTCCGTCTTGCTGAAACTCCCCATCCGCGGAATGGTGAACCATCAACTGCATACTCACTTGCTGTAGGCTAAAGTCTTCCAAACTTCCAGTCTTCCAAAAAGTTTTAAAACTTTCAGCTGCGCACTTGCTCGCTGTAAGTCTTACAATGTGGTTACCCGTCCTTCCTCCAACTCTCTAAACCCGAAAAGCTTCTCGCTCAAATTTTATTTTCCTTTTTCTCAAAACTCAACCCAGACATCATTTAAAACAATGTAACAATTTAGGATTGTGAAACCAATCACGTAAAAGGTCAAAAGGAGAAAAACATGCGTGATCCCCAACAATTAACCAATCACAGTACAGAAAAGAAACATGACCAAGAGGGTATCAAAAGTTCAATATAACACATGTTGGCATAGAAATAAACCCATTGCTCTGTGTATATATTTTAACCTTATTCTATGCAGTTTACACATGTGAAACACGTGTGAAACATTTAAAATCCTGTCTCCTTTTGAGTGCTATGCATTAGAGGATGCATTCACCCTACCCCTACAGCCCGACACTCTTCTCATGTATCCAGTGTGTGAGCTAAGGCTATATCAGCGCAGAAAAATTACGCCTGCTTTCAGGAGATCTAAAAATTCTCACGCAAAGAGGAGAGTTGCTATTAATTTCTGTTTTAGTAAATCAGACGGAATACTTAATTTACATAATCTCCACCCTGTTTGAGCGTTTTCACTCCAGGTATACATATGCATTAACACATTTAACTATATCTGTATCAAAAGGAAAGTCACAGAGTGACGTTACCCCCGCAAATTACATCCTAATAGTGATTTTTACCCATTGCGACCGTTTAGTAAATCCGATGTTGCAACTTTTAAGCGACTGCTTTTGCGTCGGAAAAGCAGTCGCAATTCTTTGATAAATCCGGCCCTCTTTTTTTGTTTGAGTTTATTTTATCCATGCTTAATAGACAGACTAGAAAATTGTCAGAAAATTGTCACAGTAAAAAAACAGAATAAAATCAGAATTTACAAAACACATACAGTGCCCTCCACAATTTTGGCACCCCTGGTAAAGATGAGTAAAAACGGTTATAAAAAATTCTCCTTTTGGTGAATTACCTTAATCTCACACTGAAAAAATGAGAAAAATCCCTACCTTTAATTGAAGTAAATTCATTCTGAGAAAAAAAATCCCTCATCAAGAAATAATTATTTGTAATAAAACCATGTGTGCCACAATTATTGGCACCCCTAGAAATTCTTATGAACAAAATGTAACTGAAGCCTTTTTTCCAATTATAATTTATTTTATTTTACTTTAAGTTAAAACACTAAGTTAATCAGAGTGTTTAGGAATTTTTAAGCAGTAATCCATGACCTCCTGTTTCACTGGGGTATAAACATGAGGTGACACAGAGGCCATATTCCCTTATTCATATGTGGATTCCAATCGCTTATTTTATCCGTCCTATTCTCCTCTGTCCTCGCCTGACCCGGAAATCGATCGAGGTTCGCCATCTTTAAGGACATTCCAAACCGCTAAATGCTCCTTGGAGGAGCGAGGAGTGGGGAACGAGTAGGCTCCCGGAAGGTGCCTCAGTGAGGAAACACAAGTGTAGCCTTTGCGGAAGCCTTTTCTTGAAACGTGTGATGTGTATGTGCACTCCTACACAAATGCAATTTTACCGTTCCTTTCCATTTATAATAAAGCGCTAATCCATAATGACACTCATTGTTTATAACTAAAAAAAGCACCGTTTATTCATGGAAAAATAAGCTAAAAAGCATTATAGTTAGGCACGTGAGCATAAAATGATGCTGACGCATGATTGACGTTCCATTTGCCTAATACATGTTGCCTCGTTTCCTCCATCCTCGTATCTGATCCTTGCATCCTTTCCTCACGTCCTCTGTTGGGTGGAGCTAAGGAGCTAGGAAAGGACTCGAGGAAAGGATGCAAGGATTAAAAATAAGGGATTGGAATGAACCCATACTGTTACAGTGATACTCAGGATAGGACCCAAATGCAGGATTCAGAGACAGAAGGCTGGTTGAACTCCACAAAGGAGACTTTTAATTATATATGAATGCCCAGCCTGGGCAGCAGGCAGGCAAGAAACACGGCTGGGCAAAATAAAACAGGGCTGGAGTCGGGACAGAACTGGGATGAGGCAGGTGGGCAGGAGGGCTAGAGCAGGCCTGGACAGGAACAGGTAGGACAGGACCAAGGCTGGGGCGGGGCTTGGACGGAGACGGGCAGGCAGGCAGGACTGGACAGGCAGGAGAACAGGAGCAAGGCTGGAGCGGGGCTTGGACGGAGACGGGCAGGTGGGCAGGAGGACCAGGTCAGGACTGGATGAGGACAGGCAGGGCAGGCAGTAGAACAGGAGCTGGATGGGTACACAGGACTGGGAACAGGAACGAGGAGCAGGCAGGGAACAGGCAGGAATCAAGGCACTTGAAAGTAATGAGACAAGCACAAGGTAGGACACAAGACAATCTGGCACAGAACAAAGAGACATGGGTGTTTATATGCCAGATTAACGACGAGACAATGAGGAACAGGTCAGACGGAACGAATGAGAAAACACAATACAGGTGCGGGGAAGTGGAGAAACAAAATGGAGGGAGAAAGGGAAAACACGGAACGGACTTCAAGATAGAAAATACATATAAACGGAAAACCGGGAAATCAAGACACAGAGGCACGGGACGTGACACATACATCAACATGGGAAAGATAAGAGAACACACAAATCAAATGAGGGAAAAGTGTGTTGAGCTTCATAAGTCAGGGAATGGCTATAAAAAATAGCTTAATACTTAAAGTTCTGGAACTGTTACAAACTTGCATGGAAAAGGACCCCAGTTTATTTTGCCCACACGCACAGTGAGGAGGATGGTAAGAGACATCTTGGGGTCATCAAGTCTCCAAAACTACCATTAGATATGCCAACTACCTCCATGCCAACAAATTATTTGGAAGGCATGCCAGAAAAAAGCCTTTCCTGTCATTTCACCACAAACGTAAGCACCTGGAGTTTGCTAAACGCTACTGGAACCGTGTTTTATGGTCAGATGAAACGAAAATTGAGCTTTTCCACCTTATTAGATGTTACGGGAGAAGACTCTGTGCTGTTGTATTGGCAAAGGGAGGTTGTACAAAGTATTAAATGCAGGGGTGCCAATAATTGTGGCACAACACACACACACGACCTGATGGAGCAATGACCGTCTGTAGGTCCCTTTATCCCCCCCACTCACTCCGACCGACTCGATGACGAGCGTGCCGTAACGATTAATTAGCAAATAACAATGCTGAATACTTCTGACATAATTTACATAGCAACTGTGTGCCCAGATCACACGGCCTCATTCACAGTGGCCAAGGGAAATCGATGACGATTCAGAAAATATCACTTTTAAAGATTTATTTCCATCTTCTACTGGGACTTTTGCTGTTTATCGAAGGTGTGTCAGAAATTTTCGGTGCCACTGACCACAATTGAACGATTTCACTTTTACCATTCGATTGAATGAGTAACGTTAGAAATCAATTTAGTATGGGTTGATGCTATTGCTTTCTGCTAGCTACATCATTCTAGGCTCTTATGGGGATCATTAAAGGGTAACAATACACTAGCACTTACTTCTTGTAAGTTTTATCACCACTGCAGTCAAGCAAAAAAAGTCAACAATGTTACGATCCTGATACGGGACGAACCCAAGTGTAACGACCAGGAGGCAGATTCAAATAAAAGGTATATTTATTAAGCTTTGGGGTAGTCCCAAAGCTGTACAGAAAGGAAAAATAAGGTTAGTACATAGAACATAAACAACGTCCTATACGGACTGCTCCAAGCCGGAGCTGGACTTGTAAATAAGGTGGGTTCCAAGCCGGAACCAAAAGGAGTGCAGGACTGGAAGTCCAAGCCGGACTAACTGTAGGGGGTGCCCTGCTGTTCCAAGCCGGAACTGGAAACAGGGACTGGACTGGAACTGGACAGGAACTGGACTGGAACAGGTCTGGACCAGGACAGGAACTGGACTGGAACTGGACCGGGAGGTCCACTCAGGAAACAGGTGCTGGAACGGAATATGTTCCAAGCCGGAACTGGACAGGAACTGGACTGGAACTGGACCGGGAGGTCCACACTGGAAACAGGTGCTGGAACGGAATACGTTCCAAGCCGGAACTGGACTTTACTGGAATGGTGGGCTATCCACCGGGACTGTACTGAACTGGACCGGGAGTATCACTCTGGTGCAGGTTCTGGAACGGCGCGAATGTTCCAAGCCGAAACTGGACTTAACTTTGGCGGAGTACTCACTCCGGGACTGAACAGGAACTGGACCGGGTAATGACTTGAATAGAGGGTACAAAGCAGAGGTTACAAGCAGGGTACTACAGACTGGGAGGTATGAATGTTGGATAGTCAGCAGCCTGGGTAAGCTGGCGAAAACCCCACGGAGCTGGGAGGTGAGGTGTAGCTTGGGTAGATCTCGTCAGAGCCGGCTGAACTCCAGGGATCCTGGAACCGTAACCGAAGTACTGGAGGTAGCTACGGCCGGACAGGAACAACAGCGGGAGATAGCCAGGCAGGCTAGGCAGCGGATCTCTACCCGAGCTGGAGGTGGGAGTACCGCAACACACTCACACGACATAAAGGGGCGACAAACACTGCTACAGGGAGCTGGAATCACGGCGTCTGGAGAGTTGAAGGGAGACAAGTAAGTAGCATGCAACAATGAAAGTTACGGGAAGATAGCTACCAACCGCAGAACAGGTGAACAGAATTAGCACAGCGAAATGCAAAAAAACTCCGGACCAGAAACGTGACAAGACATAGACAAGGTAGGTTAGTTAACGAACTGGCCCCGACTAGCAACCAGCCAGGGGTTTAAATAGTGCAGGGAATGAAAGAGTGAATGAGAAACAGGTGTGATAATTAACCGGGAGTGATTGCAAAACACAGAGGTGAGGAATGCATGCAACGAGTAGGGAGAGCGATAGGCGGAAACAAAAGTGACAATAACACGAACAAGACAGAGGAAGACGCCCAGACTGCAGCAGCAGGGAAAACACGGACAAAGGAATCCAACATGACACGGAGGGAAACAGGGAAAACACGGAAAACGGAAAGGAAGGGAACGGAACGTTACAAACAAACTGTTTTCTATCAGGAATTTATTGTCAAGCTCACGTTAATTCACTGCTGTCTACGTTCTAAAGCTCCGGTTTGCCCTCCCTAATATTAAGTAACTAATGTTAGGGGAGCAAAAGTAGCCTATTTCACTATGGACTAAGGCTAGCTAACAGGTTAATTTCCACCACTCATGGACTACTACACCCACCTTCCTTTGTGAAAAATTGGGTGACATACTGTCGCCCCTTTCTTTTCTCTCTCCTGTCTTGATTTTCTTTCTTTTTGTTTTTGGAAGCCAGATTTTTTTTAGCAAGCTGAGACATGATGCTCCACCGGCACTCCTCACTCGCAATTTTCACTGCTAGGCTAGCAAGTACCGTTTGCGCCCGGTGTGGGGGCAGGACCGAATCATTTCATGTAAATAGAGGGGGGGGGGGGGGGGGGTTGGGCAATACAGGGGCTCTCTGGATGTTTACTTTTTCCAAAAACAAGAAAAGAAAAAGAAACTGTTAGTTTTATTAGTACATTGTAAATAAAATATTCTATTAATGATGATAGGTTAATAATTTAACATTGAAAAAAATGTACCTAATGTTCCAATTATGTTTTAGGACCCCTGTCATTCAGGGGCCCTAGGAATTGTCCTAACCTTCCCCCCCCCCATATGGCACCCCTGGTTGTAGAGCCTAACAGCAGTGGGTAGGGTTGCTGTTCTCAGTCAGTTTGTCCTGGCCTAAAAGCAGGTCAGATTGTTACTGTTCCGCAGCACCCTGTTTGTGCATTCGGCTCTGATTTGTGGGAGCAAATCATGTAGTGGTTGTTGTGCGTGTGACATGTCCTTCAACAGTTTTATTGCTGCGTCTTCTCTCGTGCTTTGTAGGGATGGGAGTTGCTACCTCTGGGATGCGCCTAGCTACCTCTGTTTATTATTTTGAGGGATTTTTTTTGTAACCTTTCCAGGAGTTCTGCCTGCCTCTTATTGCATCCCACTTGGAGAACTCCTCCATATTCCGGGCACGGTCTGACTAGAGTGGTATAGATGGTTACAGGGTCCTCACAAGGTAGGACAGTCAGGAAGTGTAGCCTTTTTGAGGCTTTCTTAACTGACTGTTCCACATGTGTGTCACCGCTGAAGTCCTTGGGAACCAAGGTATTTGGTTGTGGTGACGACGGGGACTTCCTGTTCTCCTAGAAAGAGAGGAGCTAGTTGTGGAGGATTTATGGAGAAGCAATCATTTCAACTGATTTTATTCCATTCAGTACCATGTTGTTAGATGCAGCCCACTCGTCCAGCTGCTTGACCTCAATCTGCATAGATGTGTCACTGTGGATGTTAGTCAGTGGGATGGCCCGGGACAGCCCCACATCATCACCATACCCCATCTCCAGAGTGTTATTGAAAATTGTGTTTCGAGTAGACATGTGAAGGAGGAATAGGTATGGGGAGACCATCCCTCCTTGGGGCACACCAGAAGTGACCTCTGACCAGGGGCTGTAAGTGCAGTTGGCCATCACTCTCTGCCTTCTTCCTGTGGTGAAGCTATGTATCCAGGCCAAAAGTCTGGGGCACAGCTCTATGTCGACCAGGTGTTGCAGTAGCCTGGCATGGTCCACTATGTCAAAGGCCTTGGACATATCAGCCAGCAACACCCTCACCACTGTTAGCTGTTTAGCGTCTGTAGCCGTTAGCGAAGAGTGTGTGGCTCTCACAAGGGCAGTTGTGGTACTGGACTTGGGCAGGTAGGCATATTGGTTGTTGCAGGTCGTTGCACTCTGAAATAACTGTTGGTATGAGTTTCTTCATAATAAGGCCTTCCTTATAACAAACCCCTGTCTGTTTCAACCAGGAATGATCTGGGTGTCCCCGCAAGCTCGGCAACTGTACCTGCTGCCTGTTCTGTTGTTTTCCAGATACTTCGTCCTTGTGAAAGTTGTGGCAGTGGCCGTGCCCGGTGACGATGGCCAAAGCGTGCTGCCTGTTGGAGTCGCCCTTGCTTGTCTGACCTTTTGAACTCTTGTAGATCAGGCCATCAGTAGTTGGGCTGGAGAGTAACCATGTTCCAGGGGAGTTGCTCTGTAAGTGAGCAGTGCTTCGCTTTGGTCGGTACCTTTATTCCAGAAACTTTTCACTGTACCCACAGCATGCTCAGCCTCCCCCTTGGCCTGGGGGTAACGGGGGCTACTGGTCACATGTTGGAACTGAAAGGCGGAAGCAAAGTCTTTGAAGAGCTCAGAAGCAAATTGGCCCGTTGTCTAACACCAGTGTGTCAGGAACACCATGTCTTCCAAAGACTTCCTTCAGACTAGGGCTGTCAACATTGGCCAAAAATCACGTTAGAATATTCCTTCTGAAAAAACACATAAGTTCGAATATATTCAAATATCTATTACAATTTTAAAATGTTACAATTTGACCAACTTTCGGGCTGTGTTATTGCGCGTTAGGTCCACAAGAGGGCAAACCAAACCGAAGTACTTCCAAACGGGGCTTTTTAGATTGCTCGAAGTGCTAATCACTCTCTCCACAGCCGAGCTGGTTTCAGAACTCTCTGCCATGCTGCTGCTGTTGAATTATTGGCTCTTTAAAGCTCGACGAATATGCCTACATTTGATTTTCAATCTGCTATTAAATGAAAGTGCCGTGTCCGTCCAGTACAAGCATAGCAATGACCCGTATGCAGCATCTTCCGTTTTCAACAGAGGAGACGCTAAAATTAGATATTTATTTTTGCTTTAACACAACCCAAGTTGAAAGGAAGACAGAGGCTGCATTCGAATAGTCAAATTTGAGCAAGGAACGATCCTTTAGATCGCATGAACCGGAAATAGTTTCCGGGCAGCCATGCTAAGGACCGTTCAAATTTCTTATATTGAGAAGAAAAGGAGCTTCACAATTCCTTTTATCCATCCTTTCACAAAGGATGCTCTGGACTATTCTTTTCAAAAGGAAGGTAGTATTCGCGCCCCACAATGCAATGCCGCCAATGTTTTCATAAGCATCAGAGTTTTCCGGAACCTACCGAATTCAAACAAGGCGAACATCTGAGAAATGGCAGAAATCTAAATGTGAATAGCTAGTGTTTTAATGACCATACGGAGGGAATTCTTTATAGGATGATATTTATTAATATCAGATACGACTCAGATACGACACAGCTAAACACAGGACACCAGCAACTTAGCGCATGCGCGGTACCAAGTACGGTGGCTGCTAGTATCAATCAAATGGCATAGTGAATGCTCTACAGGTAGTATTGTTGGTCAGTATTGGCTTATAATAGAAAGTAAACAAACAATGACACAATCAGACAATACACCAAATTTATTAAGACGATAAATTTCGCAGAGATAAAAACGAACGGTTCAAGTGAAGTTGTAGTTGTAGTTCGCTATGTTGAACATTCACGTCAATATGACTGGACGTCGCACCATGACGCAAGGTAGAGGAGGAGGTTTGAATTCCACAGTTACGCTAAATTCCTTGTAAATCTCTCCTTCCAACTTTTCCTTGACCCCCATGACGTTTTCTGGCGAGGTCAAGGAAAAGTTGCAAGGAAAGGAAAAAGGAGTTATTTTTTTGACTATTCGAATGCAGCCAGACACTTTTATCTGCGATAAAGAGACGCTGCATTTTTTTTTTCGAATGTTAATTTTCAGATTCAAACGTCATTTTTTTTTTACAATTCGAATAGCATTAGAATATCGAACCATCGTATGACAGCCCTACTTCAGACTAGCGATGACCATAGCCGAGGATGTGATGGTGAGGCGGACTACCTCTATGTAGCGTGAGAAATAATCATAAAGAGGCATAACCTGCAGTTGGTAATCAGCTCTCAGATGTGAATAGATAATCCAGGCCACCACACTGTTTGTCGTGCGGGTGCTTGGCATTTAGTGATGCCCTGATGACCCTTGTGGATCTGTTGCAGGACTTCTTTATGAAAAGAAGGCGGAATCAGTAGCCGTTGGCCCTTCAGAAGTAGGCGGTCCACCATGTGAAGAAAACCTCTCACTGCCCGGAATGGTTTCACATCTGGTTCAACGCCACCCCTGTCTGGCCAGCCTTGGAGACAGTACTGAGCCACACGTCGACATGTCTCATCAGTGTGTTGTGCCTCACTTATCTGCTACAGACGTGGCTCTGATGCAGGCAATGTGGCGCGCACTGCATCTACGAACACTTGAACATCTCTTTCAAGCTGGATTTCTGTCACTGTTGGTGTTTCTCTTACAGGAGCTTGTGAGAGCGTATCAGCTGTGACCAGAGACTTCCGGGGACATGCTGGATTTCATATGTGAACCTGAGCAGTCTCAGGCGGAACCTTAAAATTCCCGGTGGAAGTTCGTCCAGACCTCTGGAGCCCAGCAGCGACAGTAATGGCTTGTCAGTCATGAATGTGAATTGCAACCCAAGCAGGTAGGAGTAAAGACGTTTGCATGCCCAGGTGACGGCTAATCCCTCCTTTTCAATTTAGGCATACCACTCATTCTTTCCGCAGAGCAGTTCTTTCAGCGGTGCGGTGAAAGAGCTTCCTGTCACCTGTCGAGTCTCTGTCTTTCCTAAACAACTGAAAGTTTTCCACATGCAGGGATTCATCTGGGATATTTACGTGCGCCTATGTTTCAGTAATGCAGCCAATATCTGCTTTTTCGGATTTCAAGAGCAATTCAAGTTTGTCCACTTTGTTTGGTAAAGATCTCGAGTTACAAAGAAAAACACTGGGCATCCTTGGCACTTCTTTATGTGCAGCAGCCCATATGACTATTTGGGTGAAAGTTGCTTTCCCATGTGAAAGTTTGTGTTTTAGGTTGATTAACAGCCTGTGTCCCTCAACAGTGGAAATGTTTCTCCATATGCCCTTACTGGCTGGTGTTCCTCTTGGCCGGCTTCTGGTGCACTTTATCCCGATACATCGCAGCTTCTATTGGATTAGTGGGGTAAGTGGAGGAGCATGTTTCCTGAAGATTCGTAGGAACTGCGGTGAGTACTTTAAAACGTTTGCACTGTTCATGGTCATATTTTAAAAGGTAGATGATAAACTTTAAAAATGGCAGTTAAAAAAACACACACACATTAAAACTAACGGATCACAGATTAGAAGGCAAAACAGGAAACATTGTAACACACGTTACTCTCGAGCGGCTGCCTGAGCTGCTTGAGCGCCACCTGACCTGAAAAGAGTGCAGTGGATATACCTGGGAGCCAAAGGTATACCTGTTATGCAACAACTCTGTAACAACAGAAAAAATTCCGTTGTTTAGCCTGGACTTTTATATGACACGTTTACTGTAATGTTACAGTACCTATACCAGTCTGTAATCCTGCAATCGTATCAAGAAGACTTGCACGTTCACAACAAGGTCTGTGTAAGCAGTGGGGTGGGGGTGGGGGGGGTGTCTTTCTCTGTGGGAAGGGCCAAGGGATGTTATGATTTTGAAATGTTTTGACAACAAATGTGACGCTTGGGGAAAAGTTGCATAGTATAGCTTTAATTAGTGTGAGCTAAAATAGGCAATATTGTTAGTTGTAACTTGGCCACATTTTGATATCAATACTTTTAAAAGCAGGCCTAGTTTTACCAAGTTGGAATTCATGACTTACAGACAGTGCTTTGTAGGCTATGTGTGAGTAACTTGCTTTTTTTTTTTTTTACCTTGAAAACATTTTTTGTTGAGATTGCAGTGTACCGCGATAGTGTAGGTTTGGAAAATAATTAACAGGAATATTTAGGAACACTCGCCTTCAATTAAAAAGTTTATTCACTTTTCCAACTATTTTACTACTCAAATTTATATAAAATTTCAATTTTCTTGGCATACATACAAGTAATAAAATTCAGACGCAAAATGTGCAACAAACAAGGAATGGACAACAGCGCCATCTACATCTTAAAAATTGAAAACACCATTTTCTTACAACAGTAACGAAAAAAAAAGAAAAAAATGTCCCCCAACTCATCGCATCAGTGCCATACCTTCGTAATTGCATCAACAAAACAAGACCAAAATAATCTGTCAACATGAATTGGGATTAAATGGAACTCAGAAGACCTGCTTAGCCAGGTAATACGTGAATTTTGCTATGATCTGCCAACCCCCTGAACTCTCTAGCAGATATTTGGACTGAGGAAAGGAAAGATGGAACGTTACTTCAAACACAAACCACAAACACTGTGCTTTCAGCAAATGCCAATGAAGGGAAACACTTACACAATAAGTATACAACCACAGAAAAACCAAACAAAACAGTGAGTTTCCATGTCTGCATACATATCTCTGCTTTGGTTTATAAATATGAATGCCAAAAAGAAACGGTGCAGTTCTCAAATTAGTTTTCTTAGCTAATCAAACACGTTTATGTTTTATTGTAATAGTTTTAAACCATTCTGGTTATTTTGTGTGTCTCTCACACACTTTCAAGATGAAACTGTGAAGGATAATACATTATATTTCAGTGCAGTTTTATAAGGGGGGTTTCCTGTGTCCTGAGACACAGAGAATATTATGGAGGACCAGGAGCGATAGACGGGGTCTCTCAAAGTGTCCACACGTGACACCACAAAACGGAATATATTCCGTAGAGGAAAGGGAACAAAGAAAAAACAAAAGACAAGAACAGAAGACAGTCCTTCCCTCTCAGACTGAGATATAAGGGAAGAGACTGGAAAACGTAAAGGCCTCCCCGACAAAAGGACGAGGAACTCGTAACTTCGAGTAAATAAACAAAAATAACAAGCGATAGGCTTATACACCTCCAAAAGCGGAGGAGAAATAAAAGGAAACAAAATAACTGAGAGTAACCCTAAAACTTACGGACAGGTAGTTGGAAAAGCAGAACCTCTCAGCTCAGTGGTGGAGCTGAGAGGAGCTGACTAAAGCAGAAAAATAAGGAAGATAAATAGGATAGAGAGTTAGAGTAGCAGGGAAAAGAAGATCTAAAGATCTACCCTAAGTACTAACTTTCTACGGGACCTTCCTGCTTTCGCTTATTTGAAACAACAAGCCAAAACAGTCTCCCAGTCCTATACCTTACCGGCTACCAGAAATACAAGATAACATAGAAGTGGCGGAACAGGAAGACGCAGGGTTTAAATAGGAGGCGGAAGAGCCGAACAGGTGCAATAGCTGAGTAGCAAGATGAAAGGAAAACCCGACACGGACAAGGAAACAGAAAAAAGACGTCCTGAAGGCACTTAAAGGGGACGAGAGGGTAAAAGGGAAAATAAGCCTGCAGACTAGGACAAGTTTAATGTAAAAAGGCCAACAATGACAATTTTTGCCTTGCTTTTGGCATGAAAATAATGAGTCATAACCACAACTCAAAATATCAACATTTAATTCTGTATAAAGGCCTGTTTGTAGAGCAACTTCTTTTTGTTTTGAGGGAGATTTTCACAAATTATGAAAATCATAACTGAATAAAACCATGCAATTGGGCTGGTAACATGTAGTTTATGGTCTGTCTTTTTCAATCTTGATAATTATTTTCTCTAAAATGATTTCCACCCTTGATAAAGATGAGTTCAAAAATAAATAACACAGATATTGTGCTATATTTTATGCAAAAATATGATATTATAGTCTATCATTATAATGACATTTCTTAGAGAAAATGTTTTTTTAATAAGTAATTGCATTACTATTACATTAAAGGTGGTACAAGTTACACTGCCTGGCCAAAAAAAGATTTTGCACACTAATAATTCGTTGGACCGCCTTTAGCTTTGATTACAGCGCGCATTCGTCGTGGCATTGTTTCGACAACCTTATGCAACGTCACAACATTTATTTCTGTCAGGAACTCACATATTTAACCTCTTAATACCAAGGGCAAAATATACAAATTCTCGCCTGTTTTTACTAGTGACCAACAAAGCTGTTTATCTCAAAAACTGTAAAGGCTACAAATATGGTTCATAGCTTTTATTAAAAGAGACAACTGCACTATTATGATTAAGCCGTCATAATTCATAGACATACGCTTTTGCTACTTAATTACAACAATCTATGTACAGAAATTGTGAAAAAACTAAAAAAACGGGTACCTACATTCAAATTTCAGATTTTTTACCTGATGAGCTACAAGAGTTATGGAGGAAATCACTCCTCTTTGTGATTCCTCAATATGCTGCCTATCTCTGCTAAAAATATGGTGTCAATATCTCAAACCATTCAAATTGTACAGAGCTTTTTTTCAGGTGAACCATTTCGGTTACCAAAGTTGGCACAAATTGTGCCAAATTGTGCAAAATGACAAGGTTCCAGAAAAGATATGTTTTTAGATATGTTTTTGGTGTGTTTCATATTACACAACTAACTAGCCTACCCGTGGTCCCCAAAAAGCTCTCCAAACCCACGTAGCTAGGGGGCGTTTGGCAGCAAGAGGTTAATGCATTGTCCAAACCTATTAAGGATGCTCTAGCCCTGCTCAGGCCACCTGCTATGTTCAGTGCCCTGGTTACTATGGCGATACATGTTGACACCCGCGTCAGGGAGCTGGAGCGATAGATAAAGACAGAGGAGCGGAGGGACGTTTTGCTTCCTCATCTCTCCTCCTCCCCAGTTATGTCCCCAGTTCCTCTTCCCGCCCCTCCCTCCCTTAACGGGGAGGAGCCTATGCAGATGGACGGTGCTTCTCTGAGCGAGCCGAGACTGGCTAAGCCGCGTGAGGAGTGGTGCCGCTATTGCAGGCGCAGTGGCCATTTGAAGAATTTCTGCCCTAAATTGGGGGGGTCTTGCTAGGGGAACCGGTACCCTAGCGAGACATAATGGTACTGCTCCTTGGACATTATTACCGGTTCGACTGTTCTGGAATAAGTGCTCGGCTAATGTCAACACTTTTATTGATTCTGGAGCAGTCGAGTGTCTTATGGATGTCAAATGGGCCCGGAAACATAAAGTTCCCATACACCCCCTCATTCGACCTCGTCTGGTCACTGCCCTCAAAGGCCGTCCGTTGGGCACCGAGTCCATTAAAGAGACCACGCGTTCCCTGACAATGTGCGCTTTCCACGAGGGTCACCTCGAATTTATTCAGTTTTCTTTAGTCGATTCCCCAGATTATCCTTTAGTTTTGGGGCATTCGTGGCTGGTCCGGCACAGCCCACACATTGATTGGGGTAGTGACAAGGTTGTCGTCCTTCAATGGGGCCCCCAATGTGGGGCCCACTGTCGACTGACGGCTCCCTTTGCGTCTCGCGGGCATAGCCATCGCTCGGAGCTTAGTCAGGTTAGTGACTTTAAGGAGGCTAATTCCCGGCCTGATCAAGGCAGTTTCGCTCCTCTCTCTGAGGAGGGGAGGGAGAGCATTGCGGGGATAGGGGCGTCCAGTTAAGGTATCGGTCTGCTCCTGCAAAGGGGGTTCACGACTCCCTCCCTCAGGTCTTTTACGCCCTTCACCCATCCCCAGTTGTTCTGGGAGGCGCGTTCGTGCGGGACTTCCGCGCGCCACGGCCAAAGAAGAGGTTGCGGCCGACAGGTGTCATCGTCCCACATTCCTTGTCTCTCGGTTGAAGCCGGTGCTGGTTAGCGTTCTCGCCCTTGGAGGGAGGTCTGGCTTACTCTGCTCGGCGCATTTTGGCCGAGAGAAGCGTGGGCCCAGTTTTTAGTGGACTGGGAGGGTTATGGTCCTGAGGAGCGCTGCTGGGTTCCCTCCAAGAACATCTTGAACCCAACACTTATTAGGGACTTCCACAGAAACAAGGCTGAAGGATCGCCTGGGGTTGTCCCTTAGTAGGGGGATCCTGTCATGGTTTCTAGCAGCCTCTGCTGTTTCTGCATTCAGGTTTCCTTTTGGTGTCGTTGGGATGCTCTATCTGATTTTTTCCGCCTCCGTTCCGGTATTCGTATCTTGCCCGACAATTATTCGTTTTTTTTAATGCGTTTCCTGCCGGCTATAAATACCTCAGGACTTCATAATTATACAGGGTGTTTCTTTTGTTTTCTTTTTTTTTTTTTTTTTTCTTTTTTTTTTTCTTTTTTTATCTTCCCGCCACCACCCCCCCTCTTCGGAGGTCAACTTTATTTTTATAGTGTTATTTACAAAAAGGTTTTGTGCTGGAGCCTCTCTAAGGGAGGGAAAACTAAATTAAGTAAACAGTAAAGTTAAGCAAACAAAATATCATAAAACAAGACAATACAACAACAAAAAAATAAATTAAAAAAATTTAATAAAAAAAAGTGGATGGGGTAAGTAATAATTAAATGTTATGTATGTGTATGTGTATGAGTGTGTGATGCATGTGTGCCTGCATGCGTGTGTGCATGAGAGAAGGGCGGGGTTGGCTAACAGGCAAGTTCAGGTGGAATTGTAGGTTATTGGTAAATTAAGGGTATTGATAAATGGTTCCCAGTTCTCTCTAAATTGCAACATTTTATTGTGGATAGAGGCAGTTATTTTCTCCATTGAAATGTATTCTATTAGAAGATTTAACCAATGTGTTGTATTTAGTGTATTTCTGGTTTTTCAGTGTAAGAGGATGGTTTTTTTGGCGATAGTTAAGGCTGTAAGTAAGGACTTGGTGTTTTGGATTGTTGGTGTGATTACTGAGATGTCTCCCAGTAGGCAGAGAGAAGGGGATAGTGGAATGTCGCAGTTTAAGGACAGGGATATTGTGTCAGTAATTTTGTGCCAGAAACTTTGGATGGGTGGGCAGAGCCAGGTAGCATGAAAGTAGTTATCTGGGGTGTCTAGTGTGCAATGTGAGCAAATGTCTGTGTCTATTAGTCCCATTTTGTACATTTTGTGCTGGGTGATATGTGCTCTATGGTTTATCTTAAACTGAATTAGTTGTAAGTTGGTGTTGTTAGTCATAGTGAATGTGTTCCTGCATATTTGTGTCCAAAAGTCGGCGCTGGGAGAGATTGCTAAATCTTGTTCCCATTTTGCAGACGGGAGTGATATAGTTGTGTCAGTCCGGGTTAATAATTTATAAAATTTGGAAAGCATTTTCTTAGTTGTAATTTTGTGGATTTCTTCAATTAATGGGGGTGGGCGTAAATCATTCTGTGATATGTTGATTTTAGATTTGAGGACGGATTTTAACTGTAGGTATTGGAGATATTGTTCTCTCCCGACGCTGTACCTCTGGACCAGGTCTTTGAAAGTTATAAGAGTGTTGTCTAAGAAAATGTGATGAAGATGTGTGATACCTTTTTGTTTCCATGTGGTGAAGTTAAGTGGAGATTTATTTATCTGAAAATTAGGATTGTGCCAAATTGGGGTATTTTTGCAGGGTGATAGAGTAGTATTTGTGATTTTGGTGATTTTCCACCAAGCTGTCAGGGTTGTAGAGATTACTGTATTTAGAAAGCAACTGTGGTGTTTTATGGCAGTGCCGAAGAATGGTAGATCTGATATTGAAATTTCCTTGCATGTTTCCTGTTCTATTTCTTTCCAGGTGTTATCTTGTTGGTTATGGTGAATCCATTTGTAGATGTATTGAAATTGGTTGGCTAGATAATAATAATTGAAGTTGGGTGCTTCATGTCCTCCTTCATCTTTGTTCTTTTGTAATGTGGTTAGTTTGATTCTTGGTTTCTTGTTTTTCCAGTAGAATTTATTGGTTATTGAATCCAGAGAGTTAAGCCAATTGGCGGTGGGTTTGGTGGGAATCATGGTGAAAAGATAATTGACTTTTGGAAGGATTGACATTTTTACCGTTGTTATTCTGCCTAGTAGGGAAAGAGGAAGATTCATCCAGCGGAGTAGATCATCTTCTATTGTTTTAATTAATGGGGTGAAGTTGAGATGGAATAACTCTGACAGCTTGGGTGAAATGTTAATACCTAAATATCTAATGTTCCCAGTGGAGAAGGGGAGGGATGTTTTTTGGGTTGCGACATTCCAACTTTCTTTTGTTTTCCTCTGACCTCCTGTTATCGCACCTCGTTTGAGAGCGTGAGGTTCTTTTGTTATTTATTCTCGCTGTTTATCGAGATACGCCTCTGTTTTTGAGGTTGCTTTGTTTTGCCTTGTGCTTGGGAAGTTTTGCTCCCAATCCTGTGTTATCTCCGTCCTGGTGCGGCTGCTTCCGCTTTTGTGGCGTATCTTTCTAGATACGCTTTTAGAAATCATTATCAGTCGCGTTTGGCATCAAAGGAGCTGGGCCTTGCCACCTGTGGAATTGCAAAGAATCAGGCCTGAAGGACAACTTTTCTGAAAGCCTGTTATGAAATAACAGCAAGGGAGAAGGGGGAGACTATGACTGTGCTGGCTGCCTTTAATTCCATTGGAACATATGCACCATTGATGGTCATTTTTAAGAGGAAGAGAGTTCGAAATGAGTGGCTGTATGGGTCCCCACATAATGTCATTGTGACAGTTTCAGAAAACGGATGGATGAACAAAGACCTCTTCGTTGCGTGGGGGAAAGCCTTTGTGTCACAACTGCCAAAGGATGACAAGAGGCCCCACCTCCTCCTTCTTGATAGCCACAGCAGCCATGTTTTTAACATGGAGTTTCTTACCTGCATGAGGTAGAATAATGTCCCTGTTATAAGCTACCCGCCACACACTACTCATGCTCTTCAGCCAGCCAACAGGGCTCTTTTTAAAAGCCTGAAGCACAACTGGGTTGAGGCGGGCCGCAAGTGGAACCAACAGTCCTGTGGCATGAAGCTGGAGAGATCCACTTTTTCTCTGTGTCTACAGAAGCGTGGAAGAGAACTTCCAGAGGTTGAGAATGCCCAGGCTGGGTTCCGGGCAACAGGGATGTTCCCTGTCAACATCAATGCCAGCTCTGTTTTTGTGCCAAGTGCAAGAACAGAGAGGGCACTGCTGCCATCAGTGCCATCGTGTACAAGCCAGAGCGACAAGATTATCTCCAAATGAAACAAGACAGGGGTACCATTTACAAGACAAACTTAGATTTGTTTATTTTCATAATTTAAGTCAAAATAAAGTGCCACAAATGCAAAAACTTTGGAAAAATGCAAAAAAAAAAAAAGGGTTTTCTTTAGTTTGCAACAAAATACTGAGAGCTACATAAGTGAAACAGGTAGATTTATACATTTTCCTGGATCATAAACTCCATGTGCACAAGTGTGCAAAATCTGAGGATGATATGCAGAACTGCTAAAGGTCTATGATGCAAAATATAGGCAGTGTACCCTGTTGTCCATTAGTGTCTCCAAATCTATCCAAATGACTAAATTGTGCACGGCTCTAAATAAAAAAGTCACACACTCTAATATTTCATTGGACTGCCTTTAGCTTTGATTACGGCGCGCATTCGTCGTGGCATTGTTTCGACAACCTTATGCAACGTCACAACATTTATTTCCATCCAGAGTTGCATTAATTTTTGGCCAAGATCTTGTATTGACGACGGGAGAGTCGAAACACTCCGTAAAGTCTTCTCCAGCACATCCCAAAGACTTTCAATGGGTTAAGCTCAGGACTCTGGTGGCCAATTCATGTGTGAAAATGATTCCTCATGCTCCCTGAACCACTCTTTCACAATTTGAGCCTGATGAATCTTGGCATTGTCATCCTGGAATATGCCCATTGATGGGATAACCTGGTCATTCAGTACATTCAGGTACTCAGCTGACTTCATTTTATTGCTGCATAACATTGCTGAGCCTAGACCTGACCAATTGAAGCAACCTCAGATCATAACACTGCCTCCAGAGGCTTGTACAGTGGGCACTATGCATGACTGGTGCAACTGCGACTTTTTTTTTGGCCAGGCAGTGTATATTTAACTACAAATCAACAGTTTAGGCTAATAAAACTCACTTTTGCATCATTTTTGCATCATATTTTTATCAGTATAGGGGTGTAGATATCTATGGGTCCAAAACCCTACCCAAACATGTCATAAAATGAATACAATTTGTTTTGTCCATTATAAAGCATATGCCTAAAGTAGCCTAATCATTCAACCGTTGTACCTCAATAAACCATCACTTTTACCTGTACTCTACACTTTTGCCCCGGGATTGCATTTTTCTCTATTTTGTTTTATTTTTATGTTCCCATTCATAATGACTCCAAGGAAAATCTTTACATTAATCTACCACATATCAGCGCAATGTAAATTGGAACAAGCATTTTCCAAGCCCTAAGTGACAAGTATATACGGCATAGCCTATATTATGTACGATAACATGAAAATAATATAGTACTCCACCATCTGCAAAATGCTGCCAAATGTTTTATCTTCAATGAAAATCGGTAGCCTACATCACACATAAAATGAACGATTACACTACAGTATGTGAAATGCACTCAAAATGCGAAAATAACAATAGGCCTATCAATTATATCGGACAAGACAGTGCTCGAGTGGAAAAAGTAATGTACATATGTAGCCAGAGAGACCACCCGCATTTTAGAAGCAGTACTACTTACATATCGGGAAGGGAAAACTCCAGTCAGGCAATGCGTATTCTGTTGAGCTTGCATAATACTAGACAGTTAAAACGAAAACTGCCGTTACGCTGGACTGTAATTAATTGGTCAAAGCACCCGATAAGGCAACGCATATACCGTTGCGAAGGTTATAATGTACTCTATAGGATAAAAGAGCCGACAATTAAACCAGAATGAATTGTAATGAGTGAGACAGGCTTGCAGGGCATGGGGGGTATTACAAGTCGACGTTTCAGATGTTGTTCAAATGTTGTATATATAACAGATTGTACCCGACAATAAATGACCACTGAATTTTGAAAGGAACATCTCTATGTGTGGGACAAACCAATGGTAGGATTGTATATTTATTTCATATTTAGTAGCAGATATTCATAGTAGAATATGTGGTATAATGAGACAATAATTTCACGTTAATTTTGCATTTGAGTGAGCAGGGCTTTTCATGGCTTTTTTGACATACGGTCAGGCTATTGTTGGTATGACGGAATTCTAATTTTATATGATGAATAAATATATTTATGAACTCACACAGATGCTATTGTCCACTATGTCATGCATGGGTAGGTATAGACTGGGTTGAGGGTTGCTTGTTAAATGGACTTGCTATGGGAAAATAGTGACCCTTAGAAACTCCTTATTCAGCAGAGTTGTCACGAATCGTCTACCAATAAAGTTAAAACACAGGAGTTTGTGATTTCCACTAATAGTTTGGCTGCAGGAGCAACAAATGTCTCAGTTGAGCAAAATCTTGCCACCAGCGGCATGGTCACTAGGCATCTGCGCAAAGGGGTTAAATAGAAGTCATCATATTTTTATATTTTAAAATAAGTGTGTGCTTTGCGACTTTTCATTTTTACCCGTGACTGCACTTTGAAAGTAGCCCAATTTGGCTGTAAAACCGCAGACATGGCAACACTGGTGGGATGTCTTATGACCTGCTTCCGACACTTCTGCAGTACGGTCGGAAAATAGTACGCTGAATATTTTTTTGCGGACTACACGTCGCGTGCTACACAGTGCACATTAAAAAGCACACTTCTGCCAGTGCACTGTACGCAGGAGACAGGGCGCAGTAGATAGGGCTCTGATTCAGACACAGCCTGGGTTCTCAATTTCTGTATGCGAAAGCACACCTTCAACTTCATTTGTGAACTTACAATGGTGGCATGACCATCAGCATACTAATCTCCGTGTGCCCTTATCTGTGCCAGTTACATGGGGAAAGGGTGGGGCCGTGAGGGTATGGGGGCGTTGTTAATTTACATATTCATCTTCATTGATTCTGGCATTATCAATGAGGCTAAAGGTGAAGAGATGCTACTAAGCCATTTTCAGTAGTTTATTGAACATTTTTGGTGGGAAAAACATTAAACAAATCAACAAATCAAATGAATCATGATCACTGCAAAAAATGTCTGTTTTAACATGACATATTTGTACTCATTTCAAGATTTGCCAATAGAATAAGATAATTTCACTTGTCAAGTAAAAAGTAACTTAAAATCATATTTTTTCCCCTCAAAAGTGGAAAATATTAGCTCATTTTAAGTCTCATTACAAGACTAAAACACTTGTTAAAACAGACATTTTTTGCAGTGATCTCCAGCAAGTACCAAGAAATCCTGGGGGACATTTTTGGGAACTAAAATAATTGCTTGTTAAAAAGTGTTTGTTGCCATTTCCCTGAGCAATTTTATTTTAATGACAGAATATAGTTTCCCCATTGTTTTGAGCATAAAATACTGTATATGTCATTACCTGTGTTGTTTATTTTATACAGCTGTTTTTGCAAATAATTTTGGAGATGACATTAATGAACCAATAAACTGAAAATGTAACTTTGGCATGCAGTTTGCATGCTGAATAGACAAAAAAATGTATTCACGACTATTACATGTACTATAACATTTCAAATAATGGTTACTTAATCACAAATAAACATGAGGAAAAAATAACATAATTAAACTAAGAATATACAGGGGTTGGAGGTCAAAGGTCAAGACTGCTGGCCACTCCACGGGGCCTCCATGGGCCGCCGTAGCAGTTCCTCCACGTGCCTCGCTACGTCCATGGTGTCATCCAGGTCAAATTCGCCATCTCCGTCCAACATGGAGTCACCCCTGCCAGAACAGCCCAATCACAACCAGACAATTACATGGGTCTCTCTGCTGCTTTCACCAAAATTCAAATTTGTGTAAATACTGCTAAAGTGTAGCACACACTGCCTAAAATAAATCACTCTTTCTCTCAAGCGGTCACACACACAAAAACACACACACACAGATAAAACAATAGAACACAACAAAATGTAGTTTGTCCTCACATGTTTGGATAAATGTTTGTCATGTCTATTGTGTTTTAATGTCTTAAATGTATGGATGAATCAGACACTAGGGTGGACTTTTTATTAGTCCTATCTCATCAGCATTACACAAAACTCTGACCCCTGGAAAAGGACTCAAGCCTCGATATCAGTATAACTAACTGCAACAGACACAACGTGTTATACTCACATGTTTGGATAAATGCCGTAGCTGGGGGCGTGACTGACAGCTGGAGAGGCTGCGTGATCCATGTAGGCGGGGTTTCCCCCGGACGGGTCCGGACTGGCGGTGGTGAACCTGGGGTACGAAAATGAGGCCCCAAGAAGGAGAAGTTGAGCAAAGGAAACACGCGCACGCACACATGCACAAAACAATAGAACACAACAAAATAGCAGTATCCTGCCATAAGCTGTACTCATGGATATACACACATACACAGATTGACATTGTGAGAAATGTTATTCATAAAAATAATTCAAATAACTTTAAAAAAAATATTTTTGTTCACCTTGATTTCATAATTTCCTCTGATTAATAAACATTATTCATATTATTTCTCTGCTAATGTACACACACAGCATTGTGTGCATTATTCCATGACATTCACGTGTGGATCTGTGTTAGGCTTGGGCGATATGACAATGTTATTGTGCGACACAATATTGGTTGGCCAAGATTATCGTCCTCACGTGCCCCGATAACAGAAAGATATCCGTGAATATTTGCTCCCGAGGCGCAACTCTTATTTTGAAATTAGTTTGCCATGTCTGGCCACCAGCAGTCAGTTTTTGGTAGCGCTAATGGACAAGATGGTACCACCAAAACTCTTGGGGCAAGCCACATTAAAATTATGTATTCTAAAAGGCCACCACAGACATTTAATTTAATAAGATAGTGTTTAATAAAAAAGTGAAGTGCAAAAAAAATTTGTTTTTTAAAGAGGCAGAACATAATGCAGAGAACTCCTTGGGATACTTGTAAAATAGCGTGCCCCTGAACTGGAGAGTCAAAGTCAGAGATCAACCATGTCCAATCCGACTGTCAAGCTGGACAAAGAGAACAAAACTAGCTAGCTAACAATAACCCACCAAAGCACTGAACGCAAACTCTAACCTTAGCTTCTAACAATAAAAACGCTTGTAGACAACATTTATTTCAACAATTCATTAAAAGTTTTTAGAATTTGCTTTTGAGGTTTTTTCCCCGTAGTTTCTCCTCAGTAATTATTAGTAGGCTGACATGGAAAGCGCAATAAGCATGAAGTGGAACTCGCATTCGCTTTCACATTTCACAACTTGCAGGAACTCTGCAACAAAGTAGAAATATAAACGCGAGTCTGTATTACCATGCTTAGCCAGATCTGCGGTTCGTACACATTTTGACCAATAAATCCATTTTTTAAATGACTTTTCCATGATCTCTCAATGACTTTAAACCAAATTTTAATGACCAAACATTCTGAAATGTCACTGTGTAACAGTTAGCCATCTAGCTAGCTGCATGTCCAAACAATGTATCACACACTGATATAAATGTAAATACCATGAGCAAACCTGGGGGGGTTTCACATAGCAGAATTACTCACAATTACTATCTCCCCAGCTACATTGGACATTATAGAGCTGAATATTGAACACTGCTATTTCAGTGGTTCTCAACCTCGGTCCTGGGGGCCCCCTGTGTATGATGGTTTTCATTCCAACCACAATTGCAAACCCAGAATTTTAACAAGCTGTTAATTTGTCATGTTTAGAGGGATTATTTACTCTCTTAAGCCACATTATGTGAAAAATTTGCTTGCAAAATTTCCATGTTAACATTGTGTTTATTGGGCTATATTGCAAGCAATTACAAAAAAGAGGTAACCATTTTTTTAACTGATCAAATTAAAGACTGAGGTAAGTAGTCTTCTAATTAAGTATTTGAACATGTGTTTAAGTTTATTCATATTTTTTTCATTAAACTTATTAACACAATTCAGGTTTGGCTCATTACTATTTGCTTTCTCTTTGAATTCTTCATACCTTAGCAAATGGTTAGTTTTAGTGGCCATGTGTCCACAATTTCACAAATAATGAGCCTATTGATTAATTTTAGTCTTTAGTTTGAAACATTCTTAAACATTTGTTTAACCTCTCTTTTTGTAATTGTTTGCAATATAGACTTTTATTCTTCATGGCATGCATAGCTATTGTTAACATAGTGTGCCTTAAGAGGGTAAATAATCTGTCTAAACATGAAAAACACCTAATTATGAAAAATGAACAGCTTGTTAAAATTCTGAGATCGTTATATGCTATTTCTGACGTAATGTGGCTTAAGAGGGTAAATGAGCCTTCTAACCATGAAAAGTAGCTTCACAGGAGGAGTAATGCAAGTCTTCATTCTTCCAAATAGACAGAGGCATTCACAGGTCTTCAAATACAATTTGGCATTTCATATTGGGATAACATTAACAAGTTTGAAAAACAAAAACTTAAATTTTGTATAAAAAAAACAAACAAAAAAAAACACACATACCTGTACATACATACATACACACACACACACACACACACACACACACACACACACACACACACACACACACACAATGTAAACTTTCTGATGAAATTGTATTTATATTATTTTTAAACAATTTCAGGAACCCAAAACCTTGGTATAACGTCATTATATGGTATACTCTGAGAGAGATACAAACTGCACACCTGGACTGCCCAGGTACCAAACCCATTTCTGTGGTTTTTCATCAAATTGAGTTTAACTGGAAGCACCGTCTACACTGAGCCCATGTTCTCAGCAATAAAAAAATCTCAGTTTCAAAATTCGCTGGCCGTTTCACTCGCACAGTTGAATGGGTCTTGTGTAGAGTCAGCCTAGTACCTGGGTGAGTGGGACAGGGCAAAGGTGGAGGAGATGTGGGACTTACTCAGGTACGACCTGCTTGATCTGTGGCTTGACGTAGCCGTCCACTGCTTTAGCTGGGGAGAGAGAGGCCGAGAGGTTCTCATGAGTGGCAGGCATTCAACACACGCAGATTCCATAGCAACACAACTGTCTGTTTGCCTGTCCATAGCAACACAACTGTCTGTTTGCCTGTCCATGGCAACACAACCGTCGGTTTGCACCAAGACTGAGGACTCAACTCTTCAGATTGTACCACAGCTCCCCTGACCCCTTTAGATATCCTTTCTTTTTTCTCTTTCTTTCCTTAGATTTCCTTTTGGATAATGTTGTATATGTACGGAGCTGTGTAGGATCTGTCTTATCATACACTGTCACAATGTAAATTGTTGTTTGTTAGGTTAATATAAACTTAGTGATTATAAATGGGCCTCTGTGCCTGATACCACAGTTTTGTATTTCTGGGAGTAACACTGATGTTCTCCATTACTGTTTGTCACTCTGGATAAGAGCAGCTTCCAAATGATTGAAATTAAATGTAATATAATGAGTAGATTACATTATGCAAGGATTGCTTCATTATGCAACAATATCTAGGTACTCACTAAAATAAATAAAATAATGTCTAAACCATAGAAAGACTTGTCAAATATGTTAATTAAAAATTCACCCAAAAATGTACTTTTAATATGAGCAGTTGATAATAAAAACACCTTGCTTTGCAAAGAGTGTTCTGAAGATTTAGACATATCACATGATGACGTTGGCAAGGACTCCAGTCCTGTGTTGTACTAAAAGTACATGTACATTAACACTTATACTCTCTAATGCTTGCATTTCTGTACCATTTCAAAATAAATCATTATGCAAGTGTGGGTAACTGTGCTCTGTCGGTAGAGCATTTGGGCAGTGTACGATATTTTAAAAACAAAGCCAATATGAACCCTGATGAAGAGGCCAGAGTTACAGTCATTATCTTGTCCATGATGCCGCAGCATGTACCATCTGCTATACCACAGGTCAGGACCCACTGGGGGGTTGTGAGGGGTTGAGATAGATGTGAATGAAATAAACACTACTGGGCCATAGGTCATAGAAACTTTGGGAAGCCCAGGAATATACCATCAATGAACTCCATGATAAAAGCAAACGGTTCCCTGTTACAAAAATAAAAGATAAAAAAAGATATACATTTGGTAAAGGCAGCTTACAGAGAGGTGGGGTGTAGTATTTGGAGAAGACCTCGTCCTTGGGGCGATCTGGGTAGAGGAACAGGAGGTGGTTTAGGTCGCTGATCCGGTCCGACAGGGATCGGATGGTAAAGTCTTTGGTGGTGAAGGGCATGAGGTTCCACACCATTCTCTCTCCTGGGTCCAGGGAAACAGAGACACAAGGCCTGATGGTTCCTTCCTTTAATACCCCCCCCCCCCCCCCCCCCCCCCCTCCCCGATGATCCGGGAGAGTGCAGACAATGCAGACAAGCACGTGCCATAAAAACACCAGGGGCTGACCAAAAAGCTGCGTAAGCAAGTTTCCACGCAGAAATTCAGATGTATAAAATAAGAGAATCTGCACACCTCTGCACACGCCGGACACCATATGTACGCAGTGTTTGGAGTAAATGTGATATGGAACCATCATGAAAAGGCAGAGGGAGAAAATGCGAAACTTTGCGTAAGCAGATTTCCGACTTTCTCCCTGAGCATTCTTTTACGCATTCTTTTACTCAGTTTTATAAATGTGGCCCCAGATGTTAAGCGCCTGCCCTAAAAACACCTGATGTTATGTCGCTGATTATTTTCACACTGCAGTACAGCTCAAACAGACACTTAAAAACCCTTTGAAGAGTAGGTTTTTTGGAATGTTTTCTCAAAAGTCTAAGTCAATGTTCTAGAACTCCATTGCTTTCAATTACCAGTACACTGCAAAAACCAAATCTTAACAAGCATTTTAATCTTATATTTAGACTTTAGAATCTTATTTAGCATAAAAGTAACAGAAATAAGACAAAAAGAATGCCAGTGGGGTGAGATCGTTTTACTCATTTCAAGATTTGCCAGTGGGGTAAGGTAGTTTTACTTGTTTAGCAAAAAGTAACTTAAAATAAGATAATATTTTCCACTTCAGAGAAAAAAATTTGATTTTAAGTCTCATTACAGATGATGTCACGTGGCGCTGTAACGGCGACATGTAGTCCAGTTATCTCTCGTTTTCATGTTTGTTAATTTGAGTGTGTTTTGTTGTATCTAGTTTTTGTCTTTTGTTTTTTCATGTCGTGGTATGTCTGTTATAGGACAAGGAATCAAACTGAAAATGTTTCAGGGCACTCCTGCTACTCTTTTTGATAATTATTACCAAATTGTCCAGTTTTGTTTATGGTCGTCACCGTGGAGACGCATTCATAACATGTACTCCGGAATGTCCATTGGATCTGCGGTGACAGGGTTGCCATTGCTCTTCACCAGAGCGGAGTTTAGAAGGCTTGGTATCGTGGTATCGAGACTGTGTGCAATCCTCGGTAGGCCATCCGGCAAAAGAGGGAGAGGAGGACGGGGAAGTAGTGAGGCGACGACTAGGGAGGCTGAGTGGATTCGACTGGACGGAGACTGTTTTCACATGGAGGAAAGTCGCCCAGGCGGAGTTTGTGATGTCGGCAGAGCTTGGAGTGGAGCAGCTGTGATCCGGGAGGCGCATTGCTCTGGTCGACTCGGGCGGCTTTGTCCCTGCGGCTGTTGGACTGCTTGGTGGTGCCGACCGGGAGGGGAGAGGCAGATGAGGAGCTGTTCTTGCTTTTGATGCTAATTAGTTTGATTGTTTCAGTGATTCTATTGAATGTCTTTGAAATGTTTGTTTGTGTGTTGTAGGTCTGCCTATGTCTTTTTTTTGTTTGTTGTTGCTGGTGGCTACAACTGAAGTTCCCTCACAGGAAAATAAGTTATTCTATTCTATTCTATTCTATTCTATTCTATTAAGACAAGACATTTTTTCAGTGCCGTGATTGTTACATCATGTTACATCATGTTACATTAGAATGCTCAGTTAAGAACATTCTAATCACATATTTGTGATCTTTCACCTGAAAGGGTTCATGAGGATCTTCAACAAACAGACTGTAGGTGCCTGATTGGCTACATTACTCAAATGGCATCTTTCAGCACAGCTGTGAAGATACCTATAATAAAATAGTCTCTCTTTCTCTTTCACTCACTCATATTTACAATTTAATCTGTGAAAAAGGGAAAATCTAGTTTTGACCTTTTTGTGGTGAAACCAGAGTGCCAAAGTGGCATTTCCTTTAATTTGTGTTGTTAAATCACTTTGAATCACACAAAAGCCCACACAAAAGGCACAAAAGGGATTCAACACAATGCTTTTAGACGTAATACACACTGCAATGAGTATTTCTGCCTTTGTTCTACAGGTGCTACGATGGCACTGATTTGATTGTAGCTTTAGTAATTATTCTATATGTCTAGCAGTGGTTTTATAGCCATGTTAAGTGCACTTACTGTAAGCGTTTTTGGATTTAAAGCATCTGTTAAAAGGCTAAACTGTAGCTGGTAAATTGTAACAGGAATGTTCACTTGTTAACTGCTTTACTAGGGTTTTCTGTAACAGGAGCGTTATGGTTCACTTGTTACCTGCTTTGCCAGGGTTTTCTGTAACAGGAGCGTTATGGTTCACTTGTTACCTGCTTTGCCAGGGTTTTCTGTAAAGGGAGCGTTATGGTTCACTTGTTACCTGCTTTGCCAGGGTTTTCTGTAAAGGGAGTTATGGTTCACTTGTTACCTGCTTTGCCAGGGTTTTCTGTAAAGGGAGCGTTATGGTTCACTTGTTACCTGCTTTGCCAGGGTTTTCTGTAAAGGGAGAGTTATGGTTCACTTGTTACCTGCTTTGCCAGGGTTTTCTGTAAAGGGAGCGTTATGGTTCACTTGTTACCTGCTTTGCCAGGGTTTTCTGTAAAGGGAGAGTTATGGTTCACTTGTTACCTGCTTTGCCAGGGTTTTCTGTAAAGGGAGCGTAATGGTTCACTTGTTACCTGCTTTGCCAGGGTTTTCTGTAAAGGGAGCGTAATGGTTCACTTGTTACCTGCTTTGCCAGGGTTTTCTGTAAAGGGAGTGTTATGGTTCACTTGTTACCTGCTTTGCCAGGGATTTCTGTAAAGGGAGCGTTATGGTTCACTTGTTACCTGCTTTGCCAGGGTTTTCTGTAAAGGGAGCGTTATGGTTCACTTGTTACCTGCTTTACTAGGGTTTTCTGTAACAGGAGCGTTATGGTTCACTTGTTACCTGCTTTGCCAGGGTTTTCTGTAACGGGAACGTTATGGTTCACTTGTTACCTGCTTTGCCAGGGTTTTCTGTAAAGGGAGTGTTATGGTTCACTTGTTACCTGCTTTGCCAGGGTTTTCTGTAAAGGGAGCGTAACGGTTCACTTGTTACCTGCTTTGCCAGGGTTTTCTGTAAAGGGAGCGTAATGGTTCACTTGTTACCTGCTTTGCCAGGGTTTTCTGTAAAGGGAGCGTTATGGTTCACTTGTTACCTGCTTTGCCAGGGTTTTCTGTAACAGGAGCGTTATGGTTCACTTGTTACCTGCTTTGCCAGGGTTTTCTGTAAAGGGAGCGTAATGGTTCACTTGTTACCTGCTTTACTAGGGTTTTCTGTAAAGGGAGAGTTATGGTTCACTTGTTACCTGCTTTGCCAGGGTTTTCTGTAAAGGGAGTGTTATGGTTCACTTGTTACCTGCTTTGCCAGGGTTTTCTGTAAAGGGAGCGTTATGGTTCACTTGTTACCTGCTTTGCCAGGGTTTTCTGTAAAGGGAGAGTTATGGTTCACTTGTTACCTGCTTTGCCAGGGTTTTCTGTAAAGGGAGCGTTATGGTTCACTTGTTACCTGCTTTGCCAGGGTTTTCTGTAAAGGGAGAGTTATGGTTCACTTGTTACCTGCTTTGCCAGGGTTTTCTGTAAAGGGAGTGTAATGGTTCACTTGTTACCTGCTTTGCCAGGGTTTTCTGTAAAGGGAGCGTTATGGTTCACTTGTTACCTGCTTTGCCAGGGTTTTCTGTAAAGGGAGAGTTATGGTTCACTTGTTACCTGCTTTGCCAGGGTTTTCTGTAAAGGGAGAGTTATGGTTCACTTGTTACCTGCTTTGCCAGGGTTTTCTGTAAAGGGAGAGTTATGGTTCACTTGTTACCTGCTTTGCCAGGGTTTTCTGTAAAGGGAGAGTTATGGTTCACTTGTTACCTGCTTTACTAGGGTTTTCTGTAAAGGGAGCGTAATGGTTCACTTGTTACCTGCTTTGCCAGGGTTTTCTGTAAAGGGAGAGTTATGGTTCACTTGTTACCTGCTTTGCCAGGGTTTTCTGTAAAGGGAGAGTTATGGTTCACTTGTTACCTGCTTTGCCAGGGTTTTCTGTAAAGGGAGTGTTATGGTTCACTTGTTACCTGCTTTGCCAGGGTTTTCTGCCACCCATGCGATGGTGATGCCCCCGATCTCTGAGTCGCTGAAGCGTAGCAGGAATGTTCCATTGGGTTTGGACATCAGCATCTCCTGCGCCTGCTGCTTGTTCACAAAACCAAGGATCGCACTGTCTCACCCAAACACACGTACGTGCGCACACACACGCACGTACAGAGACGCGCACACGCAAGCACACACACACAGACATAGAGACAAACACAAACACACACCCGCACATGGGAACATATAAGAGACAAAGGAGAAAACGGCGATTGCGCACTCAAAAACACAAAGACTTCAAATCAAAAACATATTGGCGACTTAAAGCTTTTTCGTTTAGTTAGACTTTAATTGTGAAGAAAGCAGACATGTTGTTCGGCCTGAGCCGGCTATGAGACACTGAGGACAGCTCAGGCCGAAACACGTCTGCCTTGTTCACAATTGAAGTCTAACTAAACGAAAAAGCTCTAAGTTGCCGATATGTTTTTGATTTAAAGTGTTTATTTTTGTTTTTGAGTGCGCAATCCCTGTTTTACACATATTAGCACAGTTAAACCATACTCTTTAGCTTCTCTCACTATGGCAGAATGATTCTCTCCCCCTGCCTCTGTTGTCAGCATGGGCAGCGCCCGTGCCCTTACGCACAGACTGCCAGAAACAACACACACATTTACATACAAGTGCCTGATACACCTGACCACTGAAATTGCATTATTTCATCCATTGCAGAGAGGGTGGGACTTAACAGCAGCACTACACTGAGCTGTGCTCATCTGCACCTCGCTCGTTATCTAACGTAATTATGGAAAAAGTCTCACGGGAGTGACGCTGCTATTTACCCATCATTCCAATGTGGCTTGAGATGTTTTTTAGTCAGTTCCATGACTCCGTCGAACCACTGCCAAAAGGTGAAATTTCGCCCAGGTAGGCTTTCCTGTGGGAAAGGAGAAGATTAAGGAATTGGAGTTTGAATGTGAACAACCCGCTTTGTAATTTCAAACCAGTGTTTCCCCCCCTCCATGTAAAAACACAATGGAAAATTCAACATCAGACAGAACAACACTCAGAAAAAGGACAAACCCATTATAGCAGATGGAAAGATAACAGGAAATAACGCAAAATCTCCATATCTGAGGAAAAGGCCCCTTTCAGTTTTCCATGTAGGTGTGCATTTCATTTTCAATGCATTTATCAGTTTTTTTGTGATTTGGCTAACGCTTAGCTATTTTCCAATTAAATGCTGGATTCTTTTGCGGCTTTATTATAAAAAAAAATATATAATTTTACTGTGTAGAAAATAATAGAGTATTGTAAACACATTCTGGGATGTCATTGTCAACAGTTGTCAAATGATAAAGTAATTAGTATAATATAGTGTCAAATAATAATATAGTTAGCCGATATGGATGACTTACATAGACTTATGCACACTTTCTTGCCAACTTCTGGCTATTTTCTCTGTTTATAATTTTGTATTTGTTTGTTTATAATGTACTGAAACAAATGCCACATCAGCACGCTAGGGGGTGCTGCAGCACGCATACCAACCCTATGATAGGATTTGTCATTGCTTTAGGTCGGCTGACTGCTGTCTCCACAGAAAGCACCTTTATACAGTTGAAGTCGAGAGGTTACATACACTTTAGCCAAATCCATTTAAACTCAGTTTTTCACAATTCCTGTCATTTATTCCGAGTAAACATTCCCTGTCTTAGGTCAGTTAGGATCACAAATTTATTTTAAGAATGTGAAATGTCAGAATAATAGTAGAGAGAATTATTTATTTCAGCTTTAATTTCTTTCATCACATTCCCAGTGGGTCAGAAGTTTACATACACTCTGTTAGTATTTGGTAGCATTGCCTTTAAATTGTTTAACTTGGGTCAAATGTTTCGGGTAGCCTTCCACAAGCTTTTCACAATAAGTTGCTGGAATTTTGGCCCACTCCTCCTGACAGAACTAGTGTAACATAGGGATATGTTTTTTCCTGATTAACCACGTAATATTGATTTTCAGACCCTAGATGTCTCTGGGGCCACTAATATTTGACTATTATTATTTGACTTTTATGAACAATCTCTCCTTCTTGATGAGTGTGCCTATGACAAAACCAAGTCAAACCCAATTAGGACTTGAAATTTCCTGACTATTCAGAAAAAATCAGGGCAAATCACATCCATGTGGTATGATTTGCATCTTTTGTACATCATCTACATACATTTACTGATAAAAGCAGGCCCTTTTTTTGGACAGCTAATGGAAGGTCCCCTCTTCCTGGTGGGTGGAGCTTACCCTGTTGAACTGTGACCAGGAAATGGTAAGGTTGCGGTAGTCTTCCGGATTGATGCTGGAGCTGGTGAAGGCCTTCTGGGCCAGGAAGACCAGGTTGTCCTCAGAGAGCCCCCTGCTGCTCTGCACCTCGGCCTTGTACTTCATATTTAGAGCCTCACACAGCTGTGGCCACATCACCTTGTCAGGCACAAGGAAAGGCACTCGACCCTAAGGGAGGAGAGGGCGGAGCTGACCTGGGTCAAAATATGTATTTGAAATACAGCAGAACCTCAAAGACACAAAACCTGCATAGTTAAAGCCTGACCAGTCAACTGAACAGGAGTGCAAGAGGAATTAGAAATACACTATGGTCCAGTGGTCTGCAGTACTGGGGCCTGTATCACAAAGCAGAATTACTGAGTTAGCTGGATAACTGCACTGAGTAAAACCTGGAACCCTCCAAAATCTGGAATATCGACTAAAGTAAAAAGAGCTGTTTCAGGTTTTAATGAGTGCAGTTATCCAGCTAATTCAGTAATCCTGCTTTGTGATACAGGCCACTAGTCCTGGGGGGGTTTTCAAGAAGCGGAATTAAGGAATTAGCTGGCTAACTTTGAAAATATTTTAAATTTGATGACATCCGATTAGATGAGAGCCTGGGTTACTTCAAAATATATATATTTTTTATTGTTTAAGCGACGTATGTGAAACAGGGCCAAGGTTGCAGAACCCAGCTGTAATCTGTTGATAAGCCTAGAAGAGCTGGCCTATTTTCCTTATAAGGTATTTTTATGTTCTCACGAACAAGGCTGATATTGAACACTGCGCAAGACTTACCGGCTCAGCAAATGCGTTATCCCAAAGCACAGTTGCCGTGGCGTTGTTGTCTTGACTACCATGAACAATCACCACCACAGGAAGTGATAAGGTCTGAGTAGAGGGAGAGACAGAGACGGCTAGAGGAAGTCAGAACACCACAATGGATACATGATACATGCCCTGAAACTCCCAACTGATTCACGCAACGCATCCCAGTCAAGCTTTGTAATCAGTCTGTAGATTAAGGGTGAGCCTAAATGGCCTGTTCTCACTGTTGTGTATTTATAAGTTCTTCTGTAGCAGACTCTCATGTGTTTGCTTTTGTGGCTAAATTCAGCTGCGCTACGTCTGAAACCCCTGCAGCAACCTCAGCTGACCGATGGGCTTAAGACATCAGTTTTACCCCTGAATCACTGCCGCAGGGTTCTGCAGCCCTAGCGGTCTGCCTGTGCACCAAGAGAGCTGATTGGCTCTCTGCAACCCTAGCAATCTGCCTGTGCACCAAGAGAGCTCATTGGCTCTTTGCAGCCATAGCAGTCTGCCTGTGTACCAAGAGAGCTCATTGGCTCTCTGCAGCCCTCGTGGTCTACCTGTGTTCCAAGAGAGCTGATATCTTGGATATAGCTGAGCTCTATGAGGCAAGGGCTTCATAGTTGCAGAATTCCACTACACTGTCTTCTCTGTTTTCACTACACTGTTTTATCGACTTTAACTACTAATATTAACACTGCGGTAGTTCCCCAGTTTTCTAAAGGAGCATACAGGCCATGCTAAACTACACCTGGTTATTTTAGCAAGCTAAACGATTGTAATTATATGGAAGGGCAACATCTGCAAGAGTGGGCAAATTAGACTGCACCTTGACTGCCTGATGGATTTATTGCCTATTATCAAATCCTCACAGTGGTGTGTTTCTGTGTAAATGCTTTTTGAAAGTGGTTTGGAATTGGAAGTATTATCACTACCACTACTGGTAGTAGCTACAAGGGTGACATTTTGGTCACTTCAAGTGCATACTTGAAGAAACAGCACTCCGTTTAATGACTATGATGAGTATGTAAGTACTACACATCTAGGAAGCTTTTCTGCTCAACAGTCACTCACATAAGTAATCATGTCACAGTGAAAGGCAAAGGTGCTTCACTGCTTCTCCACTGACAGTTTCTCATGCTGATGCAAGCCAACTGTAGCATTGAACTTAGTCTAAACTCAGTCGAAACTTTGATAAGTCCCTCTTCAATGACTGCAAACTACTATCAGAAATAGTTTCACCCATACACATCAAAGTTGACCATCCTGCATATCAGTTAAATCCACCCTGGGAACTGTCACTAGCTTAATGTTTTAGCTCATTTTTAAAAAAGCTCTTCCCTTGTTGAGATCTGTGTGTCACACTGGAGGAAACCATGGTCAGTGTGCGCAGTGAGCTCTATCAAAGAAAGGAGAGAAAGCCTTACTGAACCTCTGCCATTTTCTGTATGGGCTTCAATAATATCTCTTAAACTGGACCTGACAGAAAGTACTCAGTAGGACTTAACAAGGACATGCTAGTTCAACATACTCACAAGGCTTGGCGCATGCAACTCCCTGCTTTTAATTTCACATGGGCCTAAAGGATGTGTAGTTCCAATGGTTTTATACACATAGTCATAGCCATGTGTTCTGTCTGACAGCTGTGAACTTGGCGGTAAATACTTCTCTCCAACCTCTTTTATGAGTTTAATTTGTACCTTGACTTGAAATACGAGCTCATTTCCGCCCATGCTGAACTGCGACTCGAACAGTATGGTGAATTTCTCCTCCGTGACTGACTCAGCCCCTCGTCTGTCTGAGCGCTTGATCCGTTTTAGAGACTGCCGAAGGGACAAATCAAAGAATTTGTCATTTCAGAGGCTGTACCCAAGATCAGACAAACAATAATTTCAAATAATACGACAGCATTGTAATATCTGAAAGCAGCAATAATGTGTCCAATATTGAAATATATTGTGAAGTGCTGCAATATATTGATTATTTCATAATATATTCAATTTTCATAAGGGCTGTAATTACAGAGAGGGAGAAAGATCACATAACTGATGGAAAAGATCAGACAGTTTATACTTTTCCAGGTGAAAGAGAGGATATAACTAGCCATGTTGGCTCCAAGGGAATTTATCGCCATGGCCTCCATCAAAACACTGAAAACAGCTGGAGGCCAACAGCATTGAGGTGCTCTGTTGGGAGAGGCTGGCCCTATTCTTTCACAAGGCCATGCCTCAGTTTAGACTTCAGAAGAATATTTATTCGGATGGATACCCTTTCACAGAAACTCGGCCAAAGGGAAGAGATAATGGCCCACTCCTGTGGAAAATCTGCCCTGTTAGTTTAACTTTTTCTTTCGAAGACGTAAATAGGCAGTGTGGGAATCGAGCTCTGCTTTGATGCAAGTCTCTCATGTAAATATTCAAAGCAACATGTCAAAGAAAATGGATAGGAATGAAGATAAGCATCGGAAAACCAACACACAGCCCATTGTGAGAAAATGTAGGCACAGCCCAATGTAGGCACTTCTTCTTTAAGATACTCAGTAAGCAGTTTCCACCATGCTGGACACTCTGGTCATCTTGTAACATAATAGGTTTCATGCACGTCATGAGGTCCTCCAACCTGTAGGTTAGGGTGTGTACGTCTGGTATGTGCCAAACTATAGACCATTTCCTGGATAGATTTCAAAAGGGCTGGTTTTCTAGGGCTGTGTCCCAATCAGAGTACAAGCAGACTGTGTACTGTTTACTGGATACTGTTTAGTACACGACATGCAGTATGCAGAAACTATCCTCCATACTATTTTCCAACTGTACTGTGGAAGTGTCATAAGATGGCCATGCTCACGTGTGTTGTTGTTGTTGAAGGAAAATGTCAGTGAAGCCACCTCTATTTTAAAGCAAAGCTGCGCCTCACATTTATGGGACCAAAATGGTTGTTTACTTACTGAAATGTATGCTCCTGAATATACTCAGCGAAACCCCGGAAATAAGTATCTCATCTAGGTATTTTAATTACAATATATTAAGTGAAATTTTCACCTACTTAACTTTTTCATCCAGTGTACTCAATAGTATGGAAGGGCGCTGATTCAGACACAGCCTAGGAAGTGGTAGAAGAAAGAGCTTGCTAGCTACAGCCACGTGCTTATGGGATTAGAGGTGTTTGATAAAAAAAACTGGAAAGCTTAAGTGCTTTGCGTCTAGTTTCGTGCTGGAAATCATGAACTTGAGCATTTGGACTTTTCAAAAGTGTACGGACAAATGGAGTGAAGATACATCAGATTCAAAGTTACAGTTATCTACAGATGTGGACTTACTAACTGTTTACGTGGGACCCATGTTATAGAACAAGTCTTTGTGATTACAATGAGACCAAGATATTGTTTTTATCATTTACGGTTGTCAAACTGTAGGTCTCGAAAGTAGAGGTGGGTAGGCCAAAAGTGGTGTGAAAATGGACACATTGTCCCTAATGTTCTTAATTGATGTTGTGTTTTTTTCTCTCAAAAGTATACCAAAGGTCATTACTCCAAGGTTACATTATGGGTGTCAAATATCAGAAAGATAAAGATTGAAAAGGAGCCATTTTCCCCCAGAATTTGCCTAGAATGGGATTAGGGAATGGGATAGGAATGGGATGAAATTTTTTAAATTTTTTTCTTGAAAAATGTGATATTTTTCTTGGATATCTGATATATTGTCATTACATTATATACGTATAGACTTATTTAATGACTTGAACTTGAATTCGTATTTACCTTTTAGGGTCGTTTTAACGCACTTGTTCCTAGTTTGAAAATGCACTATGTACGTCACTCTGGATAAGAGCATCTGCCAAATGACTATAATGTAATGTAATGTAAAAATGACTTGCTTACAATGTTCCTGAAGGGGTGCCCTGACTTACTCACCATGTTCCTGAAGTGGGCGCTGAGCGTGCCTGTGGTTTGGTGGTACTCCATCACGCAGTTGTTATTGAGGATCTCCCCACTGCTCTCACTGGAACAGAGTAAACATGAGCAGCGATGCTTGCTATCTTCTCCGCGCAGTGTAGCCTATGTTACAAGGGTCAACAAAAATAAAATACTGGGACAGTGAACTAGACTGAGGGAAGAGGCTGGGAGGGTGTGGCCTCAACTGAGGGAAGGGGTTGGGCAAGACTTACTTTCTGGTGTTCTCGTTGTTCCGCAGAGCTTTGGCTTGCTGTTCGCTGATGATGGTGGCCTTGACCTGAGGCGGATTCATGTGCACCGTAAGCTTCCCCCCCACCAGGAGCCGGACGGTGGCCGCAAATTTTGTCTGAGTTTTCAGAACCTGTGGGGGCTGCTTCTCAATGATAAAGGTGCTGTGGGGAATATAGGAATACACAACCTGAGCCAGTCAAAATAACCAATGGCTAATGGGAGTGGAGGAGACACAACCAAGTCAAAATAACCAATGACCAATTAAAGCACAGGAGACAAGCTTGAGCCAGACAGGGCTGGTTATATAGCACCAGAATTTCAGGTAAGTTTCCAGAATTGTCTGAAGTTAATTTCCTGAACTTAAATAAAATTGACTGGAGTGGCACTAAACAGAACTGAATAAAATATTTAAAATACAGTACTTTTGAAATCCCTTGCACACAACAAATCAAACGATCAATCTGTGAATCTAGCTAAGTTTTTGGAAAGTGGTCTGGAATGTTCTGGAAAGTCTACTTTGATCATTTTTTTCAGGTTTATAACCCTACGGTACTCTAAGGAGAGAGTATCTTGGGTCATGACTAATTCTGTTCTAAATGGACTCAATTTCTCTTCTGCCACATAACAGCTGAGGGTGTAATTTAAGCAAAGTGAATCAACAGGAAACTGAATCTAAAAACATTGCTAGCATAACAACCTAATGTGCACAACACCTAACTCTGCTGACCTTCACAGGACGTGCAGTGAATCTGCATCCAGTACTAATTCATTTTTATGAATGTATCCAAAAGTGAGCTTTCCACGTTCAGTTTGTTTATACAAAATGCAAAAAACCTGAAGCATGTAAGTCCCATTACAGGCAATCCACATACATGTGAGCAGGCACTGAGGGGAAGACCAAGAAGCTTGCTTAAAAAGGAACTCTTTCAGCCCAAATAATTGTTAGCCCTACCTTTAGACTAATTTATCTCTCATTTCTGATGCTTCGCAAATAATAATTTGGCTTACAACAAAGAAGACAAATTATGTCACCTGGGACTAATGCCTATGAGCCCCCCCCCCCCATTGCAGAGAATGGATTCAGAAAATATAGTGGTAGCTGCAGTTCACAATGAAACAATGAAAACAAGACTCCATGTCAACGAGGCTGTTAATTGTGCACTGTGGAAAATCAGTTTGATTTTGAATCTCACGGCACACACAAGTCAATGGCACCTGTGGGCATTTCAAATCAGGATCGCACTGTGGCTGAGCACTGGAAGTCTACCCATGCATGAAAAACTGAACCCAATAAACTAAAACGATAAAACGGCAATCTGGACACTGTCATGTCATTGGCACGACAGGTACTGCAGTGTGTAAACCACAGCACTGTGTTCATTTTCCTGCCTGAACGTGCAGTACAGTTGGTGCAGGTGAAGGTGACCAGTGTGGACCAGGGTAGAATGGCTAAAGACATGGGACACAGCAACTGTAGAGGAGTGCAAGTTGTTCATCTAAAGTGCTAAATACAGGACATAGGGAATCCTGTACATAATAATAATAATAATAATATTATTATTATTATTACAAACTGTATTATTATCAGGCACAATATTGTTATTGTTCAGATTTTTTTCTCCCACCAAAGTGTCCATACAAAACTCTCATGGTGGTGCTAAAGCAGTGTTTTGATTTTACAACAGTCATACCGTAAGCTGGAGAGACATGAAAATTAATAATGGGTTTTTGTGAAAACACTTAAAAGGATATCTCTTCTATAGCTGTTCATCTTATCAAAGTGCACCTTTCACAAATGTGCTCCTCCATTAAAAAAGGCATCGTAATAGAGCCACTATGCAAAAAAGCATGGCCGTAGTAAGCCATCAAATTTATAGCCAGAATCTATTTTTAACTGTGGCAAGAAAACATTCTAAAATCGTTTTTACACTTTATACCAGATGTGGTGTTTGATAATATCGACTGTATATGCACTAGCACATTTTAACCCTTTGAGGTGTAAGATCACAAATAGGTGATTAGAATGTTCATAACTGAACATTCTAATGCTGATGTAACAATCAGTACTGCTAATTCAAATAATGGAGTTCTAGAACACTGACTTAAGAGTTTTGAAAAAAACCTACTCTATAAAAAGGTTAAAACTGCAACCAGCAGAGACTGTAGCATCATCTTCCGTGGTAACTGCTGTTGCCCTGGGCAAGGGCACACACTCCTTCCACAGGGCTGGGGAAAGACCTGTGGCACGTAGAGCGAGACGGACACCTGCTCACCTGGTCACCAGAGTGGAGATGATGTCGGTGACGGTGCTATTGAGCTCGGTCAGCAGCTCCTCGATGGGACCTGGGATAGGCAGCTGTTGTCTGAGGTGCTCAGCCCGGCGGATCTGCTGCCGGTTCTGCCAGATCATCTCCGCTAGCTTCTCACACCTGAGCAGATCAATAAACCAGATTCAACACTTTAAATATCGCCAAACATAAAAGAGATTCAGCACCTTTAATACCACTAAATACAACAGATCAAACAGCTTTAATACCACCACGCACAACAGATTCAACACTTTAATACTGCCAAACAAAACGGTTCCAACATCTAGAAGATGGCACTCAGTAGAGCGCATACCTCTGCTAAAAGTGTGTAATTGAGATGATATGCCAGTTCCATGTGTTGGATATTCACCAAAAGTTAATCATTTCTTCCATGTCCCATTAGAAACTTGTTTCACATGAGGAGATGCACATATGTACACATTTTCATGACTGTAACTCAAACAAAACATGATATATACCTGTTCAAATTCTATCCACTGTTAAGAATTTTAGCCGGTTATCACACACCACATGGCCAATGAGCACCATATTTGTTCAGTGGTCAGAAATGAGCTCTCCAACTCCCCCATTTGTTTGATTGGGCCAATAACGTAGGATTTGCCTCTTGTGTCTGCTTATAGGCACACAATGTTTCATGGTGTTATGTGAATCCATTTGGAAGTTATATGCTTTTTTGTGAAAAGCCACGCCCCTCTGTCACGCCCCCCTTAGTCCATTCTGTGAAAAAAGTTCTTCCTTGCCCCATGCTTTCCACAAAGTTTAATGCAAATTAGTATTAAAAACATTTTTTATCCATAGTTTTCTTTTGTTCTCCTGATTTGCAGCACATACTGACCATGATGTCACCATCATAAACCTAGGACAATTAATTTGTGTGAAAATGTATTAGGTCTCCCTGCCCCCCCCCTCCAAACCTATGAGTATGGTTATAGTAAAAAAAAAAATATATATAGACAAATTTGACTATGTGAAATGCAATGAATAAGCAATAGACTAGGCCAGTATACAGTATATGAGGTGAATTAGTGCACATTTTTCAAATGTTTTATTTGGCTATGTTGAGAAAAAATTCATGAATCCTTATTTGGCTGTATGTGAACTTTTATACAGATATAAAGTACAGATATAGATATATACGTATAGATATACCATTAATGTAGTGCACTTGCATATAAATCATCACGTATAAAATGGCTGTCAATACATTACAAACTGACATTTAAAGGAGGTCGTTGGACAATCTAGTAGGTTGCTTATGTGGGAGTTTACTGTACAATTAAAGAAGTGCAGGTGTAGGTTGCTGGTTTGCAGACTGTGTAGTCCATGAAGGGCAACAACTGTGAGGTGAGGTGACCCCACAATGAGGTCTCCCCAGGACTACAGGAGGTCCAAACCACCTCTTGGGTGACCCCATGGTGAACACTCACAAGGACTGCTGGAGGTCCAGACCACCTCTTTCGTGACCCCATGGTGAACACTCACAAGGACTGCTGGAGATCCAGACCACCTCTTGGGTGACCCCATGGTGAACACTCACAAGGACTGCTGGAGGTCCAGACCACCTCTTGGGGAGCCCATGGTGAACACTCAGAAGGACTGCTGGAAGTCCAGACCACCACTTGGGTGAGCCCATGGTGAATACTCACGAGGACTGCAGGATGTCCAGACCACCCTCAGGAGGGCCCCCATTGCCTGCCAGCTGCTGCCTTCTCTTCCACTGAATGAGCTCATCGTCCAGGATGACCGTCTGCTGCTTCCTCAGAAGCTGCAGGGTGTTCTGGTGCTTCTCAGCCAGGTCCTGAACGGACGCACGCACACACACACACACACACACGCACGCACGCCCGCACACATACACATATACAAACACACACCCATACACATTTTGGCCTTGCGGGTGAGCTGGCCTACCAGTCTGTATTTCTGTAGCATGTTGGCCTCGTGGGTGAGCTGGCCTACCAGTCTGTATTTCTGTAGTGTGTTGGCCTCGCGCGTGAGCCAGGCTTCCACAGTGGCCCTCTTGCTCTGCAGACTGGGTTCCCTCAGCAGGCGGTCAGCAGGGGGCAGTGTGGCCAGGCTGGACAGCTGAGCTGAAGAGAGAGAGAAAGTTGGAGAAGATGAGGGTAAACACCCTGTCACATACACACATCTGTCATACACACACTCTGGGCCAGATTCTGAGATGGTCAACTTAAGTCATGCACTTAAGTGCTTTTCTTGCGCGGATTTAACGTGGTCTGAGATACGCCGTATTCTAACCTATGCTACGCGGGCGCATTTCTCAAAATGTGGGTGGCACAGGGCATGATATTCTAATGACCTGTTTCTTGTACCTGCCCCCTGGGTTGCCAGCTTTCTACTAAAAAAATATTTGTGGGGGTATACATTTTCAACGTGTCAGTGACAGTGCCTTTAATAACCACATTTGCCTTTGTGAAATCCTGCCTTTGAGCATCGTAGTTGCTCTTGCGTGACGGGGTAGGCAGTGAAAGATTTTTGTGAAAGATGCTGTATTTTTCATAATCATCCATTGGCGGCGCTAGACATAAACCACCTTTCTTTCCAAACAAAATTGCGCGGAATATGAGCTATATATGAGCAGACTGAATGCGCAGTCATCCTGTATGCGCAGAATTACCCTGTATGCACAGATTGAATGTACAGACTCACCCTGTATGCGCAGATTCACTGTGTATGTGCAGATTGAATGTGCAGTCATCCTGTATGCACAGACGTACCCTGTATGCATAGATTGAAGGCTGAAACACCCTGTATGTGCAGACTTACCCTGATGCGCAGATTGAATGTGCAGACTCACCCTGTATGTGCAGATTGGATGTGCAGACTCACCCTGTAGGTGCAGGCTGAATACACAGACTCACCCTGCATGCGCAGATTCACCCTTTTTGTGCAGACACTCCCTGTATGCGCAGACTCAACTTGTATGCTCAGACTGAATGCACAGACTCACCTTGTATGCGCAGGCTCTCCTGGTACTGTATAATGAAGTACTCCTGGTTGTGTTGCAACTTGCGCAGGTCATTCTCTGTGTCGTGTGTCAGGGCTCGCAGTTCCTCAAACGCCTGACTGATCTGCTGGTACTTCTGAGACATGCTGTCCATCATCCTGCCCATCGAAGAGCTTGACTGCCAATCAGAGAGGAGGAATCACAACTATGGTCACAGTATAAGACATTTCATTGGACACAGAGATCCATTATCATGAAGTGGTGTGTGTGAGGGTGTGTGGTGAGCTGCAGTTCTCATGGTGCGTGAGGGTGTGTGTGAGGTTGTGTGGTGAGCTGCAGTTCTCATGGTGTGTGAGGGTGTGTGTGAGGTTGTGTGGGGAGCTGCAGTTCTCATGGTGTGTGTGAGGTTGTGTGGGGAGCTGCAGTTCTCATGGTGTGTGTGAGGTTCTGTGGGGAGCTGCAGTTCTCATGGTGTGTGAGGGTGTGTGTGAGGTTGTGTGGGGAGCTGCAGTTCTCATGGTGTGTGTGAGGTTCTGTGGGGAGCTGCAGTTCTCATGGTGCGTGAGGGTGTGTGTGAGGTTGTGTGGGGAGCTGCAGTTCTCATGGTGTGTGAGGGTGTGTGTGAGGTTGTGTGGGGAGCTGCAGTTCTCATGGTGCGCGAGGGTGTGTGTGAGGTTGTGTGGGGAGCTGCAGTTCTCATGGTGCGCGAGGGTGTGTGTGAGGTTGTGTGGGGAGCTGCAGTTCTCATGGTGTGTGAGGGTGTGTGTGAGGTTGTGTGGGGAGCTGCAGTTCTCATGGTGTGTGAGGGTGTGTGTGAGGTTCTGTGGGGAGCTGCAGTTCTCATGGTGCGTGAGGGTGTGTGTGAGGTTGTGTGGGGAGCTGCAGTTCTCATGGTGTGTGAGGGTGTGTGTGAGGTTGTGTGGGGAGCTGCAGTTCTCATGGTGCGTGAGGGTGTGTGTGAGGTTGTGTGGGGAGCTGCAGTTCTCATGGTGTGTGAGGGTGTGTGTGAGGTTCTGTGGGGAGCTGCAGTTCTCATGGTGCGTGAGGGTGTGTGTGAGGTTGTGTGGGGAGCTGCAGTTCTCATGGTGTGTGAGGGTGTGTGAGGTTCTGTGGGGAGCTGCAGTTCTCATGGTGTGTGAGGGTGTGTGTGAGGTTGTGTGGGGAGCTGCAGTTCTCATGGTGTGTGAGGGTGTGTGTGAGGTTGCATGGGGAGCTGCAGTACTCACGCTGGTGGCTTCCTGCAGCAGCCTCTTCTCCATGTACAGGATGTGCCTGATGCATCTCACCAGCTCCAGCGGACACCGGTCATACGTGCTCTGCACAGAGAAGAAAGGGCCATGCGTGACCACGGTCAAACAGAGAGAACCAGCGCTTCAGACGGATGTGTATGTGTGTGTTTGAGCGTGTGTGTGTGTGCATGCTTGTGTGTGTGTCTGCATGTGTGTGTGTGTGTGTGTGTGTGTGTGCGAGTGTGTGTGTGTCTGTGTGTGTGTGTGTGTGTGTGTGTGTGTGTGTGTGTGTGTGTGTGTGTGTGTGTGTGTGTGTGTGTGTGTGTGTGTGTGTTTGTGTGTCTATTTATGTCCATGAAAGCGCTTACCTTGAGCTGGCTGGCATAGTGACCCAGTTTAATCTTCAGCAGGAATCCGTCCTCGCCCACCTGATGGTCCGCCTTCTTCTGCAGCTGCTGGACCAGGCTGTCTAACATCCGTTTGGCCTTGACCTCCTCCTGCGGATTCTCCAGGTCCACAGAGTCCCTGCACATACAAACACTCAGGGGTACATCCACTGAGAAAACAGCAAGCACAGATGGTGCTCCTTATTGAGCAACAGCTGTAAAAGCAATGTGAACGATATTGCTGCTTCACTAAAACATTAAATGAAGATCAAGTAACCGTCTAACAACACCCAAATAATGAGTGATAAGTTTGCAAGTACAATAATATTTAATGTTTTTAGTTGCGGAACATGATGATAATGATAATCATCCACTGAGCTACATACAAGATTTGTTAAATGACCAGCGAATGTACCTCTTCGATATTTATTTAACCCTCATATTATGTTCGGGGTCAATTTTGCAATGTTGCAATGCAATGTTTGATGTCTCTTAAAAGCCAGTTAACCTTATTTTTTCATCTTCACACTATATGACTTTTTCTAATTTGTCGGGATTAAATAGTAAAAATGCAATAAACCTAATGCTATGTTTTCAAAAGTATACTCTGTATACAAAGGTGTTGTGTGAGGTCATTTGTGGGATAGCTGTAGAAAATGTAAGAATATATATACAACATTTTTATTTTTTATCCGTTTTTTTGTGGGTGATTCTGGTGGCACGTCCCCATACATGTTTTAAACTTCACAAACATCTCAATTTAGAGTCTGATGTTTCATCACAGATTTTTTATACTGAGGGATAAAAGGCTAATCAATTGGTAGACGCACAAACGGTGTCACAGAAAGTGTCAAAATATTTCTATTACAATACTTTTATGTCAGTTTAAACTTTTGGAGTCAATTTGACCCCAAAAATAAAAGGTGTCATAAAACGTCAACATAATATGAGTGTTAAATAACTCACTAACTCAGAGAATTGGCTCATATAGATTTTTAATAATGTAACGGTTATTGGAGTTGTCTAAATATCCATACAATGAAATAGCCTACTTAATCATAGCAGAAAATAAATTTAATTGGTGCATGTCATATTTACAATTCTAGAAATTCTAGATTCATCCTGTAATGATGAATAATTTCTGCCTCTGTTAACCCTAGCTCAGGAGATCTGCTGTCTTGTACCACAATCTAATGATAGTGGTAGTCTAGTAAACTCTCCAGCCAAATGATTAAGATCTGTTTGCCTTGACAATAACTGTTAATGCTGAAACAATTTAATGTTCTTGCCTCATCTTGCGTGTGCATCTTTTATGATTGTGGAACATCAGTATTACAAAAATTCTACTTATTACAAATAGATAATATGGAAAATTTTGAGGGGCAGGAAGGATTCATTTCATTCCCTAATTACCAAGAAAAACAAAACTGTTTATATTCAGGGGGTATTGTTGCTTGGACAGGACAGTGGGACTGGTTAGTGTTGTTAAGATAGAGCAGTGGGAGGGGTTATAATTGCTAATACAGAACAATGGGAGTGGCTAATGTTGTTAAGACAGAAGTGGGAGGGGTTAATGTTGCTAAGACAGAGAAGTGGGAGGGGCTAATGTTGCTAGGACAGAGCAATGGGAGGTTAAGGCCAGTCTTACTGACCACAGTTGGCTCTCGATCCACTGGGACAGGTAGTGGCGAACCTCGATGGGGAAATGCTGGCCATAAAGAGACTGCATTTGATGCAGAGCATCTCCCTGCAGCTGCTGAGCCTGGATCCACACCGCCATCTTACAAACCCTACAGAGAGAGAGAGTGACAGAGAGAGAGATAGAGAGACAGAGAGAGTGAGAATGTGAATTCACCAGAAAAAAGCCCAGGAGAGCTCTCCAACAAAAAACACAGAGTGCCTACTAATCAAGAGCTATGCCTCAAAACACTCTCTAGTATGAAAAAATACATCATATATATATATATATATTTTTCAATACACAACCGAAATTTAAACCAAATAGAGGAGGTGATTGACCTAAATTCTTTCTGGAATTTATATTTAAAAACTTTAACAAGAAATATAAAATCAATACATAATGAAAACAAATTTGGTATAAAAATTGGTAATTAAAGAACAGAATTCCGTGGAGTGAGGCAATGATGCTGCTTGAGTCCAACATTGTTCAATATTTACATCAATGAACTGGCAAAAACTGTTGGAGCAATCAACAGTATGGGATGACATTTGGCAAAAACCCTTTTAAATGCCCTAAGATCAGGTATTGAAGTTTGTAGTTTTAGTAGGGCTTTATAGATGAAGAGAAGGCAGCTTTTTTTCTTCTAACTGGTAAAGAATTGATATTGCTGCTATAATACGTGCTGTTCCCAGGTAGGGATAGTTTCTTGAGATCCTTTGAGACCTGACTGTCTGGTTTGGAATTAACTACTGAAGTCCATGGAGAGACCTACTCCACTATTAAATACCCTGTACTATAAAATGCACACTCCACTGAAATATCGGCTACTTCTCACAATTACACCAATAAATTACAAATGATGCAGAAGTTTAAGGAGGCGTATCCATGATCACATATGTCAGTGTACCGATTTATTTACGTTTTGAATGCTGATTGAATAAAATATATATATCATCAGTAATTCATTTGATAATAACTTTCAACTTGTGTATACAGTATGCAAACCTGACTTCAGTTGCACATACAGTTGCACTCGAAATTATTCAATCCCCTTCCCTTTTTTTATTGTGTTGTAGATTTAATTTTAAATGGATAAAATTGCCATTTTTGCCCATAAATCTACACTCAATAACCCATAATGACAAAGTGAAAACTTGTTTTTAGAAATTTTTGCAAATGTATTAAAAATCAAAAACTGAAATCTCTCATGTGCATAAGCATTCAAACCCTTTGCTTTAATGTATTTTTAAAGTATCATATTTCATATTTGATTGCATATCCTTTGCATGCTGTTACTTCCTGAAGTCTGTGACCCATCAACATGAAAAGACTCTTGATATCTTATTTTCAGGTACTGTTACAAGCGTTCTATAACCTCTCTGAATTTGAATGGATCTCTATGGGAATTGGGGGGTGAGACTAGATTCAGCTGTAAATTACACTGGTACATATGGAACACATGACTGGCGAAATAGCTGTAAGTTAGCAAGGGTCTAAGGTATCAAACTAGCCCCAAACCATCACTCTATGGCCAGATGAGTGTAGATTGATGGGCAAAAAACTTTATCCATTTAAAATTAAATCTACAACACAATAAAGTGTGCAAAAAGTGAAGGGGGTTGAATAGTTTTGAGTGCAACTGTATGTGCGTATCAGTTTTGCCAAACAGTACACATCCTTTCACAGGGAGGCAGGCAGGAAGTCAGCTGATCAGAGGGGAACCAAACAGGTACACCAACACGCCTGCAGTGCCAAGCCTCTTCCTGGGTAGCTGCACACAAGCCCACCCCCACTGTAGTTTCCCGTAAACGTGTAAACACCAGAGTGACAGTAACTGTTCGCGATTGGGATCCAGGGTTTGTCTGTGGTGTCTGAATGCCCTGCATAACCACAGAAAACAGAAAGGTTCTGGCAGGCTGGCTACAAACAAACATCACTCTGCTCTCTATGGGGCATACGATCAAACATCACTCCACCCTTAAAGCCCCAGGGAACTAATTTTCGTGATTGTCTTCTATTTAGGTTTATTTGCGTCTTGTGGACATACAATATGCATATACTTGTATTTTAAATAATTACTTTCTGATTTGTAAAAACTAATGCATTCCTGCATTAATGCCTTGCCAACTACAATCTCTGGTATAGCGCAGTTGATTTTTTAACAGAGAACTGAAGTGGGGCTTTAGTTGCCAGGGTAACCAACCAAACAATACCGTGGCATTCAACATGCGAGCTACCAACGTCAACTAGCTAGCTAACTAGCAGCAATACCCATGTCTTTATTGTTTATTGGAAGAAACAAATGTAATAACAAAGTTAAGAAGTGTGGTTTATTATTATATGGAAACTTGAAAACCCACCATTCCATCACCACCTGTGAAGCTAGAGAACGTGGGTTATCTGGTTGTGGAATTTCTTCACTCTCAAATTCAGCGCCGGTAGGTTCATAAATATTGTACAACCCCGATTCTCAACGCTTGTGCTATTTTGTATTTTTTGTTATGTGTGATGCCGAGTGTCTTCTTGGACAGAGGAATGTCAATCAAGCGTGTTCATTAGAATATTACGACCACGCCCCGACCGTCCTAATACAGGTCTGATCAGCTAATTCAGCTGTTTTTGAGCAGTGTTTAATCATATTTATACATATTTTTTACCATTCAAACTTTGGTGGATGCTTAATAACACATTCAAGTTTGATATCATACATACATTTTAACGATTTTAGGCTTTGTTCCCTGGGGCTTTAAGGGCCTACAATCAAACGTCACTCCACCCCTAAGGACCTACAACAAAACACCGCTCTGCTTCTTAAGCTGATGGCACACAGGCAATATTTTCAGGCAATATTGACAAGCAATGATTGCTGGAAATTTTCCTATTGATAAATCAATATCTGAACAAGTTTGATCGAGGCGAGCAATATTTATCTACCATCCAATCACAGACGAAAGTTTGGGTCACGTGACACCTGGGTCTTCCAAAAATAAATTTCAACAATGGCTGCCAAGTGGTGCGAGGAAACCGAAGGGATGCTCTGATCTCTTATAACTTTATTTATTTATTTATTACTGAGGTAGGTTATATTGATGTATTAGTCTAATGTTGAAATAAAGACCAACTTTTCATAAGTTATGGCATTCTTGACTTTTGATTGTAAATAATTGGTATTACTCAGTCACCGCCGTACTGACGAACCGAGTGACTTAACTAGCTAGCTAGCTAACTTTATTCAGCAGAACGTCTGCTTACTGATGAATACATCCATGAATGCTTCCGTCAAATTTAGAGATACGGTCAATTGAATTACATTGGCAGAAAGCTGTGGTTCTTGCCGTTCCGGGCACATATATACCTTTGTGGTGAGATGACGGTAAAGGTTTGAAACGGAGGTTAACAGGATCTGCAAAGATTCTTTTTTCAGTTATTGCCCCATTGCTACAGTGGCCCATACCCATTGTCCATTGTTGGCAATATTGTACAATATTGCTGGCAATATTGCCTGAAAATATTGCATGTGTACCATCAGCTTAAGGGCCTACAATCAAACATCACTCTGCCACTAAGGACCTCGAATGAAACATCACTCTGCTCTCTAAAGACCTAGAATCAAACATCACTCTGCCTCTAAGGACCTAGAATCAAACATCACTCTGCTCTCTAAGGACCTAGAATCAAACATCACTCTGCCACTAAGGACCTAGAATCAAACATTACTCTGCTCTCTAAAGACCTAGAATCAAACATCACTCTGCCTCTAAGGACCTAGAATCAAACATCACTCTGAAACTAAGGACCTAGAATCAAACATCACTCTGCTCTCTAAATACCTAGAATCAAACATCACTCTGCCTCTAAGGACCTAGAATCAAACATCACTCTGCTCTCTAAGGACCTAGAATCAAACATCACTCTGCCACTAAGGACCTAGAATCAAACATCACTCTGCTCTCTAAAGACCTAGAATCAAACGTCACTCTGCCTCTAAGGACCTAGAATCAAACATCACGCTGCCTCTAAGGACCTAGAATCAAACATCACTCTGCCTCTAAGGACCTAGAATCAAACATCACTCTGCCTCTAAGGACCTAGAATCAAACATCACTCTGCTCTCTAATGGGCCACCATCAAAGCATCTTATTGCTCAGAATCTCCATGGAACCACAAGCTGCTTACCTCAGTGTTCAGCTCTCTGCTAGCATGTAAAAGCAGAATATTCTGGAGAGGAACACTACAGACCTGGCCAAATAGAGAAAAGGAAATGTTTTAAGTCTTACAGAAGGCTGGCAGACGCCATACAATTAGATGTTTCTAAATGCTCTTAAAGGGATAGTTCACTTCCTAGAGTGTGATATTATATCAGTGTTATTGTACATTTCTTTATTTGGCCAGACAGACTCATAGAGAAGTTTCTGATGACATGATGGCTTTGCAATGGCTGGTATAGGGGCATTTGTGGATTCATGGTTTAAAGCAAAAATACACTTCAAGTAACTACACAGCAGATTGTACAGCAATGTTATATTTCCAAAGAATTGATCAGTTTAATAGCTTTTATTCACAATTACAAACATAAATGTCACTTTTTTATTGTGCAGGGACAGCTTTCCTTGGGATCTCCAGTTGAATTGATCCTGAGCACCTCAAAGTGCCTTAGGAAGTAGTTCAAACTGAAATAACATTTAACATAATTTTTTGAAAAATAGTCAGGTAATATACACACATACAACCTCTGGAAATACTTGTTCTGACACTGATGCATCTGAAGGTCTTGGTCAGAATCCGATTAGGGTTGTCAACTGTCCCAGGAGATTCCCAAAATTGTTTATCCCAGACAGGACACTCTCTGTCTTGTGTTTATTGCTTTGGTGAGTTGTGGTGCATGAATACGGTGCACAACAGTCAGTCAGCATACCGGAGTATAAAATTAATAACATTACACACAACTCCCTACCACCCAACAACAATATCATCAGAACCCGTAGTGTCGTACTGAATCTGCAAAAAAATCTGTAACACCTTGCTCTCTCCTAATGAGCTGTTCCACCTCCATTCAACCCTGAAATATCTGCAGTAGAAAGTTTCATTGTGGAATGACTACCCTAATCAGACTCATTATCTGTAATGTGAACAGCAGATTTTTTTTTAATTATGAACTTTAGTTCGTAATTGTGAACTTTAGTTTGTTATTAAGACATTAGTCAAAGCCTTACTTGAGCCTCAGTATGAAAGGTGGGGTCGACTGGAGGTGATTGAGGCCAAACTCCTCGTGATAGTGTTCCTGCGCCCTCAGATCTCAGAGCACACAAAGGCATAAATGTTTTGGACTACATGCATGTGGCACCATTTGTCAAAGCATACTTTCTGAAAGTGTTTTCTCTGACTGCAGCCCTTCAAATGAGGCCATTTCCAGTACATCCAATCAGATCCAGTGTGCTTCCTTGTGGTGAAACAATAGACTGTAGAGAAAATATTGACAAAGTAACAGTGACGTCACCCAATGATTTTCCATGGGCTTGTGATAGGCGTTTTGAAGCCACGGAATTGCAGCTTTGTGCTGCCATGTTGTCGAGTAAGCACCTGAGATACTAGTGATGCGCGGTTACTAGGAAGTGCCGCAAACTGGATTCATCCACAAAATATTAAAATATTGCCCAACCGACACAATAACTTAACAAATCAGCACATGGGGAGACATTACACGAAGTAAAAGCACCTATTGTGACTACATGTTCTTGTGGGAAATATTTATTGACTTTTACTATTTTTACCACATTGGTACCATTGACTTAAACTGAAAAGGGTGGCTGAAACACCTATATTGGAGCCAACCGCATTGGCACCAGAGAGCAACCCTCTCAACAAGACCAGGGAATGAGCTTCAAGAGCGAAGCCTTAAATAAAAGAAGGTCTCTTCCAAGCTACACATGGAGGGCCCACACATCCTTCTCCTTTAAAGCAGCTGACTCAAAACCGAGTCCTGTAGATTCAGCTAACAGAGCTGTGAGCCACCACCGTCAATGTCCATACTGACTTCAATGGAACTGTCTAATTCTGTGCCATCGTCTGATACTACAGCTCAGCATTGCTACAACAGTACTGTAACTTAAGGTAAATACACTGTATATTTTCTGCATTTTACAGTATATTGACCAAGAAAATATGCATTATTCATAACTATCCGTCACCGGCTAGCAGCAAGTCCTGCTGACTAGCTTCAAGAAATGCTGAATAGCTATTGATCTTAGCTGACTATAAAAAAAAACCTGTCTTTGTGGGTGAGCTACAAACTGCCTGAGATTGGACAGAGCAGCCCTGTGAGTTTCCCTGTGATGCGCTCAGATATTTGCCGTCCCCTGTGATGTGACCAACAGCAATGCAATTTTATTAATTCCACTGACAGGCTAGAGACGAGCAGCCATACATTCCTCCCATGGCTCTTATTGATAATAGGTCTAATTTCACTTCATAACAGTAAACTACAAGCATTTTCTAGACACTAGGGAGCCAAACCTGCTAGCTACTTTGGCTTCACACAGTGCAGTGTACTGCTGTAAACTGATTTTCATACAGTTTATATTGCTGACAATAACATACCCCGCGCTGTCAGCAATAGAAACTCCTCCATCCACCTATATGCAGATGACACATTTATATTCAGTTGGCCCCTCACCGGATTCTGTTCTGACCTCACTTCAAGAAAGCTTTCAGAACATTCAACATGCCTTCTCTAACCTCGACCATGTCGTTAACAGCTCTAAAAACCAAAGTCATGTGGTTTGGTAGGAAGAACACTACTACCCCCTCTGGCGCTATAACTACCTGTGATGGCTCAAAACGTGAGACAGTCACTTCACTTGGGAATATGGCTAGACAGCACCTTATCCTTCTCATTACACATATCCAAATTACAGGCAAAATTTAAATCCAGACTTGTTAAATCCAAAACTCCACCTTATCTGCAAATTCCCTTACCATACTCCTACTCTACATACAATACCCGGTCTTCCAATCACATACTCCTAAAAGTTCCTAAAACAAACACCTCACTTGATTGCTCTGCTTTCAAACATGCTGCGCCCAATGACTGGAATGAGTTACAAAAATCTCTACAACTGCACAATTTCATCTCACTAACGGCTTTCAATGACTATCATGGACATGCTCACAGAGACCTGCAACTGCTTTCCATCCTCACAATAATACCCAATACTTGATAGTTGTCTCTTGTCTGCCCCAGCGCCTGTCTTAATTGTGCGTATGTCCTGTCCCATATGAATTTACTGTCTTGTTTGTTTTTGTGCTGATGTTTTTTTTATATTCATATGCTTGCCATTATGTATTGTCTTATGCCTTTGCATTGCATCATGTTTGCTGCCTGCTTGTCCCTGTTACACTTGCTGCCTTGTCTGTCTTGTTTTTGCCATTTGCTATATGTCACTGTTATTGGTCTGTCCCTCTTTGTTGGATGTTTGGTCTGTTTTTAACATTTTTATCCCCTCCCTTTCCCCTCAAGAGGCTAATTACCTCTTGCCAGGCTGTCTTTGTAAATAATAATTTGTTCTTAAGGGATCTGCCTGGTTAAATGAAGGTAAAAAAAATAAAAAAAATAAAAATAAACTGCACTTAATAGAATAGAATAGAATAACTTTTATTTTCCCGCTAGGGAACTTCAGTTGTAGCCCCAGCAGCAACAAAAAAGACATAGACAGTGGGGCAGACCCACAACACACAAACATATCAAAGACATTCAATATAATCATTGCATTAATCAAACTAATTAAGTGAATTAAAGTGGAATACAGCCATGATTAAAAATAGCCCCCGCTGTCCCGAGATGTCCAGTGTCATTATTAAGCAGTCCAACACACAAACTCCGGCTCCAGTGCCTCCACGACTTTCCTCCATACACGCAGTGTTGTGGTCTCTGTACACTGTCGAAACGGAGCACTGAACTGCGTTAGCCTTCCCAGTCCTCGCCTCACTCCTCCCCCATATTATCTTCTCCTTTCTCTTCCCTGGTGGCCTTTTGAACATTGCCTGCAGTCCTAGATCAGTCCCGAGTCCCAATATCTTTAACTCCGGTAAAGAACGATGGTAAATTTTGTGTAATTTTTTATCTAAACAAGTATGTTGTGCTTTGCATTGTTTTATGTATTATTGTAGTGCATTTGCCGTATTTGGGGATTTATATGTGTACATGTGGGCTGTGGAGCCTGTGTTTCCTCTGGGAATGTTAATATTGTGGGACTGGAGGCAGGAAGAATGGCATGAACTGGCATTGTTTGAACTGTCTTTATAGTAGCAAAAGCCCGGACAATTGCTGGCCCCCCCCCCCCCTAGACTTTTGTGGCTATAAAAGGGCCTCCAAACTGTGTTGATATCGAGAGCAGCCATACAGAGCCTTCAGAAGCTCTGGAGGAACGGGCTTACTGAACTTGTTCAACGCTCCCCAAGTATTCCCTGCAGGGATATACTGTAGTTGGGGAACTACCTTGTATGTATTTGCGGCTGAACTGAATGTGGCCGCAACACTGATTTGTGAATGCTGGTGTTGTTTCAGCTGCTGCTGCGTGGCGTGATAGGGAGGAATGTGGCTGGGTACAGAGGAACACCCTATGGCTTCATGCTCTGATACCTATTTGGGTGACTACTGTGAGGAGGTGAGACTGGTGGCATGTGGTGTCTGGCAAGGCGGAATGGTGTGGGCAGTTGGGTTCGTATGAGTATGAGGAGGATTACGGGCAGACCAGTGCCGTTCCTGTTCCTGTTTCCTGTTTGGTGGTTGAGTTGGGAAAGTTTGGAGGCCTCCATGCTGCCGGCATATTCCAACAGACACAGAAAATAACAACATTAACTATTTCGATAACTTTTGGCTATTTTTCATGTTTTTATAAATTCACAAGTTGTTCTTCTTCTTGCTGAAGAGATAGGCTGCCAACTACCTGCTTGGTGAGTGAGTCCGCCTATCAGGGAGTTGGAGCGGAGAAACAGACACGACTGAGAGGGATTGAATAAGTAATCCACTGAGCATGAAAAAAAAAACTCCCCGGCATAAGCCAACGTAAATCAACCAAGAGAAAACGTGGGCGAACAGTCACATGGACTAGAGTGGAAAAATAACAAACGGGAACAAAACCTCACGGCGTGAGGCAAACAAAAGACTACCCAGAATAACGGGCGAAAAGCTTGCAGACTCGAGCAGTAGAGAGAAAAATAGGAAACCAGGAAATGCCTCCAGCTCAAAACTATTATGAGCTAAACTAAAGAGGCCACAGAGGAAAAGATAAACGAAGGGAAGGCTCAGGAAAGAGTAAATGAAAAAAAAGAAAAGAAACCTCAGGATAAAACCTAAACTCTTAACTAAAGGAGTTCCTGCGTTACTTTAAACAAAAAGAAACACAGTCTCCCAGCCTATACCGATACCTGACTTTGTGTAGTGGCAATAAAGACACGAAAGCACAGAGACCGGAAGACGCAGCGCTTAAGAAGCCAGCAGGTGAAAGACAAAAAGTGCCGGAGCGGCGTAAACAACCCGGCACGGACACCGTCCCAAAGCTGCAAGGGAGCTTCCGCAAAAGAGAGGACGGCAACCTATAATACAGTGACACCGCAGAGTCGTGTTGGTTGGAGTTGTATGGTGGTTTGTGCTGCTCTGGCGCTGGCTTTGGCTGCCTGGTGGTAGTGTGTTTTGGCGATCAATCTAACCAGGTGCAAAATGGAAAACGGCAAAATGGCAATGGGGTGTGCTTTTAGTGCGATGTTTGTTGTTGTGTCCAGTGACGACTTTGTGGACGACTATAAATGTGAAAAGTGCAGGGAAATTGATGAACTGAAAGGTGTGCTATCAAGGCTAGTTTTAATAACATTTTGGTGGTCCTCTTCCACTCAAAACTCCACCGGGAGATGGTTTACACAGAGACGTAAAACTCGCCTGGTTCGCCCACCCTCTCTGGATCTCCCCCTAAGCACTAAGTTCTCCGTTTTTAATGACTCTATATCTGATGGAATAAAAGTCACCGAAACAAGGGACTGTGCGCAGTCAGACATTCTTTTAATTAGCGACTCAATAGTGCAGAATGTTTTTGTACTTCCCAAAAAAACATTTTTACAAAGGTTCACACAAAATGCCTCCCCGGAGCTAGAGTCCGCAATGTTCTTAATGTAGCTGAAAACTTGTTGTCTGGTGACTTTAGAAAGGTTAATAAAGTAATAATTCATGCATGTACAAATGATATTAGGTACAGAGAAACTGAGACCCCAGAGAATGATTTTCGTACATTAGTAAACCATTTTAAAGCCAGAAAAAGTCACTATTTCCGGTCCATTACCCATCATTAGACAGGGCTGTGAGTCCTTTAGTAGGCTCTTCTCTTTAAACTCCTTGGGCCTGATTTACTAAGACCTTTAGCATGTGTTTCATGTATTATTCTGGTATTTTTTCAGGTACTCTTACAAGCAATACTATAACCTCTCTGCAGTTGAATGGATCTCGATGGGAATTGGGGGGTAAAAAAAAAAAAAAGAATTTGATCAATAAAATTGTCAATCATTTCCTAGTTTGGTCTTTCGCCAGAAAAAACATTGAGATATTGGTTGGAGCTTGCTGTCTTATGCAATTTATTGGAAAGTTTTTCACACTCATTTGTCAATGGTCTCCATTGTCTCTGGCTCTGACAAATTTCTGAATGCAAGTATGGTCCAATTCAAAAATAATTCCACTCTATCCTTTGCTCCTACCCGTTGGTTCAAGTGTCTTCTCGTGTCCTTTCGGTGCTGCGTCACATCCTCCCGAGGGAAGTTTGCAAGTGAGGTTTACGAGGGCAGAACATTTAACGGACGGCAGCCCTGGTTCTATTATAATATTATAGTACACTTCTGCTCCTATATAGTACAACACTGCACCCATTAGTACAACACAATGCACAGTTCACTAAAAGGCACTGATAAATCAGTATGAAAGTGATTTTAAATATGGAACTGTCAGCCGCCTTAGAATAGAGAGCAAAGGATGAATAACGGTGACTACATTTAGCAAATTCTTAGAAAACGCTACAGGCTACAGTCCATATTTGGGCATTTCCATGGATCACATAAAGGCATCTAAAGAACACATTTCACAATATGGAGCACAAACTGTGTTACGATCATAGAACCAGCAGAAAAAACTCATTGTGATCCAGATGGAGGGATGTCACAGAATGAAAGAGGAAGTACGGTGATTAATTTAGTTTGAAGCGCCTGAACGAGAGGGATTAAACCAACATGGACAGTGACAGGCACAAACAGTCTTTGGTGCTATACTGTGGACTGATGCCGCAACCCTACCAAAAAAACAAAAACAAAACCGACAAACAAAAAAAACCATAAAAACACACATACAAACAGGATGGCACTCTTCACAAGGAGAAACTGACCCAACAGCATCTATTCTGCTCAGAAACAGCTGAAAAATGGAGAGGGAACTCATGGCCACATGACTGTATGACTGATTGTCATGAAGATGCAGTAATGGGATTTATATACTAGTTATTTTATGCTGATGATACTGATGCAGCACTCACAGAACAAAGAAATATGCATTTGAGAAAAGTGGGTGACAGGTGTGTGGAGTTCTGTAAGACCACCCTCAGTCCTGCAAAATGATCAGTAGCTTTATTATGTTTGACAAGTGTGTGTGTGTGTGTGTGCGCAAGTGGAGCTAAAAACCCCAGAGAGGAAGTGCATGTGGATGAACTGCAGGGAAACGGTTTAGCTGTGTTCAACACACGCACACATACACACACTCCACAGTCCTCCTGAGGCTAATTTAGAAATACTCTGTACTTCAAATGAAACATGAAATTTGTTATTTACATTCTGTAGGGCACATTTATTGTGATGTCAGTGTGCAACTCCAGGAATGTTCTGGAAATTACTGGCAGAGAGGAGGACTTAATTCATTACCCGGGAGAAAATAGAATAGCTATATCAACGTTTCCATAAGTTATAAAAGAGCAAGCTGGAACGACAACATGTTGGCAATCTACTGATGGGTGACAGACTCAAGATGAAAACCCTAACAAATCCAGCCAAACAGCAGTTTGTTCGCCATCTTCAACTCTTGATGCAAGCGAACATTAACGAATGCATTTAGTTATGAAGAGTCAGAACTCATGAATTATGCATGCTACTACTTGGCTAACAAACCTGGGATTGGGGTGGTGATGCAAAAAATGCAGGCAATCAACAAAAGTTCTGGAATTGTGCATTTTATGACACAAGCACCAAATTTCTCACAGAGAATAAAACAAGAGCTGAGGAAGAGTTTTAGCCATACAGCCATTGCTAATTTTACCGAGAATCCCAGTGGTGGCCATTTTCATTCTTGAAGCAGTCATATGTCCAATTAAACTCTGATGAAGTGAGCTCACACAACAGACCTCATGGGGATTGTAAATAAAATCCATGATGGCTCTATAGGTTAGAATCTTGCACTTGCCCTAATGCCCTGTATGTATGACAAAATTGAAGCTTAAATTAAAAAAATCTCCATACTGTCCATAATGTCCTCCACTGCTGACCCATATTAAAGTGGAGAGACTTCCACTGGCTCTAGTTAGAAGGACTTTTACTGAGAGACAAACTGGAACATTGGGCCTGGATGATGGATGCTGGATTTGTAGAGGGCCCTTATGCCCCATGAAGACCATGCTAACACAGGGGTACGGTGACATTTCTGGTTTTTGTTCCATCTGAGATTGAGAACAAGAGTTTGATGAATAATTAAGTCTGAGCCTGAATATTATATAGACTAGTGAAACATGGCCACCTGCATTCATTTAACCTGATGAATCCAGTTATGTAGTATTGGTTTGGATGGACCAAAAAACCAGGACTCACTCCGGCACTCCAGGACCAGGGTTGCCTACGCCTGTGCCTTCTCCATATTGGGGAGAAACAAAAAGGAGGGAATTTTTTTCCAGGCTTGTCAGAACTCTAGACTTGGAGTGTGTACTTTCTGACTAAATACACCCCCCCCCCCCCCCAGATAATTTAAAGTGGACCATAACGGTTAAACTTCCCCTGACAGAAAATGCGGTCCTCGGCTGTCTGCCGCAGCAGCAGAGAAGCTGAAGAACAGACACCACAGACTCTGGGCTCCTTTAAAGCAGGCCTAAAGACTCTTTTATACAGGAGAGCGTTCTGTTAGTTTTGTTTAGTGGTGTTTGTTTGTTTATGCCCCCCCTGCAGCACTTATCTCTTTTTTTCTGAAGTGTTTGTCCTCATCTTTGTTTTATGTATTTATCTTATTTTAATGCACTTCTGTAAATAGCACTTTGGGATTGTTTATTACGATGAAAAGCGCTTTATAAATAAAATGTATTATTATTATTATACGTGGTGATGAGGAGCGGAGCGAGGGAGCACGAAAGAGAGAGCGACAAGAGGGCCTCTATCCCCATCACTGTCAGGTAGGTACCGCCTATTCTCTCTCTCTCTCTCTCTCTCTCTCACACACACACACACACACACACACACCTTATCCCCATCACTGTCAAGTAGGTACCGCCTACACACACACAAACACACCCTTTACACCTGCAACCTGAAACCAATTCCAGATGTACCCACCTTTCGCGTCGACAACCAAACGCAGCTGACCACCCCTTTAAAACTGAACGCGCCTTATACCTGACCTCACTGACTGCACCTGGCCAGACGTTACTGAACCCATCCATAATTGTCAATGTCCTTCACAACTTCACAACAACTACATTGTTTGTTTGCCATTGAGTCTCTCCTGGTAAAATAAAAATGAAATGAAACATTGACATGCAGCTGCCGTACACATTTGTACACTACAATTCTGGAGGACACTGTATGTGTCAGAGATTGTCTGTCTTTATCCCTCTTCTGCACATAATCTCCCTTGTAATCTCTTTTACTGATCAGGTAATTGTATTCAGTGCACCGTCTCTGGTTACACGAGTTGGCTGTAAACCAAGCAGGAGCTCTCTTCTGTTGATTTGCCACAGTTGTAAATCCAACCCCTCCACAATAAAGTCTCATGCAAACCCACCAGTGTCACGAGGGAAGGCTCACTAATGGCTCCCCTGTTGAACTGCATGGATATTGGAATTGTACCATGATAACAGCGGGTTAAAGACAGCTTTGAGTGAGTTGCACAAAGCGTTGTCATGATGTTGTATTTAAGAGTCTTATATTCAAAAACTCTGTAATGTATAATGCCTTGCATATAAAACTCCTGACAATGCTGGGATTTCCCTGCACAATGTCCTATTGTCTTTTCTTTAATTCTGTATGCCCTGATGGATGTTGTTGCACATAACTGGTCTGGTATACTGTTCCTGACTGTTACAACCTGTGTGTTTTTAGTGTTACAATTAGGGAGGATGGGATGGACCCCAGTCAGTGTTTCCATGTAGACTGGATACATTATACAAACATAAGAAATGAAAGCAACATATAGCTATATAACTCTTTCATAAACACAAGATTTACTATTTACAATATAGTAATTTGGAAGATGCTATTAGCCAAAGTAACCTGGAGATCTAGTGGTATTTGCTACCATATTAAAGTGCATTTGACATGGTAGCAAATACCACTAGAGCTCCAGATAGGGAAAGTTATAATCAAATAAGTGCCAATGTCGAGACCTACAAAATAAAGGGAGAGAAGGGGTCGTTCATTGGACGTAGCTTGAAAAGGTGAGTTTTCATAATTTATGAAAAATAGTACATTCATAAGCACGACAAAGACATTTAAAATAAATATGTCAATAAGCACTTAATGAGCATAAGGTATTTGTCACTTGGTATGTCATGGTAATGTCACTTGCTGTATAATTGCTAAAATGACACACACAATATTCCTATTTGAGGTAGCTGACATAAGTAGTAGCTATGTAGTGCTTATGAAGGAGTTATGAAGCTCTTATGAAGGAAAATTCATACACAGTGTTACCATTTATTTGAAGGTATGTTCTAAATGTCCATGTTGATGTGATGCAGCCCATGACTAAGCTTGTTCCTGGCTTGTTCGGTAGGGGCTGGTGTGTTGGGGCCAATTCTGTAAAGCACTTGCACCCCATGGCCTGGAATTGGGTCCACAGTGTGTATCACAGTACAGTGTAGGCTTGGGCCAATATTCCATAATATCGTGTATATTATATTGTGATATTTCAGCGGGACTGCATCACGATATAACATTTTTGGATATCGCAGCTCAGCTGACAGACTGTAAAGCAAAGAGAAACAGCAGCTGGCAGTCTGTGCGCACATTGGGACAGGGTAAAATACTCCAGGGTGCGTTTGCAAATGCTTTTAGCTCACTGAAAGTCTGCTCTGTGGTTTGAGAGTCAGAGAGCGCATAGAAATCAGTTGATTTAGGAATGAATGAACAAATGTTTAACATCTAAATCACCTCTCTTCCTGTTATTTAATAAATGAAAGAAATAGTTGTAAGGGGAGTCGGGTTCGGAGGACCAGACGCGACTGAGAAAGGATCAGAAAGATATCCACGAAACGTGGATATCCACTAGAGGAATGGAGAGAGAGAAGAGAAACGGGAAAAAAAACTCGGCAAAAAGCCGAAAATAATAGCGACCCAAGAAGATAGGGCGAAGCTCGCAGACTTGAGCAGCAAAATAGATAGCTAGGGAAAATAATCCTGGCGTAAGCCAAATAATAACAACCCAGTAAAATAGGCGAACGCTAATAGACTCGAGCAGAGAGAAAACAAAACAAAGAGGCAAAAGGAGATGGAAAAAAACCAAGGTACTGTCTAGGAGCAGACAGGAGAGGAAAACCAAGGAAGGAAATGAGTGAGAAGGGAAACAAAAACTAAAAGAAAAGAGAACTCCTAGCTCACTAAGGCAGACCCCACGTGTACTTTTAGTAGAAGTAAAAAGAACAAGTGGTCGCCAATTCCTATACCGTCAATACCTGGCTTTGTGTAGTGGCAATGAAGACACCAAAGCACCCGAAGCAGGAAGCACCGTGTTTATATAGCCAGCGGGGAATTTGAAACAGGTGCGCCAGATAAGTGCCGGGAGGCAGAAAAATCCCAGCACGGGCGGGGGGAAAAATAGGGCAGGAGCGCCCACAAGTGGCTGTGAATGAAAACAACCACAGAGATGGAAGAGAGGCAGCCAAACCATGACAATAGTGCTTGTGACTGGTAACATTAAAATACACACTGTTATCATACTAACACCATGTTCAAGTTCATTATGCTGAGGGCAGGGTAAGAGCTTCCCGTGTTGTCCAAGTCAGCTTGTACAGCTACAAATTATTGATGAAGAGAAACAACGGCAATACACAATATATCAATGATGTATTTGCCATATATAGCATGTTATAGTTATGTCATGACACTGATAAATATCATGTGTTCTAGCTAGCTAGCAATATATACGTATGTCTTTCTCACTAGCTAGATAGCCAGCTAGCAATGTCTATCTCTGTCACTAGATAGATAGAGCTCTAGTAGTGTATAAAACTATAAAATGTTTTCAGGGTTGAACAGGACATGGTAGGCTTGGACCATAATTATTAGTTGATCTTCCATTGCTGTAATGAGTGAAGCGGGGCGAAATAATTATTCACAAAACAGTATCATGCTGGTTGGAGAAACAGGAAGTGCGGAACTCTGATTGGCTCTTATGGGCAATGGCTACGAAAAGATAAACTGCAGGCAGCATTTATCGGGCGATTTTTGTCACTCAGTTGACCAGTTGTTCAGGTCGCAGACCAGTTTCATAGAAAATGAGTGGACTTCTAGCACCTGGGCAACCAAATCATTCGCTGTGGGAATGTGGAGTAAGGGTCTTTTATATGTGACTTTTAGTCCTTATGTGCCCAGCCCTAGATAATGGCTTTTTGCTCAACCAGAAAATAATTATCCCTCAAAAAAGAAACCCATTTGGCAAATCAATAATCATTACATTACATTACGGGAGTTTTGCAGACTGTTATTCTGAGTGAGTTCTAACACAAATGTAAGTGCACTGTGGAAGTCCAGTGGTATCCTATTACCCTTGATCTAAGACACACGATTCAACACACTCTTGCCATGTATTTGACTATAAACATTCATCAGCTTATTTGCTTTAATTATTTGACTGATGCTTTAATCCGAAGTGGTGTACAAGCACATTTGTCATCGTAAACAAGCACGAGCAAGAAATTGCTTCAGTACCTACAAAATAAGGGGATTTTATACAACAAAATTCCTACTGTTAAATAAACTCTATATGGTAAATATGTATTACCGTTAAATGTACTCCAAGTGCAGCAGAGTGAGCACTACCTGAATGCACCTCAAAATAAACTGCCACACTGCTTTTCTCCAAAATCAAATTTTATATGTGAAAAAAACCATCCTCTCTTAGGGTGTGGTAGCACCGCAGAATTTATTAACCGAAGGGCCTCCGTAGATCAGTGTGTCAGCCTGGAATTGATTCTTTATTTTTCATGCTCTCAAGCTTAATGCTTAACGTACAAGCTGTTCCTTCGGCCTCAGCCAACAACACAAACCTTCTCCTCCCTTCTCCCTGACTCATCAATTTACACTTCTCCTGACACACCAGAGGACTCGGAATCCAGCAACCAATCATGACCGCCTCCTTTTCATTTCACTAACAACAGGGCTGTGGAAACCCTGAGGCGTATTTTATTTACCAGTTACAATTTCACTTAATTTATTCAGCCATGTGTTTATTTACCATTACTTTAACCAGAGAATGTATTCAACAGCATGGCTTCATTTACAATGTCAGCCTGGCCGGGAGGCTGGGCCAGAACACAGCAGTACGATAACACAGAAATAAGGATTCAAAATGCAGGGTTACAAGCAGGTGGCGATATGAAACAGGCAGAGGCACAGTTGGGAAAAACAAATGAAGCATAGCAAGTACAGGGTCTGAGAAAAGGTACATGTCAGGTACATGTACAGGTACAGGTACAGGTCTTTTTAAAGCTGAGAGAGAGAATAAACTATCCAACCTCAGGGCATTTTAAAAATATATATTTTTAGAGCTTTTTCAGCTTTATTGAACAGGACAGTGTAAAGAGACAGGAAGAATGTGGATCGAGAGAGAGGGAGGCACACGCGACAAAGATCGCACGGCCAGATCAGAACCGCCAACATCGCGGCTCGCATTGAACATGTAGACAGCTATGCCACGAGACACTCAGGGTATTTTGAACCTCATTCCAGTCACTGATTGTAGTAAACTGAAGAACTGAGACTGAGTGTGTGTGTATGTGAGAATCTGGCCTGATCTGCTTATTCAAATGAATAGTTCTAATTAATGACTAATTCCAGGCTCAGACTACACAACCAACATAATTTTAAAATCGCTGTAGAGCTCGCACTACTCGACGTTCTATCCTGTACATTTTCTGTCTTGCCAAAGTAGTGGTGCACACACTTAACGCCATGGCACAGATGGGGGGGGGGGGGGGGGGGGTCACTAAGTACAGAACTCTTCAATGGATTTTGGCCATGAGGGATGTTAATACTCCCCTGTGAAAATGATCAAATTGCGGGAAGAAATGCTACATGTAGTCTACATGTTGGTGTGAAAAGGCAATCGTGTTGTTGCCAGACTAGCCTCCCTTCCATCTCATGCGTTCAAGTAGAAAACAAGGTGCTGTTCTTTTTTTTTTTGAGGCCATGATGCTACTAGTGTGAAACAGAAATGAAACGAGTTTAAAAATATTGGGAGATGGACAGAGAGTGGCAAGCCTCCGGATCAGTCTGGCAAAGTTTCTCACACCTGTTGCGGCCATGCGTGCCGACAAAAAGTTTGCCGGCGACCTCCATAATTTGTCTGAGACAGCCAAATCCTGTCAAAAATAATGTATTGTGAGCCTGGCAAAGCATACACTGCAGCACCACAGTGTACAAATCAGAAAACCTCATGTCAACTTAACGGAGCAATCCATTCATTGCAGCAAAGTAATATTACACTTGCGAAAGGTACCTTTTAGTAAGATATGAGAATTTTTACATTTAAAAAAAGTTAATGTAAAATGTTTTCTGGTTAGCAACAATTACAGAGATCTGAGGTCTCGAAATGCATGGGTCATTTGTAGTTATTGCACTGAAAATGACAAGAGGTATAACTTGTCTGGACTCACATGGATGAAAATATTCATCCTTTGTGTTTTCAATACAGTTCTAGGTTGTTTTGGGACCCATAATATGGGCCAGCTAAAGAACACCAGGACAAACCACTCCTTAAAAAACCAGTCACATGGGCAGGATTGAACTCAACAAGGTTTTAACTTTTGGAAAAATCACTTTGCTCTGGTCATGTGGTACTGGTTAATGCGATATAAGATTGCTATCCATAGACCAATAGTGTACAGTGGCAGGGGAGTTTAGTTCATGAGCAGAGTGAGAGTAGAGTGGCAGAGGAACCGCACTGCAGTGGAGCAGTAGAGGAAGCCAGACTATTAAAAGAAGGGAAGTGAAAGAAGGTGGAACGTGAGGAGGATCGGTGTGAAAAGCAAAGGGCACGCGGTAAATCTAATAGTGCTAACCTTTACCACAGCGTGGCAGAGCACTGGGGTTTTGCTTTAGGAGAAGAGCATAGCTTAGCCCTGCTCTTATGTCACATATGGCTCTCCCCTTCACACTCTCCTGACTTCTTTAACCTTTCCAGTTCACAACGCAAGTCAGAAGCTAGCAGAAGGAACTCTCCGTGCCATAACAAATGCTAGCATTATCAGATGGACTAATATCACATTTCATCCACTAAACATTTGTAGTATTCTGCTTTGCAGGTGCTTCTGTGGAGGAATCATCATCAGACTTTATTTTGCTAAGTGACACTGAGATTGAAACCCTCTTTTACATATGAGACCTAGCCAAGATAGGGAAAGAGTAATTATTATTATTATTATTATTATTATTATTATTATTATTATTATTATTATTATTAATAATAATAACCTTTATTGAACCAAGTTAGTCCCGTTGAGATACAAAATCTCTTTTTCAAGGGAGGCCTGGCCAAGAAGACCCTGGTGCTAAAAGTACTGAAGTCACATTTTTAGACAATGTTGAGCATAGAAACATGTTGTATTTGTTTAGCTAAGTCCACCCTATAAATATTGTTAACAGAAAAGGTGCCTAAGCAATGCAAACATCAAAACCTTTAATAGCTGATTTTATGGATCAATGATATTTTCGTATTTGATTTTATCAAAATAGACATTTTGTGACTTCAGTACTTTTTTCTTCAGCAGCTAGTTTTCTCAATAAGACATGAAACATGGTAATAAGAAATAAGGCAGTTGACGGTCGAATTACAAAAATAAAACATAAATTACTTTAAAACATAAAGGGGCAGCAGTGTAGTATAATGTTTAAGGAACTGGCCTTGTAACCGAAAGGTTGCAGGTTCGATTCCCAGGTTCGATTCCCAGGTAGGACACTGCCGTTGTACCCTTGAGCAAGGTACTTAACCTGAATTGCTTCAGTATATATCCAGTGTATAAATGGATAATATGTAAAAAGTTGTGTAAGTCGCTCTGGATAAGAGCGTCTGCTAAATGCATGTAATTGAATAAATTCACAGATAAAACAAAAACAATAAACATTATACAAAAAAACACAACGATCAAGTAGCAAAAATACGAGTTCAAACACATAATCATCATTCATCACACCCAAAGCATTCAGAAGTGGTGGCCCCTTCTTGGTGGCCCGTTGATGCTGGCGCCTTTGGCCTTTCTAACCCTCTTGGTCCACATCAAGCCAGTCAGGGTTAAAGGAGCAGAGTCCTGGTCAAGGGTGGGGTTATCACAGGTAGTGTAGTTTCTTTTCAGGGAACAGACATGGGGGACCATCTTGAGGGCATGGCGTTAGCACCAAGAAGGCGCTGTACGGGAGAGATTTAGAGGACCATTGGCACCCCCTGAGGCCTGACAGTATACGTAGAAACAGGCCAGCAGTCTGGGTCTCAGGCAAGAGGCTTTGAATGCAAACTGGCTCAAGTTTTCAGCTTGACCTGGCTTGGCCTGTTTGTGGAAATGTGAATAATGTGACGACAGCCAACGGCCTACTTTGGTGCACTCAGTCCAGGCAGAGAAATTAAAGGCAGGCCATCAGCCTAATAATAAGTGTGAAATTAGCGAGTAGCCCCACTGTGACACCTAATCAGGCCTGCGCTGTGCCAACGAGCCTCTCCTCTCTGCTGCATTGTGCCATTCCATAGCCTCTTCCACGATTAGCCTATTAGCCACCAACCAACACGTGACATACAAATTACTTATTTACACAGAAAAAAACTGAGCGGTTGCTTCTGAAATAAATGAACACTTGACCAACAATGCTCCCAAGTGACATTAATGTGGATAAAATACACTTCCACCAGTCTGGAAATAAACATATTAATGCTGGAAGACTTTAAATCCTTTTCTCATGATACTGTGTAACACTGTAAATCCTGTGTTTTCAACAGGGGGCCCGTGGACCCCTGGGGGTCCTTGAAGGTAGTGTAGGGGGTCCCTAGGCAGACTTGATATGCAATGACTTGAATAGATTTGGGGAAATATTTCAAAATATAAAACCTTTTTCTTTTAAATACACTACATGGCCAAAAGTATAGGGACACCTGGTCTCCCCTGCAATAACAGCCTCAACTCTCCTGGGAAGGCTTTCCACTAGACATTGGAACATTTCTGCAGGGATTCTAATCGGCTTTCTAATTGATTTTGGAAGCTGTTCGATGAGGTTGAGGCCAGGGCTCTATGCAGGTCAGTCAAGTCTTCTACACTGGTCTCGACAAACCATTTCTGTATGGGCCTTGCTTTGTGCATGGGGGCATTGTCTTGCTGAAAAAGGAAACGGCCCTTCCACAAACTGGTCACAAAGTTTGGAGCCCAGAATCGTCTAGAATGTCATCGTGTGCTATTTCGTTAACATTTGCCTTCACTGGAACTAAAGGGCCTAGCCCGAAGCATGAAAACAGCCCCAGACCAAGGGGTGCCCAGATACTTTTGGCCATGTAGTGTATCACCCATTTAAATTTTTGATGGGGGTCCCCTGTATGCCTGTGAGCCTGGGAAAGATCCATGGATCGGAAAAGGTTGAAAACCCATGCTGTAAATGATGTTGTCAAGTGTTAATCATTTTAGGATACTACAATTTGCAGACTTAAATTATTGACTTAGTATAGGCATTTTATGTTTTATGTCTGTTATTTTGAGTCAGCTACCCTACACTGCAAACTGCGGCACACATCTCGCCTAGTGTTTCAGAACTTGGGGCGAAAATGTATTGTTTACTGTTGCTGTTATCTTGGCCAGGTCTCCATTCAAAAGATTTCTAGCTCAATTCTAGATAAAAAAAGGACTTCCTGGTTAAATAAAGGCTGAAAATAACAACTAAACAGGCTGCTGAAAAAGACTACATCAAGCCGCCTGTGTAAATGATCGACAGGCAAAGAGAACTGCAGTGCTTATCAGTCAATGACACCCGCCAAGTTCAGCACGCCAGCGTTCACCTGCTACTTACCCAGCACAACTGGGTACAAAATTAAAACATAAAGGCACATATGTTCAGCAATATAGGGGCAGTTATGCGCCGAGTAAGAAAGTGGGGTTCTGCACATTCAGGATTGCACACATACAAACCCCAATTCCATATAAGTTGGACAGTATGTAAAATGCACATAAAAGCAGAAAGCAGTGATCTGTATATTCTCTTTTACATGTACTTAATTGTAAACAGTAAAGATATTTAATGTTTTACCTTATCAACTTTATTGATTTTTGTAAATATACACTAATTCCGAAATTGATGCCTGCGACACATTCCAAAAAAGTTGGGACAGGGGCAAAAAAAAGACTGGGAAGTTCAAAAAACACCTGCATGGAACATTCCACAGGTAAACAGGTGATGCTATCGTGACTGGGTATAAAAGGATATCAAAAGACTCTTGATATCTTATTTTCAGGTAGTCTTACAAGCGATACTATAACCTATAAGTCAGGCACGTGCACAGATAGGGCCCAAAGGGGGCTTGAGCCCCTGTCCTTTTGCCCTCAGAGTCAAAAAGTGCCCTTTTTTTGGCTGGTGTTGATTGTATTTAATCTTTTCTTTATTTGTTATCGAAATTCTATCAAATATAAAGAGGGAAATGTATAGTAGTATCCACGATAAAATACCTTATCAATTTAAAAAGTACTCTCTCTCTTTCTGGACTCTCCCTCTGAAGGGAATTAGTGTGCATATGGCTGTGATGTCAGTCTGGATAAGAGCATCTGCTAAATGGCAGTAAGGTAAAAGTAAGCGGTAACACTTTACTTGAACCCTTTGACGTAAGGCTGACATAACACTGTCGTACACATGACATAACAGTTGATGTTAGTTCATGACATAATGCTGTTGTCACTTTTATCGGTAAATGTCATGACAGATATGTCACATGTTGACATGACAGCTTATGTCACTTGCCAAATTTAGGTACTTGTACTAGCTGAAGCCAAAGTGTAATGACAGTGGTCTAGTTATAGCCCCTACAGCTTCAAGGAACATAACATTGTTATGTTGTTGTCATGGTTATTGCTGCCTTTGAGATTCCTTTGTTTGAATTCTCGTTTGGGCGTCAACTCGACGCTCTATCAGATTTTTTCTTTCCGCCTCCGTTCCGGTGTTTGCTTTTCGCCCGACAATTATTTCCCACACCTGTGCGGTGTTTCCGCCGGCTATAAATGCTAAGGACTTCTGCATTTCCGCACTTCAATATTGTCAGTGTTATGTTGACAACGAAGTCAGTAAAGATCTAGGATGGTCGGTCTTTGGTTTATCTTAATAGAGAACGCAGCAAGTCCATTTAAATGTAGGCTATATCAAAGATAGGGTTAGATAGGTGAGAGAGGAACAAACCTATCGTATTCTCCTTCTTTGTTTTGGCTGCCTGGTATCGTTTTGTTTTAAACTTGTTTTCTCTACTGAGTTTAAAGATACAGGTTCGCTATTTCTTTCTTTCCTTTTTTCCCCGTTTTCTTCGGGTCTTTATTTTTCTTTGTTTATTTCTTTTGGTTGGCTTATTATTCTCGCTGTTTATTTGAGATTCGCCTCCTTTTGAGGTTGGTTATTATTTTGGCTTGAGTCAGGGAGGTTTTGTTCCCTATCTTTTGTTTTACTCCTTTCCCTGCGGTTAGTTTTCCGTGTCTGTGGCGAGTTTGTGTTTGACTCGCTTTCTGAATCCCTGTTCGTCGCATTTGGTTCTCCGAAACAAAAAGAAATTACTCCAAACATTACAGTTGTTTCTCATAAACTGTCAAGACTGTTTATGTCTTTCTCTTCCTTATGCTTATGACAGTGTCATTAATTCCCTGTCACGACAGCTGTCATTACACTTTTGCTTCAGGTAGCACTCGCAGCTAAATTTGACAAGTGAAATAAGCTGTCATGTCAACATGTGACCTAAAATAACATCTACCGATAAAGGTGATGACAGGTTTATGTCATTTGACATGTCAACCTGACATACTCTCTTATGCCATCTTGTGATAGCTGTTATGTCACATGTATAACAGTGTTATGTCAGCCTTATGTAGAAGGGTTTAAGTAAAGTGTTACATAGTAAGCGTACATGTACAGTGGTGTTCAAAAAAATAGCAGTACAACATCAGTAACCTGATGAACCACTGTTATTAGTAGTAGTGATATTTCTGCATGGCAAATAATTTACTTGTAGATGTAGTAGTGTAATAGAAAAACAACAGACCCAACTGTCATGACATGCACGCTGCTTGTTCTGAGTAATTGACTCATTCATTGAAAGGGGCTTGTTCAAAATAATAGCAGTGTGGAGTTTCATTAGAGAATTCATTCATTCTGTGAAAAAAACAGGTCAAACAACTTCTGTGGTAAACAGGTATTCCACAGGTAAACAGGTGATGCCATCATGATTCTGTATTAAAGGATATCAAAAGACTCCTGATATCTTATTTCTAGGTACTCTTAGAAGCAATACTATAACCTCTCTGCATTTGAATGGATCTCTATGGAATTGGGGGGTGGGACTAGATTAAGCTGTAAATTACACAGGAATAGTATGGAACACATGGTTGGCTAAATGGCTGTAAGTCAACAAGGGTCTGAGGTATCAAACAAGCCTCAAACCATCACTCTGCTGCCAGAAATACAGTAGATATGGATGGATAACTTGAAGGGTTTCTTCTCCTGACTTATTTTTCCATAGAGTTCAATAGGAACATTTGTCAGGAGAAACAACCCTTCAAGTGATCCATCCATATCTACTGCATATCTGGCAGCAGAGTGATGGTTTGAGGCGTGTTTGATACCTCAGACCCTTGTTGACTTACAGCCATTTAGCCAACCATGGGTTCCATACTATTCCCGTGTAATTTACAGCTTAATCTAGTCCCACCCCCCAATTCCCATAGAAATCCATTGAAATGCAGAGAGGTTATAGTATTACTTCTAAGAGTACCTGGAAATAAGATATCAGGAGTCTTTTGATATCCTTTTATACAGAATCATGATGGCATACCTGTTTACCACAGAAGTTGTTTTGAGAGAATGGCAAGAATGTGCAAAGCCGTTATCAAGGCAAAGGGTGGCTACTTTGAAGAATCTAAAATATAAGACTTTTTTTTATTTGTTTAACACTTTTTTGGTTTGTGCATAATTTAATTGTGTTATCTCATAGTTTTGATGTCTTTACTATTCATCCTGGGCTGAAATACCTGCTTCTAGGTGCCAGACGTTGGTTGACTTGAGGCAACGCAGATGCGCAGCAGTTATCAAAAACAATGGTTATGCAACTAAATATTAGTTCAGTAATTTAAAGAGAAGTTAAATCTTGAAAAATTTCTTCAGTTTATACAGTAAGTGTTTGAGTTTGAAGAGAAAAATGTCGACACTGCTATTTTTTTGAACAGATTAATATTCCTTTTCTTTGCTTCCTGTAAAAGAATAACGCAGACTTGATAACATTTGTTAATGCTTTGATTTGGAATTGAATGTGTAATGTTTCCACTACATTTGAAATATGGAACTAAAAGCTATTTAAAAATATTTGCATTTATTCACTTTTTTTAATGCACTGCTATTTTTTGGAACACCACTGTACGAGACAATAATAGCTCTTAGATGGGCTGTGAGTCCAAGCCAAACTGCCAAATACTTTTCAATATAATTCTGACAGTATGAATTTAAAGAATTTATTATTTGCTTGTATGAAGTGGATGCAACACCTAAAGATATTAAACAACGTAAGATCCACGCTCATGTCAACATCATTTCTGTTATTCAAGATTGCAATCTTTAGCAGCGGAAATGTCACTGTTTATGCAGAAAGCATCCATGTCGCACACACAAACAGACTTCATTTCTAAAGTCAGGCTACTATAGATTTCATAGGTGATAAGGATTATTTATGAGAAACAGAGAGCGAATCATGTGTTACCATTTACACAAATATAAATGCTTTACCGTCAGTGTCAGGCTTTCTAGGAGGACCTGTTTCTTTAATTATAGGTCATTTTGAGGGCAAAATACACAACTAGTCAAGTTAAATTACAGTGTGTTATGAAAATCAATGTTATGAAAAGGTGTATAACTTCCTTACAATATTATGTTTTTACATTCAGGTTATTGCACATCTTAATGTTTTGATAATGGAAATTGTTGAAGTAATTTTCACAGTGCAACCAATGACATTATGACGAAACATGGCTTACAGAAACTACTTCCTACTGCTGGAAAACTGCAGCATGGAAAACCTCTGAAACATTCCAGATCAAACCACTTCACATTAATCTGCATACAAAGTGTAAGAAGAACCCTGTTAACTTTGTGTTCATATTAATAAAATCAACCTTTAAAAAGCCATTTCTGTCCTATATTGACAGCCTTGGGAGATTATCTATACTAGGGGTATATAAGAAGCGGCTGATCTGTACACTAGTGGTATATAACAGGGACTGATCGTTTCAGCATTTCATTCCAACTTGTGCTACTAGTTAAGTTTTAATTTGCCCATAATTGATTATATCTCTCATTTTTTATAAAAGTTGTCATGGAGTTGAGACAGGAATAACATACTGTTCCGTCTGTGGGTCGGTGCCCTGTGGATAAGCAATATAAGTGAACCGGAGCTGTGTGTCTTTGTTTGTGTGTGGATCTGTCTGCATGTGCTTGACTGTGTGGAACTGTAAGAATGTTGTCTGTATTTGTGTTTCCATGTGTCTCAATATCATCGTAAATGGCTAATGAGTCTTTGAGTCTAAGGACACTTGGGCCACCTGTCCACGCTGCTGAAACAATGACCAAAGCAAAAGTGGCCAGGCCTGCAGATTGTAGTCCGGCCATCAAAGAACATTTGGCATGTCCACACTCACACAACCAACCACAGAACAAGAGAAAGAGAGTAGGGATCCCCCCCCCCCCCCCCCCCCCCACACAGCGATATGTCGGGCATGACATGGACTAATGCTTTTGATGGGTGACATTTCTGTTTATTGTAGTTTTCAAACTAACCCTTATAATTCTACGATACCGGAAATTAATTGTCAATTGACTATGGACAACGTGTAAGTGCCAATGTATGAAAGCAACTTAAAAAATGAGACCCGATTTTCCCCATTGCGTAGAAGAGCCTATGGGTTGATATTTTATTTCAAAGATTCGGGTCGGATTTGCTGGGAAAATCATTTTGTGAATGAAGGATGTGATATCTAAGCGTGCTTCTGAGTGCCTTCCCTCTCTCTGGCCTACCCCCCCCCCCCCCCCCCCCCCACAGCATAAACTAGAGCCAGGGCCAGTGTGTAGCGAACTTGTGTAACATTAGCTAGCTGCTGAGAAATGGACCAGTCAACCAGCAAACGACCGGCTCCCATCCCAACACCATCGTCGAGTCCACCAAAAGCAAAGATAAATCAAAATGTTATCGACTGGAGCCCATTTGGCCAAATGGCAGTCTTACCGAAATCGGGCAAAGACAAGGGTGGACGTTATCACTAGCAAAATACTGACTGAGTGGATAATGTTACCTAGCTACAGCGATTCAAACCCGACTCCCAGGGCTGATCTGGCTGGGAACGTTAGTTGGCTAGCTTGTCGTGTACAAATTACTTTACCAAGCAACGCCGGATCCAGCTTTCTTATGAGGGTATTCTGACACCAAAATCCAGATTTGGGAGAGGGGTATTAAGTAACCCCAACAAAATCACATCCAACCTGATCCCACATGCATTCTGCAGGTTAACTCTACCTTACATTAATTTAGCAGATTGTCTTATCCAGAGAGATTACAGTGTGAGAGAACATAAGTGCATTGACATGAGTTGTGAGCAACAGTGACATAGACATTAGACATAGTCAATATCTCAGCCATTTTGGCATCAATTACCAAGCCACTTGGCAGACCAACTCATCTCATCAATATCTCGACATAAAACAAATATGGGAAAGATTTGTTAAGCCATTTGCATACAATTAAGTACATAAAAAAATTAGCATTTAGATTAAGACTTTTTTTTCAAACGACCTAGCTCAAATTCTACAACTCTAATCGCTAAAGTTGACATAGCGATATGTTGGGCGTGACATGGACCAATGCTTTTGGTGGGTGATATTTCTGTTTATTGTACAGTTTTTAAATAAATAAACGGTCCGTTTCTTGACTGTAGCCACCTAGCACTGAACTGTGTCAATATACACTCTATTCTAGCCAGCCATCTATACATGGTTTGATAATTTGCAATGTATTTGTTCAATTAGCCTGTAAATAAACATTAATACCTAGTTCATAGCATCGAACTCTATATAATATAGTTATATTATATTCTATATATAATATAGAATATATATAATTCGGTGATTCATACACACGCATTATGCTATGTAGGGTAGCACGAATGCTTAAAACTCATAGCCTATGTGCTTCGTCAGCTAACTTAGCCAGGTCTGCACAGTGCACACTCTGGGAGTAAAGTTAACTTAGCCAGGTCTGCACAGTGCACACTCTGGGAGTAAAGTTAACTTAGCCAGGTCTGCACAGTGCACACTCTGGGAGTAAAGTTAACTTAGCCAGGTCTGCACAGTGCACACTCTGGGAGTAAAGTTAACTTAGCCAGGTCTGCATAGTGCACACTCTGGGAGTAAAGTAACTTAGGCAGGTCTGCACAGTGCACACTCTGGGAGTAAAGTAACTTAGCCAGGTCTGCACAGTGCACACTCTGGGAGTAAAGTTAACTTAGCCAGGTCTGCACAGTGCACACTCTGGGAGTAAAGTTAACTTAGCCAGGTCTGCATAGTGCACACTCTGGGAGTAAAGTTAACTTAGCCAGGTCTGCATAGTGCACACTCTGGGAGTAAAGTAACTTAGGCAGGTCTGCACAGTGCACACTCTGGGAGTAAAGTTAACTTAGGCAGGTCTGCACAGTGCACACTCTGGGAGTAAAGTAACTTAGGCAGGTCTGCACAGTGCACACTCTGGGAGTAAAGTAACTTAGCCAGGTCTGCACAGTGCACACTCTGGGAGTAAAGTTAACTTAGCCAGGTCTGCACAGTGCACACTCTGGGAGTAAAGTTAACTTAGCCAGGTCTGCACAGTGCACACTCTGGGAGTAAAGTTAACTTAGCCAGGTCTGCACAGTGCACACTCTGGGAGTAAAGTTAACTTAGCCAGGTCTGCATAGTGCACACTCTGGGAGTAAAGTAACTTAGGCAGGTCTGCACAGTGCACACTCTGGGAGTAAAGTAACTTAGCCAGGTCTGCACAGTGCACACTCTGGGAGTAAAGTTAACTTAGCCAGGTCTGCACAGTGCACACTCTGGGAGTAAAGTTAACTTAGCCAGGTCTGCATAGTGCACACTCTGGGAGTAAAGTTAACTTAGCCAGGTCTGCATAGTGCACACTCTGGGAGTAAAGTAACTTAGGCAGGTCTGCACAGTGCACACTCTGGGAGTAAAGTTAACTTAGGCAGGTCTGCACAGTGCACACTCTGGGAGTAAAGTAACTTAGGCAGGTCTGCACAGTGCACACTCTGGGAGTAAAGTAACTTAGCCAGGTCTGCACAGTGCACACTCTGGGAGTAAAGTAACTTAGCCAGGTCTGCATAGTGCACACTCTGGGAGTAAAGTAACTTAGGCAGGTCTGCACAGTGCACACTCTGGGAGTAAAGTAACTAGGTCTGCACAGTGCACACTCTGGGAGTAAAGTAACTTAGCCAGGTCTGCACAGTGCACACTCTGGGAGTAAAGTTAACTTAGCCAGGTCTGCACAGTGCACACTCTGGGAGTAAAGTAACTAGGTCTGCACAGTGCACACTCTGGGAGTAAAGTAACTTAGCCAGGTCTGCACAGTGCACACTCTGGGAGTAAAGTAACTTAGGCAGGTCTGCACAGTGCACACTCTGGGAGTAAAGTAACTTAGCCAGGTCTGCACAGTGCACACTCTGGGAGTAAAGTAACTTAGCCCAGGTCTGCACAGTGCACACTCTTGGAGTAAAGTAACTTAGCCAGGTCTGCATAGTGCACACTCTGGGAGTAAAGTTAACTTAGCCAGGTCTGCACAGTGCACACTCTGGGAGTAAAGTTAACTTAGCCAGGTCTGCACAGTGCACACTCTTGGAGTAAAGTAACTTAGCCAGGTCTGCATAGTGCACACTCTGGGAGTAAAGTTAACTTAGCCAGGTCTGCACAGTGCACACTCTGGGAGTAAAGTTAACTTAGCCAGGTCTGCACAGTGCACACTCTGGGAGTAAAGTAACTAGGTCTGCACAGTGCACACTCTGGGAGTAAAGTAACTTAGCCAGGTCTGCACAGTGCACACTCTGGGAGTAAAGTTAACGCGCAGAACAGTTAGCTGAACGTTAGGTGAGCAAGCACGATACGTTTCTAAGTGCAAAATGTTTCAAACAAAACCTTCATTATAGCTATCAAATTTGAAAAATGCACAAAATACTACACTATATCTGTTGTTGTTTGTCTTGATTCAATCTGTTTTATTTCCAATGTGTTATGAAATTTGTAATGTTATGCTATTATGTTATGATATTTAATGTTATTTGGACTGATTCTGGTATATTGGGGTGTTCTCAAGGTACACTGATTGAACTTTCTAGCGGTAGCTATACATTTTCTAATGATTGTGTAATCTTGTTATTTTTATTCAACGTTCAAGTGGATGTGTAACAATAGTTATGATGATTACATTTTTTAAAAAGAAATTGACACCTTCCGGAGAAAAAACCCTGGGAATTAATAACAAATTGGGGGTGGAGTAAGAGAGTAAGAGAGTGCAAGTGATTGGATATACATTTATCTGGCTCTGTGTTGGCACAGTTACGCATGTTAGACACATTTGGCGATATGCCACAAACGCTGTCTCTGGTCTGAAACAGTTCTTACTAGTTATTAATAACAAAAAACTAAAACTGGTCAAAATCCGCAAAAGACAGGAAATTCAAATGAGCACCACCAAGCCAAACTTCAGCTCTCTACACCATCAGGGATTTCCAGTACTCCGTTTTTTATATCTGACTGGTTCTGTAGCTATGTTGGTCTACTGTATTTCAAACAACATGTACTTTTCACTGGGCAGATTGGTTCTTGAATTTGGATCCACAGCTCCGATTAAATGCTGGAATAATCATCAAGTGCAGTACGTCATGACACATGAAAACCACGTCTTTCCAAAAACAAAGGTAAGAGGTTTCAAGATGAGAGGTAAGTGTTTTATTTCACCCCTTAATCGGTATACAGTTGTAAGCACTGCTGCACATACAGTGCATCCGGAAAGTATTCACAGCGCTTCACTTTTTCCACATTTTGTTCTGTTACAGCCTTATTCCAAAATTGATTAAATTCATTTTTTCCCTCAAAATTCTACACACAACACCCCATAATGACAATGTGAAAAAAATTTTTTTGAGATTTTTGCAAATTTATTAAAAATAAAAAAATAAAATTTCTCATTTACATAAGTATTCATACCCTTTGCTTTAATGTATTTTTAAAGTATCATATTTCATATTTGGTCGCATATCCTTTACATGCTGTTACTTCCTGAAGTCTGTGACCATCAACATCAAAAAACTGTCGATATCTTATTTTCAGGTACTGTTACAAGCGATACTATAACCTCTCTGCATTTGAATGGATCTCTATGGAAATTGGGGGGTGAGACTAGATTCAGCTGTAAATTACACTGGTACAGTATGGAACACATGGCTGGCTAAATGGCTGTAAGTTATCAAGGGTCTGAGCTATCAAACGAGCCCCAAACCATCACTCTGTTGCCAGATATGGAGTAGATGTGGATGGATCACTGCAAGGGTTATTTCTCCGGACTCATTTTCCTATAGAACTCTATGGGGAAAAAAGTCAGGAGAAACTGGATCAAATCAAAATTGATCCAAGTTGGGTAGTGGAGCTCAGGTGCAACGTGTAGTCCATCAGAGCCACAAAAAATCCACAAAATTCCATAAAAACACCTGGTATTCGCAAATTAAACTTTTTATGGAAACGATCCACTTAAACTAACTAAACAAGCTGGTACGTTTCTCTTCTGTTGCATATTCTCTTTTAGATCCTTTGATATCCTCTCGCCTCCCAGTGTATTATCCAGTTGGGGAAACTATGGGGATATTTCACAAAGCAGGATTAGTGGGAAGTTGGCCAACTAAAAATTTTTAGAAATATTTTATTGGACAAATCTCATTGGACAAAATTCCAAGTTATTTTGAGATGTTTTGGGTAGGTTACTTGCACACCACCAGGACTTCTAAGGACATCTTTGAATACCTAAGTGGGTACGATGGACCCATGGTAGTTGGTTATATATCCTAAAGGCTACAAACATGAAACGACACAATGCAATGGCTGAGCTGTGCTATTCAGCTGTCCAGGAAGTAGCGCTGCGGCACCTGTACACTGTCTTATTTCCGACCTCGTGCGCTGCGCTCAGGTGCTCTCTTGTTAGGCAGGGTGACCTGGTTACTCTGCGACTTAGACATAACACACATGTCCAGGTCTGGGAGAGAGGAGGAGTGAAGAAAAGCCAGCAACGTGAAACCCAGCAGCACAGAAGCTGATGCTTCCAGCACTACCTCCTTCTGTGGTAACACTGCAGACCAGACTATCAGGCATGCGTATGCACACACATAGACACACACACACACAAGCACGCATGCACACATACGACACCCACACACACACACACACACACACACACACACACCACGCAAATCATTTTCAGCCATCATAGAGAATCAGGAAGCAGATGAACGTTATCTCTGAGCAGTTGCTAGAAGCTCAGCATTAGACTGTGTAACAACACAGGGCTAACTGCACTACGCACCAACTGTCTGCAACTTAAAGACAAAAGTCAAAAGCATTTATTTTATTAGCATGTTCTTGTGGAAAGAAAATATCATTGCTGTTTTTCTAATGTCATGATGTACTCTTTATTTATTCACAAGCCAGAAACAAAACCATGAAGGCTACATTGTCCAAAATAAAAGTCAGGAATGCCTGGCTACACTAGCAGATTGGGAACAAAACTCATTACATTATAAAAGAGAAGAAATCATTCCCAATAAAATTTGTGAAGTCACACAGGGTGCTCCCGTATTTCTCCACCCTGTTCACTCGCTCTCTCCTTTCATTTGTGCTGTCTCCATCCAATTCAACCTCCCTCTCTGCTCACCTGTCCAACTCACTCTTCAGATTCCTCTCTGTAATTACAATTTTAATCATGGTAATTATTTACAAGAATAATTATGGATTAAATCAGCTTACAGACGTACAGGCCTGTTTTTCTGTTCCGAAGGTTGTGCCAGGAGGCAGTCCGAGTAGCTAGTTGTGCCGTGTATAACTCCCAGAGTGCCAGTGAACACTTCTCAGGCTCAGTTGTGTGTGCTATGTGCAATAAGGGAGGGTTGCTAGTATGTTCTGGTTTTTAAAAAAATCGTATTAGTAATGCATATTCAAAAGAAACTCAGCAGGTAGTTTTACTTTTGTAAATTGTAAATGCACTGCATGTTAATGCTCCCCTAAAGGACAGAGACTGGTTGATAGAGTATAAAGAAGTCAGCAAATGCACAAGCTCACACACCCTAGCAAACACTTAAAAAACCCTGGCAGGCAATTTTGAGAACTCTTGCCCTCTGACCTTTCATCTAATGATGTGTCATAGTTCAGAGATATGCAGTTTCTCACAATTTTGCTGACTCTAACATACAGTGATGCTATAAGACTGCTTCCCAGATCCACACACACACATACACACACACACACAAGCAGACACAAACACATTCAAACACACACACACATGCACATACATGTGCACAAGCGCACACAGAGGAAAATGTTGATTACTGAATCAATGTTGATTTCTTCCAGGGAATCAATCACTTAGTCAGTTAAAATGTGTCTTAAAACTGTAAATATTGCAACGACTAGCTCTATTCAAGGTTACCAATCTTAATCAATTTGAGCAGAAATTTAATTTAATTTTATCATTTAAAACTAAAGGCTACATTCTTTTCATGCAATGACAGATTTGTTCTAGGCATCAATCAACTGAGACAAACCAGCAGTCGTGCTGTTCTCGGGAAATAAAATCCAAGAAACGGGATTGGCAAGACGTTAACAGCTGACCGTAGCCAAAATAGGGCGTTTAAAAATGAACATTTAGATGTGGAACACAAGGCAGAACTGAATTTGGGCCATTATAGATGTGAAAACAGTTGGCATGTATTGGTGATTTGGCCTTATTTGGGTTTGGTTTCACACGGCCTCCCCATGTCTGGCTCAGTTTCCCATAATGAGCTGTTAATGTAGCGCATCTGGCAGCTAGCCCCCTGTCCTCAGCCTGGCCACCAGCACACTGCCACTGTGCAGTCCTGAGCGGAAGTCAGCCAATGCTAGCGTAACGCAGAACCACAGACTACCGCATATCAGCACTGAAGACTATACGCACATGAAACAATTGTTTCATTAAGGAATTGCATGTGAACGGCCATTTATTTGCTCTGCATTGCTTTGACTGAGAGTAACACTCAAAAGAGTCTCAAAACCCAGAAAGTCAGCTATCACCTTAAAGGGGCAGTTCACACAAAAATAGAATTTTGATATGTTTATACATGCCCGGAGTGCTATCTATCCATCCGGGTAGTTTCATCAAGTGCAGCAAGTCAACAGCAACGTCATATAATGACACGGTCACTTACGAACATCCACAGACCTTGTTGTCCACTTTCTACCGAAGTACAACTGTGTATATCCGCGCAAAGTCTTAACCAAAGCACGCCAATATTCTGGGGCTTATGTCAACACAGTGCACCCTAGAATACATGCGAAGCTTTGGTTGATACTTTGCACGGATATAAACCCTCATTGCCCACCTCTGCTCTAGAGGTCACAGGAACACTGGCTATTCCTGTCCCATAGTAACACACACAGATGTTAGCTCTTTCAGAAGTGGACTCTAACCCTGGGATAGTCCGTGAGACACTGGGCTCTGATGCCTGCAGCCAGTACACATATCCACAGAGCTACTTTTCTGTGTTTAATTACTGATGTAGTACTGACAGTGCAGCAAACATCTGACAGCGGGGGAAATCTAGCCTTGGTGGGTGTGAGAGTCTGGTGTTAATACTTAATTTTTTCCTAATGAAACTCTCCCCCGTCTGGCTGGCTGGCTCTCCCATGCTTACTGAGCTGCTTCAATCAGAAAACACCATGGTCTGGAACAGGTAATTGGATCGATTAGCCGGCTGTGGAGCAGGTCCGAGCCAGTGCCAGAGCCAGATCCGGCCTATGTCCCGGGGGAGCGTGTGTGCACCCCCGCCCCTGCACTGGTGCATTTGGCCTGGGGTCTTGCCTAAAGTGGGTTGCCACCCTTGACAGAAGAATTAAAACTAAACTGAAACCTGCAGAAGTGTATGAGCCAAAGCCCCTGCAGTGGCCAAAGCCAGTAAACACAGCCATGCTTACTGTGTATGCAGACATGTTGTGTCTTCCACAGAAATAACTCCAAGAACAAACAGTATTATGGACAAGCTGCAGGTGTGGCGTGCACTTCAAAATGGACAGATTACCTACAACCTCTCAGGCTCTCAAATCTACCACTTTCTAGCATGACTGCCTCCAGCAGCAGTATCTACCCATCCAACGCCTGCCTTCTAGCTTCACACGTGGACCGGTTGTACATGAAGTCATTTGTCACCGTCCTCAACTAGCAGAAACAAGCACCTTCTTAAAGACCCCCTCCACTCAAAATTCTGTTTTTTAAAGGTTAACTCCTCTTGAAAGCATGACTATACAGATGTGATTTTTGTGCAGAACTTGTCACCAGAGTGCCGTTTTCACATTCCTCCATTATAGAGGAAGAGCTTCTCTGTATTTTTATGAAATCTCAGTTGGTAATGTGCTCGTACGAGCCAAATTTGTGAGGTCACAAATTTGTTTAACCTATCATGGTCCACTATGAAAATGATATGCAAATTACAGAACAACAGCGTGGCTAACTCAAACAGTGCACAGAAAGCTGATTAGTTAGTGAATGAATGAATGAATGATCTTTATTGTCATTGTACAGGTACAACGAAATTGAAATACAGAACCCTAGGTGCCTAAATGTAACATAATACTAGACAATATAAAAACAATAAGACATAAATAGACATAATTAGACTATAAATAGAGAATATACAAAGTACGAAACGTTTCAGTGCTGCAGGTGTAAAATATAAAAATAACCGGTAAGTAATCTGGGCATCTATATACATATGGAAGTAAGCATTGGTATAAACATATAACATATTGCACGGGAGTAGACATGGATGTAAACATATTGCACAACGTATTTTTAATTGAATATTGCATTCTTCCTCTGTTATTGCACAGTAGTAGTAGTATTAGTGTGTTTATTTTATACCTTAGCGGCGTTTAGTGCACTTATGGCCCTGGGGAAGAAGCTAAACTTGAGTCTGTTAGTCCGGGTGGGCATGGTACTGTAAGCGCCTGCCTGAGCGCAGCCGTACAAAGTGTCTGTTACCAGGGTGAGATGGGTCCTTGAGGATCTTGACTGCCTTCTTAAGACAGCGAGAGTATTGACATTGAGAGTATTGAGAGTAGTGACATTGTTGTGACAGTTGGCATGTTAAACATGGCAGACTGCGCAGTTTTAGAACTTCGTTCCAATCTTCACCAAAGAAGCCCATTCTAAAACAAAAATGCTTGGATATTATTCATAAAATTTGAGTGGATGTGCCTGATGGTATAGAGGGAATCCGTGTTTGTATCACAAATTTTATAGATGACAGCTTCTAGAATCACACGCAAAGGCAGATGAGTTTCACAAAAAAGTCGATTTTGAATCCAGATGTCTTTTCAATGATATATCCTAGGACCACAGCTGTCGGTAAGCTGAGCAAGGCGCCGATAACGTCAGCAGAGCTTTATTGTGGCAGCTAACAAACATTAGACATACTATGAATAGCTTAGCAAAATCATAATCGATTATATAAGTCACTCACGGCTCAGATATTCCATCTACCTATGACTAAAGCTACATTGTGAACAATATCAGTAAGAAAGAACTAAACGTACTATTCAGATACATTAACTAGTCTCCGATTTTGGAGAACAGTAGGCTCTTCTTCGGAGTCCGACTGAGGCTCAAACATGTAGGGCTGTAACGTTATTTCCTCATTGTGTAATGGGGCGTGACGTGCGAGGTAGGAGGAGCCAAACGCAGCAAGCCCTAGGGCCACTAAGGCGGGAAACCCCGCAGATAAGGGAGGAGAACATACAACGAACACGCCTACAGACGCTACCAACCAGCTAACTGTCCCACGCCAAATAAGTAGAAGCGCAAGGACAGGTCTCTGAATAGCCAGAAATAATATGTGCCCTGTCTCGGTAACGAGACACATAAGAAAGGGCGAGTAGCGTAAAGGCACAAATAAAACACACAACAAACAAACCCTGAAAACTAATAAGCATTAGTGTACAAGGAGGTGAAAAGGAACGGAGATCTAACGTTCCAAGGCTACTCTCAGGGACTCGCAGTCAAACGCAAACCTGTCAACAAAAACGCCCAAGCTCCATATAAGGGGAAACATACCTGGAGAACGAACAGAACTATAGTTCCGAACAAAATCGTACCGCAAGTAAAAAGGACGAAACAGAACAGCTGCACCGGAATTACCGGCTAAAAGACCAACACGAGTTTGATAAAGAATAAAAGCCCTGCCTCTTGGTAAAGAGGAAATGTAACGAGGCGAAGGAACAGATATAAAATTCCATGGCAGTTTGATAGGCTCGCAGTCAAATGCAACGACCAGGAAGCAGGAACAGAAAAGCCAGGGGAGATGAGTCCTAATAACTACATCTACATAGGCAAATACGCCAGGGGGGATGAGTCCTAATAGCTACTTCCACATAGGCAAGTACGCCAGGGGGGAAGAGTCCGAATAACTACATCCACATAGGCAAGTCCCGCGTTGATCGAGAAAACGTAAAGGGGTAAACGCCCGATCTCCCAGGAGAGAGAAACATTTTACAGACGAGCCGACGGAGCACCGTCGTCCCATAACTTTACTAGCAAACATGACTAATGCAAGCTTAATTGAAAACACACGCCCTAGCCTCTCAATAATGGGAAATGTAACGAGGCGGAGGAACAGAGATAACGTTCCATGGTTACTTTCATAAATGCGCAATCAAACACAAACATGTCCATAGCATCGTCCAAGCTCCATATAAGGAGGGACACACTGGGAGAACGAACAGAACTACAGTTCTGAACAAAATCGTCCCGTAGGTGAAAAGGACGAACAGGAACAGCTGTAACAAAAGACCAACGCAAACTTAATCGAAAATAACCGACCTGCCTCTAAGAATAAATAAAACCCTAAAGTCAGTATGATACAAACGCCCTGTCTCTTAGTAAAAGGCAATGGATCTAGGCAAAACAACAAACAAAGGACAGACCAGAAAGCGGAGACTGAAATGAGCATACAAAACAGGAACTGAACCTGAAAGCTCAAAGCACAAAGGCCAGTACCGCAAAACTCCAATAAAAGCACAACGGAGCAAAACGGTCTCCTTAAAAACCTAGATCTAATCATACAATTAAAACTTTAAAAGGGCAAAATAAACCGCACACAAAACAGCACAACTAATACCAGAAAATACACCACAGAACAAACAATCACAATGAACAATTAATATCGAACACCAGAACAAAAGCAACATGGGCTTAAATAGCTCACCGGCAACCATGTGCAGCTGTGCAACGTTGATGAGAACTTCTTCGTGAGAAGAAGGAAAGGAGCCAAAACTCCACCAACGAAGCAGCGCCCACTAGTGGCGACCGAGGAACACAACCGCAAGGGAAAAAGGTCACAAACCATGACACATTGTTGCCATCATGGAATGAAGCGCAGTAATATTTAAGCAGCCTACGTGGGGGAAAGGGGGGTGGGGGTGTTTCAATTTGCATATTCATAGGTTCTGGCATTGTTTATTGAACATTTATTGGTGGAAAAACCACATTAAAAAATTATTATTCAATATAGAATATTTTTAAGGGTTTAAAATACATGTGGAGGGGATCTTTAATGTTGAATGTGGATCAGTGGGACTGTTGACTGAAGTATAGTATTAATACCCCCAATAAAATGTAATACCACATGATAATCACAAGTTATAGGTTTTAGCTCACTTGGCAGCACTGATGATGGCACAATGCCAAAATGCATGCTTCACTTTTTGACCTGGCACCTGAACATTTTTTTTATATCTCTCTAGTGTGTAATTAACTTAGGATATATCTCTTTGTAGTCCTCCCCCTCATAGTTTCGGCATGGGTAGATTTCTGAACTCTACTTTAGCAATTACCCATCTTACCCATGAAATCCTATTGTCAGACTGGAGTAGACGAGTTTTTATTTGGAGGCGCTGATGTTTGCCACAGTGAGAGTGTGTATGCGGTGCCACACACTCCTTTTGTCATTTCTGAGGATTTTATTTTTGTGTGTAAGCAGTTCAGAGCTTTAGGAAGGCGATTAAAATTAAGTACAGGGGACAACTATGTCGAAATTAGGTGGTAAGGGTTATTGTGTGTGGATGCGCCTGCATGCCTGCGGTTGTTCCTTTTCAAGGATGATGGCCAAATTCAACTTGTACTCTATTGCTGAACTTGAACTCTTCAGGCCTAAAGGGCAGAGTCAAGCTTGCTATTGATCATAAAATGTGTGCTTGCCCTGTATTCTTGATATATGACTTTTGTAAAGGTTGACAAGCACAAGCTTCAGTGCCATTTAGGGTTGTTTGTCAGGAGCTGTGCATTTTGTCATCAACCAGATCCATAATAATAATAGCACTTATTTTTCTACCTTTATTCCTGCACCCCTTATGTTTGTGACAGTGTCTTTGAAAAAATAAATTGTAAAAATTATAGTTCCAAAAAAGAGCAGGTAAGAAAGTGAATATAGGAGGAAAGAATTTGTTCTTTGCAAAGAGACAGTAAAGGAACATTTCTCATCTGGACTCAAGGAGAAAGTGTCATTGGAAAAATTAACACACCACACCAGAGGCTACAGTTGCATTAGTCACTTCAATGTGACTTCTAACATCTGATGACGCTATGCTGCTTTAGCTCCTTTGCGTAGATGCATAGTGATAATGGCGCCGGCGCCATAATTTTGCTTAACTGAGACATTCGTTGCTCCTGCAGCCAAACTATTAGTGAAAATCACAAACTCTGTGTTTTAAATTTATTGGTAGACGGTTTGTGACAATTTCTGCCGAATATAGAGTTTCTAAGTGTCATTATTTCTGCGTAGCAAGTCCATTTAACAAGCAACCCCCCACCTAGTCTATACCTACCTACGCGTGACATAGTGGACAATAGCGTCTATGTTTGAGTTCATAAATTTATTTATTTATCATATAAAATTAGAATAACGTCATAGCAACGAGATAAACCCAACAATAGCCTGATCGTATGCCAGAAAAGCCGTGAAAAGCTCTGCTCACTCAAATGTAAAATAAACTGAAAGTACTGTCTCATTCTACCATGTATTCTACTAGCAATATATGCTACTAAATATGAAATAAATATACAATCCTACCATTGGTTTTACACATCGAGATGTTCCTTTCAAAATTCAGTGGTCATTTATTGTCTGGTACAATCGGTTTGAGAAATATATAACACTTTATACCGCTATTACACTATCTGAAACATTGCAGCGTAATACCCCCATGCCCTGTAAGCCTGTCTCATTCATTACAGTTCATTCTGGTTTAATTGTCGGCTTTTTTATCCAATGGAGTACATTATAACCTTAGCAACGGCATATGGCATGTCTTTTTGGGTGCTTTGAGCAATTTACTACAGCCCAGCGTAACGGCAGTTTTCATTTTAACTGTCTAGTATTACACAAGCTCTATAGAATACGCATTATGGAGGGGAGTTTCCCTATTTTTGCGTCTAAAATGCCGTTGGTCTCGCTGGCTACATATGTATGTTCGTGTTTCCACTCGAGCACTGTCTTTCCAATATGTTTGATAGCACTATTGTTATTTTCGCATTTTGAGTGCAGTTCACATACTGTAGTGCAATCGTTAAATGTATTTTTGATGTAGGCTACCGATGTTCATTGAAGATAGAACATACATACTGTAGAGTACAGGGACAAGTGATGTTTTAATGAGGTACAAGTGTGAATGATTAGGCAACATATTTAGGTGTACGTAACACTGTGATATCAATGTTTTTTATCTTAAGCCATCAGAAGGAGCAAATGTATATGCGTTATAATACAATAATGAATAATTTTATTCATTTTATGACATGTTTCGCATAGGAGTTTTGGACCCATAGATATCTACCCCCCTATACTGAAGAAAATATGTAATTCCCACTTGGAAATTATGCAAAAGTGAGTTTTATGAGCCAAAACTGTTGATTTCTAGTTAAATATATCATAATTTGTTTTTATTTACAGCAGTGCACAATTTAGCCATTTGGATAGATTTGGAGACACGAATGGACAATATATATTTTGCATCATAGACCTTTAGTAGTAGTTTAGTAGTATATCATCCTTAGATTTTGCAAAACTTGTGGACATGATCCAGGAAATGTATATATATTACCGATTTCACTTATGTAGCTCTCAGCAAACTAAAGAAAAACTTTTTTTTTTTTTCAGTTTCTTTGCATTTGTGGCACTCTATTTTGACTTAAATTATGAAAATAAACAAATCTAAGTTTGTATTGTAAATGGTACACCTCTCGTTTCATTTAAGCCATTTACCAAGTTTATGTGATGCTCATACCTGGAGTTATAAAGCCTTAAACAGAGCACCCCTAAATAGGTGAAATTTGCCATCTGCGCCAAGGGGTTAAAGGGTAATTCCACCCAAAAATGTTGTTTGATTTGTAGAAAAGTATCTCTCCTCTTGATTAAAATTAGCTTTCAACCAACTTTCTACCTGTAGTGAGAGCAGAGATATAGCACCAATCTACTGTGCATGTACCAGGTACCTGCTTTGCTAAGAACTACAACGACCAAGAGGGCTTACAGTTTATGGGCGGTGTCAGACAATGCAAGTCACAGCTACTCCCCACTGACTGAATAACGTTACACTGGAGCAGAAATTGTATTGCTAGTCCTGCAGCGTCTCTTCGCTGGCAAGTTAGCCACTAATGTAACAGTTCTACTGAAAAAAAACCCCACCAACATTAGCTCAGTCTCCAGAAAACGTGGGAAATGCAGCCATTAATTTAGGAAAACACAGCCCTTCATTTATCTACATTTAGTATCGTTGTTAGCTGTTTTTGTTATGTTTGCTAGCAAAGCCAAACTTTCCCAGTTGTGCAACTCGAACATACTGACGTCGGTAATACGCCAACTCGAAATGACGCATTTACCACCTCTGATATCCGACCTCCTGCCATACAGGAATGCAGGGTTAGCTACTATAGCCTACTACATGGAAAACAGATTTAAAAATCAGCTTGTTTTATGCCAAGAAACCCGTGGCTAACAACAGCGAATGACACTAGCTTAGAAAATTACATGGTTAAAATTGCTTCTGTAATCGAATTCTCAAAGCAAAACCGTTCAATTATGGTCAGCTCGCTAATGTTAGTCTACTTTTCATGGTCATGGATCATAATGTAACGTTAGTTGACATGGTTCCTTACCAGGTATTCAATAAGGCAGAGAAAGATGTCAGGTAACACCGGAGGCCACTCCACTCTGTAAGAGACAGCAGAGTCCTGTTCGGTTTAGTTCGCCAAAACATCTTTAGCAAATAACGTAGCCTATCAATGTAATTTTCTGAAAATAAAATAGCAATGATAGCTAGCTTGATCTACAATGTGTCCCTACTCAGAACAGTGACAGACGCAGCATTTCTTCCCTCGCTGGCTCCGCCTATGTGCCTATGTAATTTACACGCCAACTTGACGCCACTGTAGTCTTTCAAAAACGAAGAAGTGGCAGAGGTATACGTCAAAATGACGTATACCTGTACCAAAATTTCAACTTTATATTCAAAGATCTCAGTACAAATGTTTTTTTTGGCCAGCCACAAAGAGAGACTTAATTAGTTGTGCCTTGATCTGTTAAATAAGGTTAATGTGGTTTTTGGGTGGAATTACCCTTTAAGTGACAGGTCTGAAAGCGCACAAATCAGATTGTGTTTGCATTGGGATCGGATTGGCCCAACCACTTGGCGAGTTGGCCTAGATCACTTTGTGATCAGAATTCCTTGTAGTCTGGACCAAACATCTCAAAACACATTCATCGGAAAAACGTCAATAATCACGCCCATGTTTTACTTGAATTCTCTCACTCTGAAGGCCAGTTTATAGTCCAGCCACAGTGTAGCTCGACTGAAATCGCAGAACTTTCATGAACATTCTATTGTTGCTCTACGTATACTGTGGTTGTTGTCATTCGCAAAAAGTATAAACGCACTCCAGCGACATTCCCGCAACAGTTTACACTCAGGGGACAATGGAGGAAGAAGCAGCTTTCATAGGCTAGCCTACATCTCATTATGTCTTCTGCTTTACCTCTTTTTTTGTCAGAGGCCTCTGAAATAAAGTTTATAAATGTCCATATCGAGGGCACCGTATTGTTTGAAATAGCATTCACTGTGTCTTTCATACACTTGTGGGTGTGAATTTTGAACAAGGTAGCAAATAATAAAACGTTTGTAATTAAACCTCAATAACAACATTGATGCAACTCCTCATATTGAACGTTATTTAGTAGGAAAACACATAGGGCATAGCCTACGTTAGGAATGTAAATAGCTAGCTACGAGACGGGACTCATTGGGGAAGCAGCCTACAATTCTCTAGTTAGAGAAATGAGGTTCAAGAATGTGGAGTAGCCTATTTCACTCACTAGGCTACATCAGAATGCCACGGATCAGATAGGCTGACACTCGTTTAAATTTAATCTGGCAAATCTAAGTTAAGCTACTGTTAAAGCAAATAACTTCAATGCATTCGCAGGCGTCTACAACGCTACAAATGTGTATTTGTAACAATTCACAATAGCCTACAGACTAGTAGGCTATTGGTAACTTGTAGCACTGGAAGCAAGCTGCTTCTCGTTTTGGATTGTAACATTTTCTCAACAGTCTAGCTCAGCATCAATCAGTGAAATTACATCGTTATTATTATTAGGCTATTAATAATAATAATAATAACTGTCACAAAGTTGGAAATCCAGAATCGTCTAGAATGTCATTGTATGCTATAGTGTTAGGGTTTGCCTTCAATGGAAATAAGGAGCCTAGCCTGAACCATGAAAAACAGCCCCAGACCAAGAGGTGTCCACACACGTTTGGCCACATAGTGTATGTCCCACTGATGCTTTGTTCACCTCAAACCAATGAGCAATATAAGGGCGGCAGTGTAGTATAATGGTTAAGGAACTGGCCTTGTAACCGAAAGGTTGCAGGTTCGATTCCCAGGTAGGACACTGCCGTTGTACCCTTGAGCAAGGTACTTAACCTGAATTGCTTCAGTATATATCCAGCTGTATAAATGGATAATATGTAAAACATGATAAAAAAAAGTTGTGTAAGTCGCTCTGGATAAGAGCGTCTGCTAAATGCCTGTGATGTAATGTAATGTAATATGGCCCTGTGGTAAACAATAGCCACCTGTTTGTGCACAGATACGGGTGCACTGAGATGAATATGCTGATGGTAAAGACAAGGCTGCAGCTGTTTACAAATGTAGTTTAAGGTGTGTGTTTCCAGGAATGTTGTTTTATTTCCTATTTAAATATTGCACGGGATCAAGTAATCCAAACTGAGGACTCAACTGAACTCTGGCCTCATGTGATGGGATGTTGAAATTCCGATTCCAGGAGTTGCATGAAGTAACTTGTGTAACCATAGCCAGAGACACCCACATCCCCATCTTCTGAATCACATCCAACTTTGACAATCGATCACTGAGATACGGAGAGAAGGCTTGCACGAAAGCACAGAGTCACAGAGACACCAAGGCAAAACAACTGTGAAATGCCATAGGGGCAATTCAGCAAAACCACAACACGAGGGCTTTTTTATTTATGTATATCATATGTGGATGACGCGAAGAGCCATAGATGCCGAAAACCAAGCCAATCTTACATATATTGTATATACACAGTGCCCTCCACTATTATTGGCACCCCTGGTAAAGATGAGTAAAAAGGGTTATAAAAAATTGTCACACTGAAAAAATTTGAGAAATCCAACCTTTAATTGAAGTAAATTTATTATGAGAAAAAAACATGTATTTTTAACAAAACCACATGTACCACAATTATTGGCACCCCTGCATTTATATATAGAATAAAGTAATCATTTTTAATATTTGGTTGCATATCCTTTGCATGCCATGACTTCCTGATGTCTGTGACCCAACAACATCAAAAGACTCTTGATATCGTATTTTCTGGTACTCTTACAAGTGATACTATAACCTCTCTGCATTTGAATGGATCTCTATGGGAATTGTGGGGTGGGACTAGATTCAGCTGTAAATTATGCTGGAACAGTATGGAATACATGGTTGGTAAAATGGCTGTAAGTCATCAACGGCCTGAGGTATTAAACAAACCTCAACCCATCACTCTGCTGCCACATATGCAGTAGATATGGATGGATCACTTTAAGGGTTGTTTCTCCTGACAAATTTTCCTATTGAACTCTATGGAGAAATAAGTTAGGAGAAGAAACCCTTCAAGTTATCCATCTATATCTACTGTATTTCTGGCAGCAGAGGGATGGTTTAAGGCTTGTTTGATATGTCAGACCCTTGATGACTTAGAGCCTTTTAGCCAGCCATTTCTTCCATACTGTTCCAGTGTAATTTACAGCTAAATCTAATCATTGAGAAGCTTACTGTTGGGTTACAGACATCAGGAAGTCATGACATGCAAAGGATATGCGACCAAATATATATTTAAAAAATCATTACTTTATTCTACATTATGTTAAACTGTCCAATATTTTTTGATGCCCAAAAATGGGGGGGACTATGTACAAAAGGTTCTATAATTTCTAAACGGTTCATCCAATATGGATGAAAATACCCTCAAATTAGCACTTCAACCTCATTGTCATTGTATCCTTTCAAACTCAAAGTGCTAGAGTACAGAACCAAAATAACAACGAGATAATCAATGTTATTCACTTCACCTGTCAGTGGTTTTAATGTTGTGACTGATCAGTGTATGTAATATGACCAATTTGTGGAACTGTTATAATTTTTAAGATGTTGATTTTACCCAACAAAGAAAATCATAAATCCTTTTAAAGTATCCCCTCTATTTTCCGTATTAGAGGAGGTAGATTTCAGACCTGGAGTAAGTATGATGCCCAAGTAGAACAGATAAAAGCCACTTAAAGTGGCACTTAAACTTTTCCAAATACTTAGTGGGCACACCCTAGAAAGTGGCATAGCCACAGATTCTGTCCAGTTTATCTTCTTGATACAAGTCAAAAGGAGATAATCAGTGACAATGTGTGTGGCACAGCTGTTTCTGGGTTCATAGATAATAATAACACCTCGTCTTCATACAGTAACAACTTATATTCCACCTGTCCTGCTTCGATACCCCTACTATTTTTGTATTATTTCTAATAGCAATTGCTAAGGGCTCTAGTGCCAACGCAAAAATCAACTGACTCAGGGGGCACCCTGGCGTGTCCCTTTATAAGGGGGAAGAATGTGGACCTCATCCCATATGTCAACACTGAGGCTCTAGCAGAAAAAAAGCAGCCTGACCCATTTAATGTACTACACGTGGAGCTCAAACCGCTGCAGCGTTCTAAACAAGTATTCCCATTCAATCCAATCAAACGCCTTCGCCGCATCAAGCGAGAAGGTCGTTTTTTTAAAGAATAATGGCATCTGCAGTTCGCTGTTCTTGCAACATAAACTCGTAGCAGGTCTACATTGTCACCGGCTGCAACACTGACAGCTTCAAGACGATCAACTCCAAATGTTCGTCAAGAATGTAGCGGACTCGCCTTTGAGGATGCCGGTGAAAACTACAACTGCTGACAAAGTTTTAAAACGACGTCTTACGATTTCCTACCCAAGAGAGCGCCAAGCTTGGGCTATTCACACTTTAATCGAAACTCCCTAACTATAGGCTACTCTTCGATACCGTTAGACGCTTTCTCTCACTGCCTAGATGTAGATAGCGTAAAACAAGCCAGTTGTCTAGCTCCTTAAACAAGTTGTAGCCTAGCACAGCGAAAATATTTCTTACCCTGTTGATCCACCCATTCAATAACTAATTTTGTTTTTACCAGCAATGTCAAACCATTTTCATTTTAATAAGGAATGTATAGCTTCTAAACCAACGCGCTGGGATCCATTCAGTAGCACTATTATGGATACAATTAAAGGTCAATAGACTATCTTAGATCGGCTACATAATTAACTTTATGATTGTCAGCCGGTTGCAAGTTGATGATCAGATGCAGTCCCACATATAGCTACTCTATTGCATATTGCTGGACGGTGCAATGCGCCGCACAGTCATAATTATTTCGCAATGAAAAACAAACAGCACGAAGAGAGGAGTAACTTACCTTTGCAACAAGACAAAAATATTTGTCTTTTCACGACAAAATACAGGAAAGCTCCACAATGCACGCAGAACGTAGAACAACAACCTCCCTCGAGTTTGTATCTTCCCTTGCAGTCACTCTCTCTCTCTCTCTCTCTCTCTCTCTCTCTCTCTCTCTCTCTCTCTCTCTCTCTCTCTCTCTCTCTCTCTCTCTCTCTCTCTCTCTAACCGCCAACTTCCGGCCTTTTTACATGTGACAGAGGCAATTCGTACTGTAACATTTGATCTGCAGTTCACAAGTGTATTTTCTGCGACTGTAGCAGCAACGTAACGTTGGTTTTATATTGGATATTCAGTGGATATTCGTTTTTCAAATGTCAATAGCTAATGACAGAAGCATGTAGGTGCATTTTAATTTACATATTTGTTATCAGTGTAGAACAAAGATACTTTTACAAGCTTTTGTTTCATATTTCAGGAAAAAAGATGTCAATGTTGAGCCTATAAAAACACTTGAATTTCAATAGTTCCAATGCCATTTGAATTAGAAGTGTCAAGCCAACTTTAATCTCTTTGGAGACATTATTGCTGAAATTTACAACTGATTATTTTTCAAATTTTATTTTTGTAGATTTTAAATGAATTTTTCTTCAAAATAAAATGGCTAAAATTTCAATAGCTTCTGTGACATATGACGAAGACGCCTCAAACCAAGTTTAATGTTGTCACAAGCATTATAGCTCATATTTACAACTAATTATTTTTCAAATGTTTTTTTTGTAAATTTTTAATGAATTTTTCTTAATGATATCCTACTAAAACTACTAAAATTTCAATAGCTTTGGTGACATGTGACCAAGACACCTCAAACCAAGTTGCCTGTTGTCAGAGACAGGATAGTTCAAATTTACAACTGATTATTTTTCAAATGTTCCCTTTGTATATTTTGAAGGAGTTTTTCTTCAAAATAAATACACTAAAATGTCAATAGTTTCTGTGTCATGTGACCAAGACACCTCAAAGCAAATTGACTGTTGTCAGAGAGAGTATAGCTCAAATTTACAACTGATTATTTCTCAAATTTTCCTCTTATACATTTTTATTAAAATTTTCTTCAAAATAAAACTACTAATATTTCAATAGCTTCTGTGACATGTGACCAAGACACCTCAAACTAAGTTGCCTGTTGTCAGAGACAGGATAGCTCAAATTTACAACTGATTATTTTTCAAATGTTCCTTTTTTAAATTTTTAATTAATTTTTCTTCCAAAAAAAAAACAACTAATATTTCAATAGCTTTTGTAACATGTGACTAAGATGCCTCAAAGCAACTTTAATGTTGTCAGAGACAGTAGAGCTCAAATCTACAACTGATTATTTTTTGAAATTTTCCCTTTGTACAGTCAAGCCGGAAAGTCTCCCCACCCCTTTCACCTTCTCCACGTTTTATTACGTTACAGACTTATACTACAATAGATTGAGTTCATTTTTTGCCTCAAACATCTACACACAATAGCTAATAATGACGAAGTGAAAACAGGTTTTTAGAAAATATGCAATTTTATTTTACTGACAAAAATAGGTTATTTAGGGGTTACATATCTGTACACACCCTTAGCCTAATACTTGGTTGCTGCACCTTTGGTAGCGATTACAGCTTCAAGGCATCTTGAGAAAGAAGCTACGAGCTTGGCACACTTGTTTCTGGACATTTTTGTCCATTCCTCTTGGCATATCCTTGCAAGCTCCGTCAGGTTGGATGGGGAGCGTCGGTACACAGCCATTTTCAGCTCTTTCCACAGATGTTCAATTGGATTCAGGTGTGGGCTCTGGCTGGGCCACTCAAGGACATGCACAGACTTTCTCCGAAGCCACTCCTTTGTTCTCTTGGCTGTGTGCTTCGGGTCGTTGTCATGTTGGAAGGTAAACCTTCGCCCCAGTCTGAGGTCCAGAGCGCTCTGGAGCAGGTTTTCTTCAAGGATCTCGGTGTACTTAGCTGCATTCATCTTTCCCTCTATCAGGACTAGTCGCCCTGTTCCCGCTGCTGAAAAACATCCCCACATCATGATGCTGCCACCGCCATGCTTCACTGTAGGGATGGTATTAGCCAGGTGATGAGCGGTGCCTGGTTTCCTCCAGACGTGACACTTGGTATTCAGGCCAAAAAGTTCCATTTTGGTTTCATCAGACCAGAGAATCTTGATTCTCATGGTTTGAGAGTCCTCTAGGTGCCTTTTTGGCAAACTCCAAGCGGACTGTGATGTGCCTTTTACTAAGGAGGGGCTTCCGTCTGGCCACTACCATAAAGGCCTGATTGGTGGAGTGCTGCCTGGATGGTTGATCTTCTGAAAGGTTCTCCCATCTCCACAAGGATACGCTGGAGCTCTGTCAGAGTGACCCTCGGGTTCCTGCTCACCTCCCTGGCCAAGGCCCGTCTTCCCCGATTGCTCAGTTTGGCCGGGCGGCCAGGTCTAGGAAGATTCTTGGTGGTTCCAAACTTCTTCCATTTACGAATGATGGTGGCCACTGTGCTCTTTGGGACCTGTAAAGCTGCAGAGATTTTTCCGTACCCTTCTCCAGATCTATGCCTTGACACAATCCTGTTTCTGAGGTCTGCAGATAATTCCTTTGACCCAATGGCTTGGAGTTTGCTCTGACATGCACTGTCAACTGTGGGACCTTATATAGGCAGGTGTTGGCAATCCCCAATCATGTCCAATCAATTGAATTTATCACAGGTGGACTCCAATTAAGTTGTAGAAACATCTCAAGCAGTATCAGTGGAAACAAAATGCACCTCAGCTCACTTTTGGGTGTCATATCAAAGGGTGTGCACACTTGTGTACATATGATATTTTACATTTTGATTTTTTATAAATTAGCACAAATGTCTAAAAACCTGTTTTCACTTTGTCATTATGGGCTATTTTGTGTAGAATTTTGAGACAAAAAATTAACTCAATCTATTGTAGAATACGTCTGTAACGTAATAAAATGTGGAGAAGGTAAAAGGGGTGGGGAGACTTTCCGGCTTGACTGTATATTTTGAAGGAATTTTTCTTCAAAATAAATACACTAAAATATCAATAGTTTCTGTGTCATGTGACCAAGACACCTCAAAGCAAATTGATTGTTGCCAGAGACAGGATAGCTCAAATTTACAACTGATTATTTTTCAAATGGTCCCTTTGTATATTTTAAAGGAATGTTTCTTCAAAATAAAACTACTAAAATTTCAATAGCTTCTGTGACATGTGACCAAGACACCTCAAACTAAGTTGCCTGTTGTCAGAGACAGGATAGCTCAAATTTACAACTGATTATTTTTCAAATGTTCCTTTTTTAAATTTTTTATTAATTTTTCTTCAAAAAAAAACAAAACTAATATTTCAATAGCTTTTGTGACATGTGACTAAGATGCCTCAAACCAACTTTAATGTTGTCAGACAGTATAGTTCAAATCTACAACTGATTATTTTTCAAATGGTCCCTTTGTATATTTTAAAGGAATGTTTCTTCAAAATAAATACACTAAAATGTCAATAGTTTCTGTGTCATGTGACCAAGACACCTCAAAGCAAATTGACTGTTGTCAGAAAGAGTATAGCTCAAATTTACATGTCACAGAAGCTATTGAAATATTAGTGTTTTGTTTTTTTTAAAGAAAAATTCATAAAACATTTACAAAAAAACATTTGAAAAATCATTAGTTGTAAATTTGAGCTATAATGTCTGTGACAACATTAAACTTGGTCTTCCTCATATGTCACAGAAGCTGTTGAAATTTTAGCTATTTTATTTTGAAAATAAATTCATTTAAAATCTACAAAAATAAAATTTGAAAAATAATCAGTTGTAAATTTGAGCAATAATGTCTCCAAAGAGATTAAAGTTGGTTTGACACTTCTAATTCAAATGGCATTGGAACTATTGGAATTCAAGTGTTTTTATAGGCTCAACATTGACATTTCTTTTCCTGAAATATGAAAAAAAGCTTGTAAAAGTCTCTTTGTTCTACACTGATAACAAATATGTACATTAAAATGCACCTACATGCTTCTGTCATTAGCTATTGAAATTTGAAAAACAAATATCCACTGAATATCCAATATAAAACCAACTTGCTGCTGACTGTAGCTACTGCATAGGCCTACTGTCAATTCTGTCGGCGTTTCATGCACCTTTCAAATAACTTATTTAGTTATGACAATCATATTTTGTACCGTATATGTGTCCAGTGTGTCGGTAGCCTAGTGTGTCTACGAATAATTCAATAAAAACGCACACTGTGATAACCACATTACCTACTACTCTGCCTGTCTGTTAATTTATGCTATTGGCCCACTTGTTGCATGATATGCCGTAGGCTAGGCTACAGGTGAAATGATCTACAAGCGTTTATTCCCGTAAGACCACCATTCAAGTTAGGAAATGACTTCATGTACATAAGCTACAGCTACAGTTCTCTGTAGGCTATTTATGAATTCAGCCGTTTATTGTATGTGAGAAAGAATGAGATGTAGGCTAATAGTAGCTAAAAAGGTTCAAACACAGGCTAATATGGTTCACATAAGCAAATTTTGCACAAAGTAGGCTACATGTGTTACTGGCTGGTGGGAGAAGGACCCAAGCGCAGGCAGGAGTACAAAAAAACGAAGTTTAATAAAGGGCAAGGCAGCAATCCGTAGTAAAAACAGGCCGGGTCAAAAACCGGGGAGACAGGGCAACGATACAAAGACAGAGTCCAAAGAGTGGTCACAGAACAGGCAGGGGTCAGAACCAGGAAGGCACAGCAAAGGCACAAAAACAGAAGCCAAAATCAGGGTCGCGAGAACACAGGCAGGGGTCAAAACCAGGGAGGCGAAAAACTAAACAAAACAAAGACAGAAAACAAAAACAACAACAGGTGAAGGACAAGGGATAACAAAACCTCAGATACAGATACTAAGGAATAAACCAAACACTAGGGCAGGTACTTGGAAACCTAGACTACCACACAGTAGCAAACAACTTGCGAAGAAACACTGATATGACAAGGTATATATACACAGAGGGCGACAGACATAATGGGAATCAGGTGTGCAGAAGCAGGGGAGGGGAGATTGCTCACAGGTGAGTAAGCGTAAGACACAGACTGGAATACACATAGACACAATGATAACAAACGGCCTGGGGTTAGCAGGTAGACACATGCACAGCTCGGAGGGGAGGAACGCGGAAGTGGACACACGTGCAGAGAATGAGAAATCACAGATAGATGCAGGGATAGGATAACGAGGAGGGAAATGACAGCTGCAGGTAGAAACTCAAGATGAATTAGTATTTAGTAATGTTAGTAGCGAACTCTAAAACCCTAATGTTAGTAGGTTAGCTGGTTAGTATTATATACACATTAGTTTGTTAGCAGGTTAGTATTAAATCTAATCTAACAGTATGATTAGTACATTAGTATTTTATAAAAATATTAATAAAGCCAGAAGGAAGAAAACGAGATACGAAATACAGAGGAAACCATAGACTGTATAAAAATATGGACAAAGCCACTGTGATGTGACCCATTGCCTTTCCACGGCCTCGTAAAAACCAAATTGAAACACGGAAGTCTTTTTCGCCGGCTGTTTGTACGAACTGCGCCTGCTCCGTGGAGCCGACTTGACCTTTGCTTGGAGCAGGGTCAACCGGATATGGTCTTCATGGGAGGGTCTCTGTCCAGGCACAGTATGATTGACAGTTCGGGGCGGAGATTCTGGAAAGCGGGAGCTCTGGTTTTATATTGCAAGCGAATTCACGGTAAGTTAAGATAATGTTTATTATATAATTTCATTTTCACGGTTTTACGGTGTTATTTATTTGCATTGACTGTGTGAAATTCGTCACATCATTGTGTTATGTTATAACGTTTATTCAGTTATCTTCAATTTACAGTACAATTTAAAGTACATTAATATTCCACCCAACTCAGATCGGAGGTAGGCTAATTCCATTAGCTAGCATACCAGCTTGACAGTGAGATTGGTTACGTTAGGCCTAGGCAGGCTAAGGCGAACATAGGGTAACGTTATGATTGCCATTAACGATATTGACGGTCAATCAATCACATTTACGTACAAGACTACTTTTATTATAAATGTCCCGAAGAGCTGCTCTAAATAGGTAGCAAGCTGTCAGCAAGCTTGCGACCCAAAAAATCCGTCCATGCCATAGACTGTATAAAAATAGGTCCTTGTGGGATTTCTAAATTCCTAAAAATGCCTGGTTAGGTTTTGCTCGTTCCAATAACCCAGCAGAGTAGCCTATTATGTTAATAATGCCCGCCCGAACCTGTCCTAATTTTTTTTGTGTGTGGATAAAATATACAATATATGATCACCCTAGCTAACGCAAATCACAATGAAAGAAGATAAAATAACGTCAGCTGTGGTCATCTACGAAGCATTTTAATAAGAATCCATTTGCATGCGTGAAAATTGCACAATGCACTTTGTAAAAGCAAGTTTCCCACCCTAGTGCATGAAGTCTCATTACACAGACTGGTTGTAACCTTGAATTTTTAATTTCTTTTGCAGACACAACGATGGAAAGCCGAAGCCTCAACTGTGAGTTTCTGTACCCACCTTTCATTGTGAACCATTTTTCTTTTTTAATCACTGTGCCTTAAACTAGTCATTTACATAATATACTTTGAGTGTATTTCTCTTTCATTGCTAATTTTTCAAGCGTAGCTCTCCTTATGCAATAGGACCAAACAGCATATTGACAATATTAAAGTATCATGTCTAGATTGTGGATGATGTTTTTAATAGCTTGCATCCAGAATGTATCATTGTATATTGCAATGAGATGCATTTAATTTTATTCCTCTTACACAGCTAAAACTGTCTGGATAGTTGGTGACAGCTACTTTTTATTTTTTTAAATAGTATCGTCCATTCCCTTAAAGACTGAATCTAGGGGAGGAGTTTCTCCAATCCTGGATTTAGCTTTTAATGGAATAGGTTTTTTTTTAATGAAATGGGTCAGCTTTTCAAATTTTATGTTATGATGTTATATTTTGTATTATGATTTATTTTAATTAATGACATCTGTAGCTATGCCATTGTTCACCCAACTCCCCCTGCTCTTCCTCATCCCTGTGCCGCATCTTCTCTCCCCCACCCCCCATCTTGTCCTCTCCAGCCATGGCACCCCATGGCCTTTCTTGCTTCCTGCTCCCTAAAGATTTTTTTAAATTATCCAACTTGTTTTGATGTGTTCAATATTTGCATAACAGAATCATGCAGTAGGTGAAATAGCAAATATTACACAATATATAAACTAATCAAATGTCATTCAAAATGAAGCATAAATAAGGGCATCTGGTAGCCTAACTACCCTCTACATTATACATGTTGTACAGTAATTAATTTTTGTAAGTACTTGCTCTGTAATGAGAATCAGACCCTTTATATAAATGGGGAAAAATATAATTTGAGGTTTTTGTCTGCTTTTGTCTTTAAAATATTTAATACCCTCTTGCATTCAGTTAAATAATGAGTACATAATGCACCAATACATTACCGCTCAAGATGGCCTTCCCCAGCGTGCACACAGTGTAGGTATAGCCACTGATGTAAATAAGTAACAGACATCCTGTAATCTCACTGAAAGACTAAGGAGGACCAACTTGTGCTGCGACTTTAAATGTGTTAAAGGAGTGATTAAGATCATTCTTTTTTCACAAAGCAACTTGAAATCAGTACAATTTTTTTATGTATCCTTAAAAGATGGTCAGATGTCCCTCGTGGCTGACAGGGTGAGTCCGTGGTCCATACATCCCGCACAGGATGGCGGCGTTTTCCTTTGTAATATGGATGCTGCACATTTGATAAGAGGGTCACCCACAGACTAGGACTGCGGTCCCCAACCCTATTCCTTGTGCTGTTTCAACCCCAAATTTGGCACATCTGATTCTACAAATTAGCAGCTCAAGATATCATTTCATCACAGAATTAGTGATCTGTGTTAGTATTGATTATGTTGGTAACTTGAACAGCTGGTAATAAATTTACATCTGTAAAATAGAGAAAGGATAGAGCAAGATCAGTTTTCATTTCATAATAGGGGACAAAAAACTCAAGGGTAACAAGAAGTTAGGGGTTTGACATAGGAGACAACAAAGTTCAGTAGCCTGTCTCAGTTTAAAGCCCACTCACCACGTCAAGGTGCAGGCTGAGAGTGGGAACACAAGACAAGACACACATTTAGTACAAGACAAACCCTGACGAGACACACATTAAAAATGACAAGGTCCACATAAAAGATCAAATTTGTACATGTTTATGCTGGCTGTAAGTGGTATTGTAATCCATGGGTCTTTGTAAGCGAGGACTTCCACAGTAAACACTTATGCCCCGTTTATGCGGGCTCTAAGTGATACTTGCAACAGTCATCCAGGGGTTGTGTGTGTATATATATTATTATATATATATATATATATATACACACACACACACACACACACACACACACACACACACACATATGTACACACGTGTGTGTGTGTGTATATATTATATATATATATATATATATATATATATATATATATATATATATATATATATATATATATATATATAATGTGTGTATATATAATATATATATATACACACACACACACACACACACACACAGTATCGGAAACACCAGAAACTGAAAAAACGTCCATAAAACAGCTGCTATATGTTTGCTCCCATTTGTTGGTATATGGCTGGCATAAAAGTGTGTAGAAAAACTTGATAATGAATCATAATTAGCCATTAATTATATTATTATCAGATAATACTAATTTGTCATCCTGGAGTTACGGAAAAAGAAATGCTCCTCAAAGTGGTCGCTGCACAGACGTGATGCCGAGGTGGGACTCCATTTTGCCCTCCGCATGTTGACCAACCACTGCTGCAGCATGTCTTCATCAGCTAAAGGAAATCTATCAAAGAACAAAATGGTTATAATAGGCTGCAATCGGTTGCGATGCAGCTTACAGAATTATAAAACTACCATCACAGATAAAAGTAGTCGGGCACCGAGGAATATGGTTTGAAATTAGACATTTGGATGATGTTAATTGCCAGAATTCAAAGCAAATTCTGTCTGAAATCTCATACAATATTCTATAATCCAAGGGTCATGGGACAATATCAGACAATAATGTTAACGTTAGCCTATGTGGGAAAATATCAGACTATAATGTTAACGTTAGCCTAACGTTACCCTATTTTTATACAGTCCATGGTGGTACCAAGTGGCGACACGAAAAACATGATAGCTAAATGACAGCTAACGTTATGTCGGGTTTCCATCTCCATGAACACGTTTCCCACATGCTTTAAAAGTTATAAATAATGCTCAACCTAAAATGAATACCTCTAATGAAAAATACACCATGACTAATGCACGGTAGCTAACGTTAGCAATGTCGAAATTCACTCCACATAAAATGCACTTAGCCAGTGGAGAGCATAGGACGAAGTGCAATGTAGCTACATGTCCACGACGAGACCGTTAACGTTAAATTACAAAGCTAAAAATAGACACAAAGGCTCACCAGGTCGATGTTTAATGGAATCTAAGTTAACGTTACACAACAGAAATTTGACTAACGTTACTTTTGACAGGTTTTACATCGTTAGCTAACGTTAAGTAGCCAAACCAAACGGTTTTGGGAGATAAAAGTTGCTAACTCCACTAGCATACCGGTCTACGTAATATACAAAAGCGTTAGCTTGTCATGCTAGGTTGCAGTAGGTAGCGTAGGCTACTTCTGCAGGCTGTTATCTAATAAGACTACTTACTTGGTAAAAAATAAAGTAATATAAAATGTATTACCGAAAAAACTGGAGAGAATGCTTTTGAGATGGTCGATTAGTACAGTTGTATGCAGAACATGCCATAATGAATTCAACACGAGTGACGATCTGATTGCGATGTGTCTATTAGCCAAATTCACACATTAAAAGGAGAATGGGTGAGAATGTCAAGGCCATTGCTAGCCACTTGAGGTACCGCCTATGGGTACCTCCCACGTCCCGCCCGTTCCGTCTATGGTTCCCGCCCCTCAGAGTGAGTGGAATGACCGGCAGTAACCCCAGACTCAATCTGTCCCCTGATTGGTCCTGAACAAATGTTAATACCCTGTCCAAACGACACAATATTTTAAAAAATCAGCACATGCACAGGCATTAGATGAAGGAAAGGCACCTATTGCCATAAAAAAAATTTGTGTAAAAAATTTATTGACTGAGTATTTTGACCACATTTCTGCCGTTGACTTACATGGGGAAAGACCTATACTGGAGCCAACCGCAGTGGCGCTAGTGAGGAACGGCACAATGGCCGCTCCCAGGCCAACCAGGAAGTGAGCTTCAAAACGAAAGCCCAGTCTTGGCCCCTTGGAGGAAACCTGAATGTTCCCAAAATCACCCGAATAGTGCAATGACAAAGACAGGGGGTGGAATCTCAGGAAACATGGAACACGGACTGACAATCGCGAGGGTAATGCGGGAAAATAGGTAAAAGAAATCAGGAAAAATAATTACACAGAATAAACAGACAACCAACCAACAAAGTACAGGATCCTGACAACATGGGTACAAGTAAAATTAATTATTATTTATTTAGGAAGCACCATAGCACCGAGACCGCCCTTGCCCTAGTAATGAATGACTTGTTCCTCTCTCTGGACTGTGGCTGTATTTCTATTCTTGTTTTACTTGACCTGAGCGCTGCCTTTGATACTATAGACCATAATATTCTCCTCTGCAGGTTAGAAAATTTAGTTGGTCTTACCGGGCATGCTCTTATGTGGTTTAAATCTTATCTCTATGATAGATCCCAGTTTGTTAGGGTAAACAGTCAGTCCTCTGAATTTTCTAAGGTGAACTTTGGAGTACCACAAGGATCGGTCTTGGGTCCTCTGCTCTTTTCTCTTTACATGCTCCCTCTTGGGAACATTATAAGCAGACATGGTGTTAACTACCACTGCTACGCAGATGACACACAACTTTATATATCAGTTAAGCCAGGTGAAGTTGACCAGTTGTCTAAACTAGAGACCTGTCTCAAAGATGTAAAGGCCTGGATGACCCAAAATTTCCTCTTATTGAACTCAGATAAGACTGAGATATTAGTATTAGGTCCCAAATCCCTTTGAGATAAATTCTTACAGCTTCCCTTAAATTTAGATTGCTTCTCTGTCTCCCCTAACAAGGTTGTTAAAAACCTTGGTGTAATTATTGATTCAGATCTCTCCTTTCAGCCCCATATTAACAATATCACAAGAATGGCCTTCTTCCACCTGAGGAATATATCTAAATTAAGGAAGGTGTTGTCCCTGGAGGATGCTGAAAAAATGGTTCATGCCTTTGTAACCTCTCGACTAGATTACTGCAATGCATTATTGTCTGGTTGCACTGGCTCAGCCCTGAATCGCCTCCAACTTGTACAGAATGCAGCTGCTAGGGTTCTTACTAGAACCAAGAAATGGGAGCATATCAGCCCGGTGCTCAAAACTCTTCATTGGCTGCCTGTCAAATTCAGAATTGACTACAAGATTTTACTTCTAGCGTTTAAAGCTTTAAATGGCTTGGCCCCTGAATATCTGAGTGACTTACTCATTCCTTACTGTCCTCCTAGATTACTTCGCTCTCAAAATGCTGGCTATTTGAAAATTCCTATTATATCTAAAATTACAATGGGTGGCAGAGCCTTCTCTTACAGAGCCCCTTTTTTATGGAATAATCTTCCCATGTATGTACGGGCTGCAGACACACTTTCTGTCTTTAAGTGTAGGCTAAAAACGTACCTCTTTAGTCAATCCTATAGTTAAGGATGTCGGGGGGGGGGGGCGGGGGGGGGGGGGGGGGGGGGGGCTAACCTTCTCTTTTCCTCTCTCACCCTGAGCTGCAGATTACCCCGGCTCGTCCCCCTCTCACCCTGAGTTTGCAGACTGCTCCAGTTATGCCCCTCACCCTGAGTTTGCAGACTGCTTCGGACCCGTCCCTCCTTTGGTTTATCCTCCCGACTTCACGCAACCGGAGTCCCAGATGCATCACCCCGCCCCCTTTGAACTGATGATTGAACTGATTATTGAATTGACTATTACCATTCAGTCCACCTTTAGTCTAAACCGGGCCGGCCAGCGAAGGATGGGCACCCCCTCTCTAGCCAGGTTCCTTCCGAGATTTCTTCCCACTGGGGAGTTTTTTCTCGCCACTGCTCAGTGTTTTTTTTCTCCCCTACTGGGGAGTTTTTTACCTCATTTTGCTGGTTGGGGGCTATGGCCTGGTTTTTTGCTCAATTTTCCTTCTGTTTCCCTGTGCAGCGTCTTTGTGACAGTTCTCTGTAAAAAGCGCTATACAAATAAAATTGAATTGAATTTAATTTAATTTAATTGAATTTGTTGACACTCTACTGTATTGCAATATTGTGTTTCCAGATCCAGACATTTTGCTTAAACAGTTAAAACAGTTTGAATACAAATGTGCTTGCTTATGTCAGAAACTGTTTGAGATCGTTAAACACTGTAAATAGCAAATCGGCCTACTATGCAGGTGTTCATGTGAGGCAAATAGGCTACGTACTTTATAAACAGTGCAGCTACGCCAAATAGCAAAACGATGGCAATATATAAAAACTAAAATGAACTGCATATTTATACATGAACAGTCTTTGTTAAAATCATACAAATCAAGTCAATTCATTCAAACTTTCTGTGTTCAGCTTGAAAATGGATATATCTATAAAATATGATTACAATATTTACATTATTTTCATACACTGCCTGGCCAAAAAAAAAAGTTGCACACTAATATTTTGTTGGACCGCCTTTAGTTTGATTACGGCGCGCATTCGTCGTGCCACTGTTTCGACAACTCTATGCAACGTCACAACATTTATTTCCGTCCAGAGTTGCATTAATTTTTGTGCCGAGATCTTGTATTGACGACGGGAGAGTCAAACCACTCCGTAAAGTCTTCTCCAGCACATTCCAAAGACTTTCAATGGTCAGGACTCTGGTGGCCAATTCATGTGTGAAAATGATTCCTCATGCTCCCTGAACCACTCTCACAATTTGAGCCCGATGAATCTTGGCATTGTCGTCCTGGAATATGCCCATTGATGGGATAACCTGGTCATTCAGTACATTCAGGTATTCCGCTGACTTCATTGTATTGCTACATAACGTTGTTGAGCCTAGACCTGACCAATTGAAGCAACCCCAGATCATAACACTGCCTCCAGAGGCTTGTACAGTGGGCACTATGCATGACGGGTGCAACTGCGACTTTTCCTTTTGGCCAGGCAGTGTAATACACATATGTGGCTTTCAAACCTTAAAGCAGAATATTGCAAAGTTGTGATGATGTTTATATAATGCTTCAAAAGTAACATAATGAACATGATGAAGTATATAAAAATGAACACAATAAATTAAGGACTACACATGTTGGCACTGGCTATATTTGGATATTATCTTTGTATTGTTCTGGCAGCTTATTTATCTGTAAATGCTTTTATTTGATGTTTACATACATTTTTTCTATGTAATATGTTTATATAAAACTCACTTACTTGTAACATAATTTACTGCTGACTGATGGTTTATTAATTGATTGATAATTTACCTTAGCCATACCATTGCTGATTACTGCTAACTGACCGCAAGGTTTACCTGTTTCTGTTCAACGTGTATAAAATTACTAGTTTGTACTTGTTCCATTACACCTCAACAAAGGTAATTGTGCGTGAAATGTGTCTTGTGTTTTTGATGTTATTTTGAACATTCCACTTCAATCAAGGTGTTTTGACTGTCATTGGAAAAAATAGTCTTTGCTCTCTCCTTGTTCTTCCAATCCCTGTTCCAAAGAAAACCTTTTTGAATTGGACCCTTGCACCGTTGAAGCAGTCCCATCTACGGTTTATGAGCTGTACAGCTTCAGTTGCAGTACATGTTGAAAAAATACTGTTTCATATATAATATAATATAATATAATTGGTATAATATAAAAGCAGACATTCCATCCACCAAATTACGGCTTGATGGGGCATGCCCCATGCTTACACTGTCATGGTTTCTGGCAGCCTGCTGTTGTTTCTGCGGTCGTTCTTTTGTTTGACGACATCGGGGCAATCATCGGATTTTTTCTGCATCCGTTTCGGTGTTTGAATCTTGCGGGCAATTATTCCTTTCACCTGTTTTGGATTTCCTGCCGGTTATAAATAGCCCAGGGCTTCCGCATTGCCGACGCTTCGATATTGTCTTTGCTATTGACTTTGCTATTGACTATCGGAGTCGGTAAGGTAAAGGATAGCGGTCTCTATGTTTCTGGTTGTTACTCGTCAGAAAGGTAGTCCGGTTAAAGAGTTAGGGTAAAGATTTATTTAGTCTTTTTGTTTCCTTCTCTCTTTATCCTTTTATATTCCTCTACCTGTTACCTTTTGTTCAGCTCGTTCACACCTAGAGCTGTAGGTAACAGGTTCTTTTTCTATTTCCTTTTCTTTCGCCCTTGTTACACAGGCTTTCTTTTGTTTATCTCTGACCTCTAGTTTTACGCCCCTTGTGTGAGTGCGTGAGGTTCATTTGTTGTTTACTACTTGCTAGTGCCGAGTTTGCCCTCTTTTGGGGTTATTTTGTGTTGGCTTACGCTGGGAGCTTTTTATTCCCTTTATTTTGTTTCTTTTCCCCTGTTACTGCGGAGCTGTCCACTTAGTGGCGTATTTCTAACGAGATACGCTTTCAGATTCCTTGGTTGTGGCGTTTGGTTCTCCGAACCTTTCACTCCCCCTTACATACACAGCAACGAGAGTAGAGAGCCACTTTTCAGGGTTTCCTACAGAAATAACCACAATGACCACAGACTCTCAGCCCTTAAAACATTAACTTCTGTACTTCTGTACTGTCATCAAAAATGCTCCATGCCCTCAAAGAATAATTCTCCCCACTGGAAAATAACATCTGATCTGCCAATGACAACATCTGATCAAAGTAGTCTGATCAAATAGACAATTTCAGGTTACATGGGCTAAATGTTTATGTAGTGTTTTAACTGCTCCACAAAATGTGAAATTGTCTTTTGCTTTGTGATTAGAGCAACGGACTTTCACGCCGGAGAAGCGTGTTCCAGCCCCACCAGGTCCCTATCATTAAATTTAGTTTAGACAAATACAATGTGCACATGTTGTGCTTTTCACATATAACAATGTTCTTTTCACAGGATATATTTTTATTGTAAAGACAAAGAAACTGTTAATTGTTTACATTAGACTAAGCCATACAGTAATAACTGTAATAACGATTAGATTTACTCTGTAATACAAGCGCGTATGGCAGCCTTGTCATTTTGCAACAAGGTTGCCGTTCAAATTTTGCACCAACAACATTATCAAGCATAGAGGCAAGATAAATGACCGTTCATGGCCATTTAAATAAGTAAGTGTTTATAACTTTATTTCCTTATGCAGCATTGACATTCAAATTATATGAGAATGTTCAATACATACGTAATTTTTTTAATGACTTCAACTAGTCTAGTGTAGCTACCTTGCAAGGTTTTTCAAATTAATGTTAGCTAGATCATCATAGGGTTTTATTGGAGTAATGCGGGACTTGCCTTTGTGGATATAGCTATTAGGACTCTTCCCCCCTGGCTCTTTTCTGTCTCCGCTTCCTGGTCTTTCCTTTCTTTCTTTGCCTAGACCTTTTGCCTTTTCTGTCTCTTCCTCCTCTCTGTCTGCTTTCTTCCGTGAAAGCGAGAGGAGTCTTTGTTTGTTTGTGGGTGTATTTGTATAGTCATTTCTTACTAAGAGACAGGGCGTTTTTATCGTACTGACAGGCAGGACTTTATTTATTCTGAGAGGCAGGGCGTGTATTTCCTATTAAGCTTGCGTTCGTCTTTTAGCCGGTAAATGTCCTTTGCAGCTGTCCTGTTCTTCCTATTCGGTACCTGTTTCCGTGCATGGAGCTTTGGCGATTTTGTTCGGAACTGTAGTTCTGTTTCGTCCTTCGATACATGTCTTCCTATAGGGAGACTGGGCAATGTTGTGGACATGTTTGCGTGTGACTGCGAGTCTCTGAAAGTAGCCTTGGAACATTGGATCTCTGTTCCTTTCACCTCCTCATTACATTCCCCTTTACTGAGAGGCTAGGGCATGTATTTTGTACTAAGTTTGCGTTAGTCATTTTGCTAGTAAAGGTATGGGACGGCGGTTACCGTCGGCTCGCCTGTAAAATGTTTCTCTCGCCTGGGAGATCGGGCGTTTACCCCCTTTATGTTTTTTGCGTGTGACTGCGAGCTTATGGAAGTAGCCATGGAACGTTGGATATGTTCCTGTCGCCTTCTCGTTACATTCCTTTTTACTGAGAGGCAGGGCGTTTATTTTCTACTAATCTTGCGTTAGTCATTTAGCCGGTAAATGTCCGGTGCAGCTGTCCTGTTCGTCCTTCGGTACCTGTCTCCGTACATGGAGCTTTGGCGATTTTGTTCGGAACTGTAATTCTGTTTGTCCTTCGGTACATGTCTTCCTATAGGGAGACTGGGCGATGTTGTGGACATGTTTGTGTGTGACTGCGAGTCTGAGAGTAGCCTTGGAACGTTAGATCTCTGTTCCTTTTGCCTTCTCGTTACCATTTCACATTAGTATCTTGTTTCTTCACTGTTTTTTATACGTTTTGAGTATTCAGTGTTTTCTTTAGCTCGTTGTTTTCCGAGCTCGAGATGTGTTGCTCTTTTGTGACATTTGCCCGGTTATACGGGTTGTTTTTGTTTACGCCCCTTTTTTCCTAGTTCCCGTATTTCCCTCCAGTGAGAGTAGGAACTAGGTTATTTGCGTTAATCTTTATATTCCCTTATATACGGGGTCTCTCCGTCTCAGTGGCTTTTAATTAAGCTTAATGAATCCCCTTGCTGCGTTTGGTCCCTCCAACCTCACACGTCACGCCCCCTTACATTTTCATCTTACAAATTTTACAAAAATTGCTTAATGGAAGAAGACATAATTTAAATTAATTTTGTAAACAGTAAAATTGCACTCCCTAAATGACTTATTTATATTTTGTTGTCAAGTACAAAATTTACAAGTTGTAAATTACAACTTTGTAGATAGATTGCAACATTTACACTAGAGAAAGGGGGAGGGGGTTGATAAATAAATACATAACTACATTTAATCTTACAATCCTGTCCAGACATATGTTTGCCCCCATTAACTGTATGTTTGTGGGTCAGATAAAGTTTACCCAAATAAGTAAAATAGTACAATTTTAAAATGTAAAACAATAAAATAACAATAAAAAACAAATTTTTTTAACAAAAATAATATCAATAATAATAACAATAATAATAATAATGCATTTTATTCATGATGTGCTTTTCATATACCCAAAGCACTGGATGCAGACAATTGTTCAAACATATAATGTAGTCATTTGTAAAAATTTTAAGTGTAACAGCTGAATTGCATATTATTTCCACTATATATGATTGGCATTTGAGATGTTTACATGACACATAAAGTTTGAATGACCACATTCTCTTCAGATGGTAAGATGAAAAAACACAGGGCCAAATTCCATGAAATAATTTAGGAAACATTGGGTAGCACTGCTTTGGAATAGAGCTTGTTTAATTTGTGTGAGCTAAGATAACCAATATTGCTTGGCTTCTTTTTGATATCAATACTTTTAATGGCATGCCATTATTACAGACACTGATTTGTATGTGTGAGTACTTTTTTTGGCATTTTTGTACGTTTTGTAATTTTTGTTGTTGAGATATAATATAACATAATATTATATAATACACACTTCTTTGGAGTTTGGATCACTGCTTCAAGCTTGAGCATGGTACCACCTGGTGGCAGAAGAAGCATACTGCAAGTACTCACTGGGGAACTGTTAAATGTCTGACATTTGTCTCTGCTGTTGAGAGGAGAATGTGGCAGCAACAGTGCTGCTGTGCCTCATTATGACATATTTACTGAATGTGAAACAAAATTAGGCTGATTGACAGCATGGAACAAATAGCTTAGTCTACTTGCAGGGTGTCGGTGCAGGCAGTGATTAAAACAGACGGTTGCATTTGCTGGTTACGCACAACCATTTTCAGGGGCTTAATGTGGGGTCAGATGGACGCAAAACAGAGTTTAAAGTTGCTCCCAAACATGTTTGTTTCAGTGGGGATGACATCACATTCTATACATGAATAACAATGGAACAGATATACATACAGAGATGATATAGAAGTCAATGTAGAGCTGTCACTTACTTTGACCAACTGATGTGACAAGTGGCCGCAAATGGAATCTCAGTCTCATCATTTCTAACCAAAACAGAAATGCATGGCTCTGGTGTCGCAGGTATGAAACACACAGGCACATATGGCAAACAGGCAAAAGAGAAAGAGTGGGAGAAATAGAAATTACAAGCAGCTTTATGAAAAAAGGAAGCAGCAGACTTGGAGCTTAAGGCGTCCAGCTGTGCATGCCACGCACAGGCTCCCATCGGAGCGGAGCAGCTGCCGCAGGGTGAGATCACGTGTGTGCGTGCCTTGGCGTGTGCCGTTGCCGCGGTGATCACAGCTGCCTCTTGGCCCGGTGACTTTTGAACACAGCTGGTCTTAAAGCTGTCTAACATGTTTCGTCTATGTGCCGTGCCGTTTGTGGGAGTGCATCAGATAACTGGTTTCTCAGGTCACATGCTTTGCAGGGGAGGGTAAAGGTCTGAGAAGTGTACTGTAGGTTCTCAGTGATGGGTTACGAGGGAGGGCAGGGTACCCTGCCTACGTGGGTTGAATGCAGTGTTGCTAAAGCTCCAAAAACCTAAATCATATAGATGAGAATTATTAACACTGTATACATATTACTTCAGGGAAACATTTCATGGAAACACCAAAGCAGTAAAAAAAAAAAAGAAAAAAAGTCTGGCTTTCTCTTCTTCAAATTACATTACATTAATCTAGAAGACACTCTTATCGAGAGAGACTTAAATCACATATGCACATAGGCCTGTCTAAAGCATAAAGAAATTTCTGTCCACGGAGAATGAAATGCTTTCAGACAGGATAACTACAGTTGAGTGAATCACACCAACACCAGACCAATGCTTACTTCTCAGCATCTGTATGTGAACACAACTCACAGTGTTAGACCCTGTCAGGAAGGATGACCTAATCAGGGATGTCCAATCTTATCCGGAAAGGGCCGGTGTGGGTGCAGGTTTTTGTTTTAGCCCAGCACTACAACACCTGATTCAACTAATTAACTAATCATGCTCTTCAATCAGACCTTGATAAGTATAATCAGGTGTTATAGTGCTGGGCTAGAACAAAAACCTGCACCTACACAAGTCAATGTGCTGATTACAGGCATGCATGCACATACGCACAAACATTGAAAGAGCTGAAATGAAGCAGGTGACAAGATCATTAATATGAAGAGAGGATTAAATTATGGATCATCCATTTCATCTCTCCACCATTGTTAGCTTTTTTATTCTTATCTTCTGAGAGAGAAAGAGCAAGAGAGAGGGAGGGAGGGAGTGAGAGAGAGAGAGAGAGGCGCTGGTTTCCTGAGTCAGCATGCATTGCTGGTAAATGCTTTTCATTTCCACGCAAGCCCTCACATCTGTGTTTGACAGTCCCACCCTCCTCCACTGTGAAACTACATGCCACACCCTTTGTAAGACTCACATGGAGGACGCCCCACCCTGTCAGCGCTGCTCCTTCCTTTCTCTCTGTCCAGTGGCTTGAGGACCATGCAAGAAGACCCAAACAGAGAGGAATGCATGCCATTGTGGGAAAGTGGCACCTCTCAGGCTGGGAGTGTCAGACTAAGACAAAGGCTGTGTCTGAATCATCGGCTTACCTACTGTGTCCTGTGAACTAGCTTAGCAGACTGTGTACTGTTTATTGCATACTGTTTAGTACACAACATGCAGTATGCAAAAAAATATCCTCCATGCGATTATCAGCGAAAACCCAGAAATATATCATCCGGGGATTTGAACATTTCGCCTATTTAATAACTTTCTCATCCAGTGCACTGAACTAGCATACTCAATAGTATGGAAGGACATTGATTCAGACACAGCCTAAGACTGGCATTCAATCTACATTTGCCCTTAATTTTGACTTAGTTAAAAGCAAGCATTACTCTTTTTCTTCACAAACTCAGTTTGCCAATTTAGTTTTAGTGTTAGTGACTCGCCAAACTGTGTTTGTGAAGAAAAAAATAAGTATAAATTGTTAGTCAAAGTTAAGGACAAATGTTTGAATAGGTCAATCACTGCCATTAATCTTAAAGGCACATCAGTCTAACAGAAGTGTATTGAAAATGCACCAGGAACACGGTCTGGGGGGAAGTGGACGGGATATTCCCACTCTTCCTGTGCGGTTAATGAGGCGTCTGTTCATAAAGAGATACGATTTCTAAGGAAAGTAGACTTTATCGTTTCATCCAAATGACTCACAGAAACCAGAACAGAGCCTGAGAAAGAGGAAGTGAAAGTCTGGGTTATCAATCGGGTCAATTAGCATGCTGAAACCAGAGACTTTAAACATGCAGCTCTTGCGGCAGGTCTGAGACCAGCGTAGGCAACCGTGGTCCGGGAGTGCTGTGTTACCGAATTAACACAGGTCAGCATGAGCATTCAAGGAGAGGCTGAGAAGCACCAGTACAATGGCACTCTGAATTCTTTTCTCGGCATAACTAATTACATGACTGGATCAGGAGCTCAATCAGAACAAACAACACTCCAGAACCAGACTTACTGCAAACCAGTCTAAAAACTTGATGAGAAAACACATTGACAACTGTTCCATGAACATTCTACAGCTGATGTACCAATCACTGCTGGGAATTAAAAGCAATGGTGTTCTAGAACACTGACTTATAATTTAGAAAAAAACATTCCAAAAAATCTACTCTTCAAAGGGTTCAACGTCCGGTTGCAGTGCTGTTACTATGGCTGGATGGCAGGTTGATTGTGCACAGCATGACACAGATTCTTAAATATGTCAGTCATTGCTTCTGGTTGCAGCCCTGAGGGCAACCACCAAACAGGAAATATTGCAACCTTGCAAACCTGTTTAAAATAAACGTAGCGTTCACAGCAGAACTGCAGCAAAACAGAGCACAGCGGTTTATCAGAGCGTCAGTTGCTTTCACCAATCTTTCACTCTGGTCTGATGCTTCACTCTGAAACTGAAAGCAGAGATGGCAGAGTTGGCTCTGTAATCAGTTCCACAGAATTAGACAGAAGAGCTGTGTTTGAATTATCTGCACTGTGAACTGAGGAATAGTGTCTGTTACTAACTTCTGGGAACCTGAGACACTTAACCGTTTAAGGTGTAAGGTCACAAATATGAGGTTATAATGTTCTAATGTAACAATCACTACTGGTAATGAAAAGCAATGGAGTTCTAGAACATTGACTTAGAATAAAAGAAAATAAACATTCCAAAAGTGTTAAACTTTGTCAGGACAGCATCATCGGACATTGTGGCCCAATATCAATGTCTGTCCTCACACCCTCACAGACTTTGAGGTGTGTTCCCAGGGCTGTCCCACTGTAAAATCAGCAAGTTCATGAGGGCTCTGTCGCGGATTTTCAAGCCCTTTATGCAGACTTTCCGCAAGTCTGCAATCCTGCGGGAATTACCCACAGTTCGTAGGGTTTGTGACGATAAAAATAGAAACACAGTTGGAAGAGTCTCAAAAATTGTAAATAAATGACACACATGGCACGCAGAATTCTTTCAGCGGGTACAAACCAAAAATGTAAAGTCCTAAAGTGGCGATTGTCATAAACAGGCGTCGTCAATGCAACATATAACATTGCAAAGTGCTGTCCCATTCCTCGTATTAGTACCATATTTGAGCCCTTGCACTCTCATGCACTCACACACTTACGCTGCACGCGGATGTGACCAAAGTCACATGGGGGCTCAGGGCGTACATTGAGATTGGGCCAGACTAAAGATCCCTCTCTTCACACTGCACTACAGCTCCTCTGTCCCTCTTCAGCCGGTTTCTTTCTTCTTGAATTTCCTTCTGGGATAGTCATTTTATAGATATACCTGTTCAAAGATAGGCTAGCCATGTCATAGCTTTTACTTTTGTTTACAATACGGATCGGTTTGTTCAGCTAAATTCACATTCGTGGTGATTTCACACTTTTGTATTCCAGAGACAACGTTCTCCACTGTCTGTTAACACACCTGAGTATCTGATAATGACTGGAATGTAATGTGTTGAGCACGGATGTATAGGCAGTAATTAAAATACATATTTATATGCAAACACATTGCATACAATATGAGGTAATTACAATACATATTTAAATACAAATACATTACATAAAATATGCACTATGAGTGGTGTACTTTTTGCACAATTTATTCCCCTGTACAACCTGCAAAACAATGTATGCCTCCTTATGCTTGTAGTTTAGATACAAAATAAAAAATACAAAGCCCCTTCAAAATAAATGTAAGAAAAAACAAAAAACATCATTGTGTATTTTGTTTTGTCTGGGGACTGTTGCATTCTGAAGCAAAGCCTGATCTAATCTTTAGGACAGCAAAATCCACTGAGAGGAACATACGGTCCCCAAGTTCATTTTAACCATCTAAACATCTAACTTCTTACATTTCACTTATCATATCCGGGTTTCACTTCAGTTTTTTAAAAAGTTTTTTTTAAAGTGTATATCCATTCAGGTTTAAAATGGCTCCATGATGTCAATCATTCATAGAGAAAAGTATTGCTCGATATTATGGCAGAATTCATATCAGAAGAACACAAGACGCCAAAATGAGGAGACGCATCCTGTCTGGGATCACTATTTACCTACAAACTAGCGAGTATCCAGAACTGCATCAAGCCTGGACTTCAACACCTCAAAGGTCTCTGTTTGTACTACATGACCCATTAAAAACTCCCTTTGCGAATACATACTTCCTGATATTTGTGTGGAATTTAAATTTACCATTTTCCCCACATATGCCCTCCTCGTAATATCTGTGCTGTTATTACAAAAGCTAAATTAATTCAAATAAAACATACAAGCTGAAACTGAAATCATTTAATTGAAGGCACTGCAGAAGGAGCACTGTACAATGTAGTACAGTTTACAAGACAATAGTAGGACCAACTGTTGTAGTAATGGTTCAACCTTTGGTAGGGTACAACCATGACAATCAGTATCAAGAGATGCATACTTCATGTGAGTCAGATGGCCTATGGCAGGGGCAAGCAACCCTGATCCTGGAGTGCCGGTTCCGTTTCTGGTTTTTGTTCCATCTGAGCTTGATCACAACAGTTTGATGGATAATTAAAAGCCTGATCCTGAATATTCTGTATGGTGAAACGCAGAGTGCCTCCAGCAAATAGTCACCTGCATTCATTGCACCTGATTAATTCAAAATAATCCAGTTATGTAGTTACAGGTTTGGATGGAGCAAAAACCAGGACCGTCTCCGGCACTCCAGGACCAGGACTACCTACCCCTGGGCCTATGGCGTGGGTCAGGTTTGCAGCATTGCAGAAAAGTGAGCTTTATAAGCACCATTGAGCACAAGATAGCACTGAATGCTTTCAGAAAAGGAAAAAAGGGAACAATGCTCTTTACACTGTAAAAATTATTTAACATTTTAAAAATGTGAACACAAAATGCTTTCTAACTTTAAAAAGGACCTCTGTGAACTGCGGATATCACTGAAAATTTTAATCAGGAGTATGCCGACGATGACGAATATGTCCGCAATAAGTTGACAAAGGTCCTATCCAACTGCCTTGCATGGCTAAAATGGTTATGATGTCAAATAATGTCACAGGAGATGTACATTACACAAACCAAATGTTGATAAGCGGCAGTCTTGGGTAGCACACAACACACACAAATATGTTAAACAAACCACATTTAAAAAACAAAAGCTGACATATGCCATTTGCAAGTGTATATATATATATAAAAAAATACACATTTCCCTCACAACAGCAACAAAAGCTATTTCTATGTCACAATGTTTAAAATACACATTTAAAACAAATCACGGTATTTCAGAAACCCATACAAAACACAGATTAAACGATACACAAATACAATATTAATGAGACTACTTAATTAACAATATTAATGAGATACTGAAGTTCCCTAACGGGAAAATAAAAGTTATTCTATTCACTATATAAAAAAATACAATATTTTAATAATGGATTTTTTAAATTTAATTTTTTTTTATCAGTACAAGAATGATAATAAACACTGCTGACAGACGCAGACACAGATCAGCCTGTTCTGCCTGGAAACAAAACAATCCGACCTGTCAGTGAAGCCAATCAGCACTGACCAGAACAATGACATTGGGTCTTGCGTCATGGAATGGTGGCACTCCAACAAAGTGCTGACGCTCAAATAAAAAAAAGAATATATATATATATATATATATATATATATATATATATATGGTGGCTGAGATTACTTCCTGCTAGACAGCTCCCCGGGCCATAATAATGGGTGGGTTTATAAGAGCCGTGAATTAAATGCAAATGAAGGCCTGTCTGGAGAACGGGCCAATGGTCTTCCCCCATGGGAAGGGCTTCCTCACATCGGTGACGCCACATCCGAGCTGAACTCCATGTCCAGAGTGAGGGATTCTGGGAAGGAAGACATTACACAGCCCCGTGAATAAGACATGCGGTCACTTGGTCAGCTCTTTCCACTGAAAGTCACATCCTGCCTAGAATACAATAATAATATCTAGACTTAGGGTTCATTCCAATCTCTTATTTGTACTCCTTGCATCCTTTCCTCGCATCCTTTCCTCATTCCTTAGCCCCGCCTAACAGTGGACGCGAGGAAAGGATGCAAGGATCAGATACGAGGATGGAGGAAACGAGGCAACATGTATTAGGCAAATGGAACGTCCTTGCTCAATCAAGCGTTACCGTCATATTGTGCTCACGTGCTTAACTACAATGCCTTTTCCCTTTTTTTTTTTCATGAATAAACACTGCATTTGTTATTTATAAAGAATGAGTGTGATTATAGATTAGCGCTTTATAATAAATGAAAAGGAACGGTAAAATTGCATTTGTGTCGGAGACGTGGCAGATGTGAAAAGTGGTGGATAATTTATACACGTCACGCGTTCCGAGAAAAGGCTTCCGCAAAGGCTACACTTGTGTTTCCTCAATGAAGCACGCTCCGGGAGCCTCCTCATTCCCCACTCCTCGCTCCTCCGAGGAGCACTTAGTGGTTTGAAATGTCCTTAAAGCTGGCGAACCTCGATCGATTTCCGGGTCAGGCGACGACCAAGGAGAAGAGGACGGATAAAATAAGCGATTGGAATCCACCCCTAATATAGGTTTTAAATTAGTGTGAGCTCAGTTCCCACACTGCTTTCATCCCACACTCCTTCCTGCTTTGTCAGTGGTTTGTTATTTTCCTATCATTTTTCTTGCTCATTTAAAGTGAGCTGTAGAACTGAAGCAGGAAAAGAGCAGGACATAAAGATTAAACCTGCGAGTGTGCATTATAAAGCCTGTAGAGGATCTTTGTCAGAATCCTCTATACTGACATCTATACGTTTGTTTGAAATATATTTGTGTATTCTCGATTGGTTTTGAATGTTTTTGGCTGAATACAAACAATCAAAATGAGAACGTACACAACTTAGCTGTCAGAACTTTACACTATTTAGCTGTGAAATTCTACCTAGCTTTGCTGCTGTGCCTCTTGACAGTGTTGGATGGTTTGTTTCCACTAAGTTTTGTTTGGTGTTGGAAAAACAAATTTAGCAAGATAGAACACTGGGACAGAAGATGTAATCAACATTGGATTGTCCATTAGAATAAACGAAATTTCATTTGAAATCACCAAAAACTAGTTTGCAGTCCTCTGCTGCGTTATAACGGACCAATCAGAGAACTTGAGGGTAGGAGGCAGATCGGGACTACATTTAAATTGGCGGATGGGTGACCAACAGTCTACTACTATAGGGACAGCTCTCCAAAACAGAAATGAATGATTGGTTAAGATTGTTAAATTAATAAACACATTCAGCTTCGCCTTACCAAGTGGGCCTCCAGGGTTGACCTCCGCTCCCTCGTTATGCATTAGGGAGTCCAGGGTTCGAGGGGACATGGGGAACAGGTCACTGGTGTTGCCAGAGTTGGTGCTGTAACAGACACCAGAGAAAGAAATAAGAGGGGGCACGCGCACGTGCACCCACACACACACACACACACACACGCGCGCCCGCGCACACACGTCAGGATCTGTAGCTGCATCTACTTTATCAACGAGCTCAGAATCATGGGGGTCACAGTATAAATACTACACTTTAAGGTAGCTCTAAGCTTGCAAAAAGTCCCATTCCATAGTCCTGTATTGCAGTCCATCCATTTTAACATATTTAAAAGTTAATTTCTGGTGTTTAAATCCACTGTACAGAACAAAAACACCATTCCCATGTTAGGAACTCATTTTTGACAAAATACTCAGATAAAACCCTAGAATTCAAAGCTCTGAAATAAAGCAAGTGCAGTCACACATTTCTATAAAATTAATTAGTGAACAGTAGTCCTTGATGCAGTAAACTCTACACATCCCATGCTTGTCAATACATGTCATGTTCCACTGTACAGGAGAACTGAGGGTGTTAGGGATGTGCAGGTTAGTGACGGGATTTTACAGAGTTATCCACTCTCAGCATCCAGCATCGAAAAGGGAGAGTAATCACACCGCAGACCTGTGTGTTAATGACAGACCTTTTTAATCCTGTCGCACCAACATTCAACAGAAAGGAGAGATTGTTGGATGATGGACAATGCCAGTCAAAACATGTGCATTGCCATTCAGTGATTCTTTTCTTGTTCTTAAATATATAAACAATACAAAACCGCAGCTTAACTGTAATCTTTTTTTTAATAATTCGCTGTCATTATTTCAGATCGGTGGAAAGCAGAGAGGGTAACAGACAGAGACTGTATCACAGTACATAAAGTGCTGTGGGCATGAATCGAACCCCTCCAGTGGCATGGTGGGGGGGGGGGGTTATATGAGGGTTGGGAGTTGGCTGCCCTATAGACTGTGCCACAAGGTCCCGTTCTTCAATCCAGAACTTTAACCCTAATTTGAGTCTAGTCCTCTAACTGGCAAAAACAGCATGCTGTATTTCTATGATTCAGCTGCTCCATGAGCTCACCACTACCATCCTTCTCAAACCCAATCAGGATGCACAAACAAGGGATAAAACTGTATAGCCCCACTGTTTCTACACCACAGCACAAACACAGCTAGAGCAGGTTACGGACACAGGTTATACACAGAGAGAATGTAATGTTGAGGACAAGATACAGGCAGAATCTATCTCTGAATATCATGAAGGTTGGAGTTACAAGTTAGAGAAATGGACACGTCACGGAAGCTCGGCTGCCCCAGGTTAAAGGTCAATGCCGTGACAGTGAATTGGAAAGGTAGAGATCGCAGGGGCAGGACGAGGGGGCGAAGTCACAGAGTCACCGGCCCACCCAAGCGTCCGTCTTGCACAGACTCCGGACTCCGCCCACACTCATCACCACTCGCCATGCCACACCCAAACCCCCCCCGCCCTACCCAGGGAATCCGCCCAACATCTCGCTGTCCGGCAAGTCCATGAACATGGAGGGACACCTACGGAGACAGGTCAGTTTCTCATTCAGCGCTCCACCCAGGGCCGGAGTCAATTCCATTTCAATTCCGTCAGTTCAAGGAAATTAACTGAAATTCAGTGGAGAATTGACTGAATTTCAATTAATTTACAGAACTGGCTGGCTTCAAATGGAATTGACCCAAACCTTGGCTTTCACCCCATGAAACCACTGGACCCAAATTAACAGCAAGCAAAAAAAAAAAAATCTATCAATCAATGTGTGTGAACTCTGGCATCTGACAGTACTGCGAGCAGTGAACTACTGTCAATCAATGTGTGTGAACTCTGGCATCTGACAGTACTGCGAGCAGTGAACTACTGTCAATCAATGTGTGTGAACTCTGGCATCTGACAGTACTGCGAGCAGTGAACTACTGTGTTCCAATACTCTACTGAGGGGTCATTTGCTTCTTTGGCTTCTGCTGATCATTTTGAATTAAATGTAAATAAATCTTTCAAACACCAATCTGATATTCACTCTGAAGTGATAAAAAGCCCAACAGCTCTAACTGGCAAAACACTTCCAACCCAAAGGCATGAGAAACTTGGCAGAACTAGCAGGTTAATGTGGTTTAAGGGGAAGAGTTTTAGCATCTCCATGGAAACTGATGCCAGAACTGATGCGAACGAAAGGGTTCTACTGAGAAATTAATCACTGAAGTAATTTTGAGGGTATTTTTAAACCAAGATTCCACGGTTAAAAAAAAAAGGCAGTGCCAGAAAAATTGATTTTATACAGCCATATTTATATGTGCGAAAGATACTTACGGGGTAACACAGATGAACTTTGTCTTCAGATATGGTACCGTGGCTGTAGGAGATGCGCAAAAGAAAATTAGATGAAACTGTAGAATAACTTGGGACTTGAACATCAATTAACTATAAATGACAAGGCAATGGCTAGTAGTGTCGATTTCCAGATGCGCAATTTCTGACTGTAGTCGAGTGTCATATTCAACTTTTCAGGCATACATTTGCTGCAATCGACTGGCGATGGCAGATATCTGCCGATTAATTTGGCTGGTGGTTTACCACTTCAAGCTACCACCCCAATGACTTTGCAGGCACCGTTTCCCCCGACTTGTACTTGGACCTCTTCTCCGTCTGTATTGAGTACTGATCATCCCATTTAACACACAACTTGCTTCAGTGGTTTATAATGAACTACATCAAGGGTCATCAAGGGTCTACGGTATCAAACAACCCTCAAACCATCAACCATGCTGTCAGATATGCAGTAGATCACTTTAAGGGTTGTTTCTCCTGACTCATTTTCCTATTGAACTCTATGGAAAAATAAGTCAGGAGAAACAACCCTTCAAGCGATCCATCCATTTCTACTGCATATCTGGCAGCAAAGTGATGGTTTGAGGCTCGTTTGATACCAGCCCTTTAGCCAACAATGGGTTCCATACTATTCCAGTGTAATTTACAGCTTAATCAAGTCCCACCCCCCAATTCCCATAGAGATCCATTCAAATGCAGAGAGGTTATAGTATCGCTTGTAAGAGTACCTGAAAATAAGAAATCAAGAGTCTTTATACCCAGTTATGATAGCATCACCTGTTTACTTGTGGAATGTTCCAAACAGGTGTTTTTTGAACTTCCCAGTCTTTTTTTCTTTTTGCCCGTCCCAACTTTTTTGGAACGTGTTGCAGGCATCAAATTTGGAATTAGCGTACATTCACAAAAATCTATAAAGTTGATGAGGTAAAACATTAAATATCTTTTCTTTGTACTGTTTTCAATTAAATATACAGTGGTGATAAAAAAAATAGCAGTACAACATCAGTAACCTGATGAACCACTGTTATTAGTAGTACTGATATTTTTGCATGGCAAATAATTTACTTGTAGATGTAGTAGTGTAATAGAAAAACAACAGACCCAACTGTCATGACATGCACGCTGCTTGTTCTGAGTAATTGACTCATTCATTGAAAGGGGCGTGTTCAAAATAATAGCAGTGTGGAGTTTCATTAGAGAATTCATTCATTCTGTGAAAAAAACAGGTCAAACAACTTCTGTGGTAAACAGGTATTCCACAGGTAAACAGGTGATGCCATCATGATTCTGTATAAAAGGATATCAAAAGACTCCTGATATCTTATTTCCAGGTACTCTTAGAAGCAATACTATAACCTCTCTGCATTTGAATGGATCGCTATGGGAATTGGGGGGTGGGACTAGATTAAGCTGTAAAATACACGGGAATAGTATGGAACCCATGGTTGGCTAAATGGCTGTAAGTCAACAAGGGTCTGAGGTATCAAACAAGCCTTAAACCATCACTCAGCTGCCAGAAATACAGTAGATATGGATGGATAACTTGAAGGGTTGTTTCTCCTGACAAATCTTCCTATTGAACTCTATGGAAAAATAAGTCAGGAGAAGAAACCCTTCAAGTTATCCATCCATATCTACTGCATATCTGGCAGCAGAGTGATGGTTTGAGGCTCGTTTGATACCTCAGACCCTTGTTGACTTACAGCCATTTAGCCAACCATGGGTTCCATACTATTCCTGTGTAATTTACAGCTTAATCTAGTCCCACCCCCCAATTCCCATAGAGATCCATTCAAATACAGAGAGGTTATAGTATTGCTTCTAAGAGTACCTGGAAATAAGATATCAGGAGTCTTTTGATATCCTTTTATACAGAATCATGATGGCATCACCTGTTTACCTGTGGAATACCTGTTTACCACAGAAGTTGTTTGACCTGTTTTTTTTCACAGAATGAATGAATTCTCTAATTAAACTCCACACTGCTATTATTTTGAACACGCCCCTTTCAATGAATGAGTCAATTACTCAGAACAAGCAGCGTGCATGTCATGACAGTTGGGTCTGTTGTTTTTCTATTACACTACTACATCTACAAGTAAATTATTTGCCATGCAGAAATATCACTACTACTAATAACAGTGGTTCATCAGGTTACTGATGTAATACTGCTATTTTTTTGAACACCACTGTATGTAAAAGACAATTTACAAATCACTGCTTATGTGCATTTTACATACCGTCCCAACTTTTTTGGAATTGGGGTTTGCACTTGCAGAAAGGACTTCCGCATCATGTGAAATGGCCAGCCATTCTGTGGCTAAAACTGAACATGAATATGTCCACCGTTTTCAGGTTAGAGAAGCGGATTGGGAAGTTTATTTGTAATGTTATGTGTCAACTTGCAAATTGATGGAAATTTGATTGTAGTCTGAAATTTGCTATGCAAGTCAACAAACTGATGTTATGTAATGCCTGCTGCAAGATAGTTAGCTAGCCAACTAAGTTATTTAGCTTTGGAGCAAATTAGTATATTACAATTTATATAGCAAATAACATTTTTTTTGCATGGTAGCTATCTACCTAGCTAGCAAATGCATCATTCTGTGCCACTACTACAGCTCAGGGAAACAAATTTGTTGCATTAAAATTCCTGGAAGCAAATATACAATTTTATTGTATGAATGAATGCTTATGAAAATCACAGGACTGGTCATATTGGTCTCAATGGTGTTTTAGCTTTTTTAGCCTAGAAGTGGCTGTCCATTGCAATTAAGAGAATTTAGGTCTTTATTTCAGCACTTAAATTGATCAACATCACCCCAGTATGTATTAGTTATATTGCGGTCCATCTAGATTTACAAAAATTATTAAAGGCCCACAGGCATAGTTTTCGTGTTTTTGAGCTTTTCATATAATCTTGGAGCTTTTCAATTGTGTTCCATACTGGTTCAAGTAAAAAAAAATTGGTCGAAGTACGCATATTTTAGGGTTTAAATGCGAGTTCTGATATGACGTACAGTATGTTTTTGCATAATTTGTGGGAGTTGCGATCCGAATGTATACAGACAGAGGGCGGGGTTTGGGACTTTTCGCAAAAGCTACGTACGTCACTGCTCTTTGCAAACGCTTTGTGGGCGTTTCAGATACTTAAACCAGGAAGAGAATGCCAATGCGTGTGGGACTTTAACTCATGATGCAAGCCATCTAGCAAGCTAATGTGACGTTATATTCCTAGTTGATTACTGTTCCTTGAAACATGGCTACACGTTCGCTACAATAATGCTATATTAACTACTTGTGGCTACTTGGCCCATATTTTTCCCTGTGTATTCCTCTCTCTTAGGACCAGCGACATGGAAGGAATTGTGTTCTGTATAACTACAGCAGCCTGCGAAACAGCCATTCTTACCTGCATTTGTTTAAACAAATCCCTTAAAGCGGTTATATTTACCCTATGGGGGAACACAATGCACTGTGTGATATAGACATAGACAGATGTTTTGGCCTTTTCAACCTAGAAATGGCTGTCATTTGCAAGTAAAGGGGCTTCAACGTGCACATTATTTACAGTACACCACCAGGGAATATTCCGGCTTTGAATCACAGCCTCTGGAAGAAATACCTCTCCACTGGTTTATTAGCAAACCACATCCCCAAACCTTTTAGTGCTAAGTTTGTCAGGCTCGAATATTGAGAATACTGAGTCTGGTATGAGGCTAACAAGTAGCAGAGAGCAGATGCAAGTTTAAATGTACTTTTCATATAACACAGGAGTTATTCATGCCAACATCAGTAGGTGATATTTGAGAAGAGAAATATTTATCTGTTTCTCTTCTCAAAGAGGAGATTACATGTATTGTACACTAGGTGTCAATATTGTTGACAGAGAAATTTTCCTATATGTACCCCTGTACCTCTGCTAGTTCAGGAAAATCAACTACTACCTGGGTCGGTGAGGTCGGGCTGCTCCATGGCCTCAGCACGGCAGTACTTGCCGAAGGCCTCCTCCTTGGGGATCTCAGGGAACAAGTAGACCAGGGGAGATACCAGGATGTTGGTGGCGTCCATGATCTTGTAGCCCATGATGATCTCAGCAAAGGACATGCTGTTGAGCTGCTGCTTGGTGTACGGCTCCACTGACTGGATCTGCGTCTTACCTGTGTGTGTGTGTGTGTGTGTGTGCGTGTGCGTGAGAGAGAGAGTGTGTGACAGAAAGGGTAAGAGTGTGTGTGTATGCGAGTGGTGTGTGTCACGTGTGTGTGTGATGTAAGTGTGTGTGTGTGTGTGTGTGTGTGTGTGGTGTGTGTGTGTGTGTGAGTGTGAGTGTGAGTTTGAGTGAGAGAGAGAGAGAGAGCGAAAGAGAGAGAGAGAAAGTAAGATGAAGCAGCAATATCTGGTGACCTGCAGGGGGGGCCAGTTTACATGAGCAGGTGTTGGTGTCCGTATGACTTTACTTTGCTCTTCCTGATTTAGCAGCCAAACAGATCCTGCCTGTGCAGATGTAGGTGCTGTAGTTGAGCTGCGGGGTGGTGTAGGTGGTCGGCGGGTGGTGTAGGGGGGCTGAAGGGTGGTGTAGGCGAGCTGAGGGGTGGTGAAGGGGAGCGGAGGGGCGGTGTAGGCGAGCTAAGGGGTGGATGTAGGCGAGCTGAGGGGTGGTGTAGTTGAGCTGAGGGGTGGTGTATGTGAGCTGAGGGGTGGTGAAGGGGAGCGGAGGGGTGGTGTAGGCGAGCTGAGGGGTGGTGTAGGGGAGCTGTGGGGTGGTGTAGAGGAGATGAGGGGTGGTGTAGGTGAGCTGAGGGGTGGTGTAGGTGAGCTGAGGGGTGGTGTAGGTGAGCTGAGGCGTGGTGTAGGTGAGCTGAGGGGTGGTGTAGGTGAGCTGAGGGGCGGTGTAGGCGAGCTGAGGGGCGGTGTAGGCAAGCTGATGGGTGGTGTAGTTGAGCTGAGGGTTGGTGTAGGCGAACTGAGGGGTGGTGAAGGGGCACTGAGGGGTGGTATAGGGGAGCAGAGGGGTGGTGTAGGTGAGCTGAGGGGTGGTGAAGACGTACCGCTGATGTCCTTCTCCACCCAGGTGAAGGTGATCCCACCCTCTTTGCTGCTCTCACTGAAGCGCAGCAGGAAAGTTCCAGGGGGCTTTGGGCTCAGGATGGCCCTCTCGCGCTCCTTACTAATGAACCCCATTATGTAACTGCAGCAGGGATAAAAGGGGGCGCATGGCAACATCAGCGCTGATTTACCACATACAACCCAGATCAGGGGGTCCCTAAACCTGGGCCTGGAGGGCCAATGGTTTTTCTGGGGTCTCCAACCCTGGTCCTGAGCAGCCACAGGGTCTACTGGGGTTCCCTACACACAATACATTCTCCACTGACAATCATAGCAGCCAAATTAACCATGGCATGGTGTTAAATGCACTGCACTTGTTACAGTATAATTGCAGTCATTTATACATACATAATTAAATAATCCTACATTTATGAAATGGAGAAAATGCATTTGCTCATTTTGTCGGTAGTTTGGTGACCCCTGTCCTATAGAATCCACAGCAGAGCTGTGTGACCTCTGCGACCTCTTACCCTTCATTCCAAAGTGCCAGGATGTACTTCTTCACCAAGTCAATGATGTTGTCCAGCCACACCCAGAAGGAGAAGCCTTTCCCAGCCATGTTCTCCTGGATTTCAGTAAAAGAAGAAAGATTAAGGGAAACTCCAAAAATCATGAATATGTTGGTCCTTGCCTTATGGATAGTTTACTCGTCCCATTTCTAATGGGCTACATATAACACTTTAGTTCACATCCAAAAAAGATGTACCGTTCACTTCAGTGACTAGAAGAGGAGTTATATCCCAATGATCATTACAATGGGCTTTTGCAAATATAAATAAAGAATTAGTTTTTGATGAGTTATAAATATGGTTCTCAGAAATTATTTGGATGGCGAGACAGAAAATACTAAATTATGACATTTGTGGGGAGATCCTATTTAAACTCAAACAGGGGAATATGTGCAGTCTTAAAAGGACAGGCACTAGAGGCTGTGGATGTCTCTGAAGGCAGTACGTACTTTGCAGAACTTGGCCCAGGTGATCTGGCATCCAGAGTAGTTCACACATGGCCCTGCAGAAACACAGGGACATTATGGATAACAGGAGAGAAAGAGGAGACAGACACAGAGATGGGAGTCAAATCCTACCCTAGGACAGTCACTGTGAGAAAAGCCAAGACACGGTGAGTGTTGTAAACCGTGGCAGTCGCAGTCCGTATGAGACAGATGACAGAGTAGCCGTCACAGTCCATTTGACAGAGACAGTAAAGTAGCAGTCACAGTCCGTATGAGACAGACGATAAAGTGGCAGTCACAGTCCGTAGGCACGGACGGTAAAGTAGCAGTCACAATCCATATGACACAGAAGGTAAAGTAGAATTCACAGTCCATATGACAGAGACGGAAAGTTGCAGTCACAGTACATATGACACAGATGGTAAAGTAGCAGTCACAGTCCTTATGATAGATTAAAGCGGCAGTCACAGACCATATTAGACAGATGGTAAAGTGGCAGTCATAGTGCATAAGAGACAGTGTAGTGAGAGTCAGTCCAGTGAAATCTGAGGCGGTTTAGTGATAGTCACAGTCAGTATAGTTAGTAACACACTGCGCCGACAGGGACCATCAGTATATAGACAGAGACAGTACAGTGACATAGATGTCTCAGCAGTGAGTAGGTGATGTGGTCCCTTCCTCACCCAGCAGTTTCTCGGCCAGTGTGGTCAGCTGGTCGATGGTCAGGCCTCTCTTGGTGGTGGAGGAGAACTGCCAGCTCAGCACCTCAGCCACCTGGTCCCAGGTGCCCACTGGAGGCTTGGTGAAGAAGTTCACATTCTGGGGGAGGGGGGGAAGAGAGAGAGATAGAGAGAGTCAGATCCCGTACTGCTGATTTACCGCTCACACGCACACAGACACATGCACACATGAATGCACATGCAGACGCACGCACGAATGCACATGCAGACGCACGCACACACGCACGCACGCACACCAACCAAACAGCATCGCTACCAGAACCTCACAAGCCTTTTAGCACACAAAGCACCTGCAGCTATGCAGAAACCCAGAACCCAAACCCAATCTCTAACACACTGGAATACACAGCTGGAGGCCTCTATATGTGGCTGATACCTGGAGCAGTGATAGGGCAATGATGATTCATTACATTTTGCGGCAAAGTGATAGCTCCACCTATCAAGGTGTTCCTGAAACCTCACTCTCCTACCAGTAAAATTTAGCGTGGAGTAGAGTGGATGGATGTATGACATCAGGGGGCACTGTGTTACCTTGGGGTGGTTGGTGAGCATGTTGTACCACAGGATGGAGGCCCAGGCATTGGGCATCTGACAGATGTTGGAGATCACAACCACTGGCAGGGAGTGGGTCTAAAACGAGAGAGAAAATGTTGCAAACGTGCGCGCGCACGCACGCACGCACGCACGCACGCACGCACGCACGCACGCACGCACGCACGCACGCACGCACGCACGCACGCACACACACACACACACACACACACGGACAGACGGACAGACGGACAGACAGAGAGCACATACACAGGCATTAGCATTCTCACCTGTCGCACCAACATTTCACATTGCTTGTATCACAATAGAAACTGGGACAAAATACATTTTCTGAATATAACTTACAAGTTATATGCTTACACTTGATGCATATACGTATACTACTCAAGCCCACCCTGGAATGTCACAAACCGCAAGGCTTTCCAAAGGTCACCACAATAAAGCATCAGCAGGGATTCTGCATTGATCACATCGAGACAATTACAGGGTGTCAGGTGACCGAGTGCAAACCGGAAAAGAAAGCCTGGAGAAACTGCTGCATCTTGAGCACAGTGACTAAGCAGTCCTGCCTTATTCTCCCATCATAAAGCTTTAGGACAAGATGTTAGCGATCCGCTACAGAAACAGCATATGTACACCTTTTACGAATCCTGGATTATTATTATCATCACATGCAATGAATGGGGCAATACTGAACGGCAAAGGAAACCCCATTGACTGTTGCATTGATTATTAAAGGCATTATTATTTATATCGGGATTTGTTATTTTAAGTGGGCATTGTGGCACAGAATTGCTCCGATTGGTCATTTCAGTTTCAAACATGCTGCGCTCCCACAGGTCATAATGCAATCAATAAAGTTAGCAGCTTGTTTAATGCTAATGAGATGTTAGCATAGGGGCTAACCATCAAACAAAGATTTCTCCTTTGCAATTAGAGATAATCAGTCAAATGGCAAATGAACACCAAGTGCTGCCAACCTATCATAATGACCTGTTATTCCCCAAGCTGCTCAATCAAGAAAATAATTATCTTTAGCCTGCACAAGGAGAAAATAATCAGGTAATATACACTCTGAAGGCATAACGCTGTAGCACCTGCTTTGGAGCAACATGAAGTCTATTTTTTTATTTAATTTGTTTGCTTTAGGCCATGGACTCTTGATTTCCCCTATGCCAGCCATTCCACAGCCAGCAGGCTGCCAGATGTATTATATCTACAATATGCGTAATCGCACACAAAAACTGTCTGGGCCAATTGGAAACAAACACAATCTTCAATCTTTTGCAGATACAGGTGAAAGACATGGATCTGGACACATAGAGGGTAATCTGAGATGGAGCATACCAATTGATGATATCTGGGGAGGGGTCCCCTTTTTATATTTGATTATTACAGTGTGTACAGAGGTGTGGCCCTCACCTCCAGGTCCATCTTTAGCCCTTGGTGGTAGACCTCCGTCTCGAAGGTGATCAGGTGTAGCTCCTCTGTCACAATGAGGGAAGCCTAGGGATGGATGGAGGTCAGAGGTCGTCAGACACAAATGGCCATGCCAACTGGACCTTAAGTGTCAAAACGTTTCCCGCTGTAACCTGTTCTTTCAGCAACAAGCGATTTCTTGGGAGAGATGATGGCTGGTAAACGGAGCCAGGTTTAAAATAATGTATCCCGATTACCAATACGGCAGAAGTGGTCTTCTAAGGAGCAGGGATGTGATTTTTCACGATTAATCAGGAAATACTGCTTTTTTAAGTACTAAATTCCTCAGCCACAGGCAGAGGACTGTGGTATGTCATAAGCACAAATATCAAGAGCTCTGCACAGGTAGACGGCTGATAGCAGGAGAGAATGTTCAACAATACAGGCTAATCCTAGTGGCCATGGGGACATTTAAGACCTGAACTTTGCATTTTTTTGAATAATAATGAAAAATCATGAATCACATCTCTAAAGAAGATACCGCTGTAATGTTATGCATGCAAGCAGTAGTGTCTGGGGTGAGGCCTGTACATGCAGCAGGGTCAGGGGTCATACTCACGTCGCTGTTAGTCCTGCCCCCATTACCACACCTCTGTTCCCTCAGGGTCTGTAAGAAAACAAGAGCAGTTAATAATAACACAAAGACTGGAAGAGCAGCTAACACGCACGCGCACAGGGAAAACGGCTAAATAAAAGAACACAACACAAATATAAACCACACCGAAGGAGCACAACTTCTGGATTTAAATGGAGGGCAACAGGAAAAGGCATGTGGCACAATCTCCTTGCGTAACTTCAGTTTTAGACGGATCCCTTTTTTCCCGCCGTCGTGCCTTTGACGTATATGACCTGAGGAAAAACGGAAGTGGCCGATAATTCCTTGCACTCACCAGGTGTTTGAACTCTGCAGACAGACTGCCATTGTTGGACTCTTCCATGTTCATCACCTTGGTGTTGGTGCCCAGGATGTTGAACTTACGGGACCTAGAACACCAAAGCGTACAGCCCCTCAGATGACGAAATAAGCCTTACTGGTGCACATATAATCTAGGGTTTCGATACGCTTCGCTATCTGCACGGCATTCATGTGACATCTTACCCTCGCAGAGCAGCAACATCTCCTGATTCCCTGTACAAACAGAGGTCAGAGGTCAGGCAATGTCACAAATCTTGCACCCAGTATTCACACTTATTTATACGTATGTACGCATATCAAGCACAGCTTATAAGGCTAAAACAGAGTGACGCACTAAAAAGATATAACTGACAGAGATAACAATAATGGATACACATAACCGCCACACAACCATACGATAAACCCTACAAAGGAGAACGATTCAGAACTCACTTATCAATGCACACTTTGATTTTCAGCTGGTAATTCAGTTCGGGAAACTTCACCAGTAACCTGTGAACAGAAGCAGCATTTTCATGAACAAATGTAAGAAACAGACAGAAGAAAGTAATAACCCAAGCAACAGGACAGAAACCATGGAGACCACAAAGAGACACCAGAAAAAAATTGCATTTAAATTGTGCTCGTGGCTCAGTAAAATGTGGAAAACTCACGAGTTACAATGCTGTAGCCACAGGTTCGCCATGTGCGAGTTAGGCTAATTTATGAATCGTGCCCACGACTTCATAAATTATTTTATAAAAGTTGATAAAGTGGGCTCATGACACTGTGTTTCTTTAATTTCAGAGTTAATTCCTGCCTGTGAACTAGTAAAGCTTCAACTTGAGTTACTAAATCATGCTTGACTTCACAAAGTGTGTACATAAGTTGATATAAAACCTTGCACACATACAATCCGGCAAGCAGGCATTATCTTCTATAACCATTCTTTCTTATTCCTTTGAGAACCTGTCTCAGTGTTGGATTGTGGTTGATATTCTTTATCCATTTAATCAATGTGAACATCTGGGACTTCTCACAATGCTGAAGTTGACTTTCTAATAACCTAAATTTGATGATTTCACAGCGCGGCTACCCTGACAACCCAGCTCTCCAGTTTCAAAATAGAATAGGATAGAATGCACATTACTAGAGAGGAAAGAAATCCCACAGTTTTCCTGTACTTTCAGTAACACAACTAGGATACACCTCAAATCAGACAGTTAACACACAAAGGTAGACTACAGGAAGAGCACAGAGAGACTTGTAACAGCATACACATGCTGTTACAACTCCTGCTCATGATTTTCCAGTTCATGACCATCGATAAATAAAATTATGGCAAAACTTACTTGATGATAATAAAACTTGAGGCCACCATATAATACAGTAAGTAACCTGTGCTGACACTAAATTGTGAGCATGATTTATTCTTTGCAGGGACTGTGTAAGGATCTGAGAGCAATTAGAGAAAAACAGAAAAACGTATATGAATGTACGGTGATGCTATTTTTTTGGCAGAAAATACACATTTTCAGACCCTAAATGGACCACTATTATTCGAACATTCTCTCCTGCTATCAGCTGTCAAAGAGCGCAAAGCTCTTGATGTGTGTGTTTCTGACACACCCAAGTCCTCTGCCACCAGTTGAGATATTTAGGGTTAGGGTTAATAACTAATTAGCACCTCAGTAAATGGTAGCCACAATCACATCCCTAAACCTGAGCCTGAACTAAGATTCATGTGTATAAGAAGTAGTGTTGTCACGATACCAAAATTTTGACTTCGATACCGATACCAGGTTTAGTATCATGATACTCGATACTGAAACGGTACTTGAAACTGAAACGATACTGATTCGATACTCGGTACCTCTACTGAAATTACCTTAACCCTATTTACTTTGGCCCTTCAGAGGCAATTTCCTCCTGGTTTCTACTAGTTTTATTTAAATGTCAATATCTAAAAAAATATTCCCTGCACATCCATGGTTTTAAGTTAGAACTGAAGAAGAAGCTGTATCATTCAGAAATTTGCTACAGAATACATTTATTTCAGAATAGGCACATACAGTACAGTGTTTCCCCTAGATTTTTTTTCAGGCCGGGTGGTAGGCCCCTCGAAACTACCAGTGTTGTTGCGCGTACATGGTGTCATCAAACACGCGTGCGGGGCCGAGGTAGTATCATCGCGCAGGTCGGGGGTACGGACAGTCGTCGCACAAATGGGGAGGGTGTTGGTAACAAAGTGGTGCATTTCTCCATTCTGAGCTAAAATAACATTTGCTCACAAAGGCGTATGGTAAATAAATATTAGTTATTTATAATATTAATAAACTTAAAACAGAACTTATATACAATAAACCCCCCTTAGCTTCACAAATGATATTCAGAACTATACAACTTAAACCCAGGACAAGGAGTTTGTTTCTACCGGTTTTTAAGGACTGTTTCTGGATCAGCACTGTAGAGCTGCTTTTGAGACTCCTCTATAGTGCTGATCCATAATCAGTCCTTAAAAACAGGCAGAATCAAACTCCTGCCTCTGCAGTATTAGCTTTTACTCTACACTAAAATGTAAGAGTTCTGGTCAGATAGCGAAACGGACGAAAGTGCGCCATTTTGCATAGAGGCGGAAACTATAATTACACCCTCATAATATCAGCGCCGCCATTGGAAATTTTAATTAGGCCTAACGAGAAACCGAAGCTGTTTTGGCAAGGGTTTTTCCAGATGCTATTTTGATCATTCCAGCATTCTGCGGTAAGGGAAATATTGCAGCTACATAAAAGAAAAAGAAAAAAAAGATTATATTAAAAAAAAAGAATAATATAATTATTTTTTTTGAAGTACCGAACGTCGGAAAATTCTAATACCGAACCGTTTTTTTTTTTAAGTATCGAAAAAGTACCGAAGTTTCGGTGTACCGTGCAACACTAATAAGAAGCACACAGGTAAGATGCGGACGAGGCGGACAGGCGTTAGAAGGGACCGTTTACCTGACTTTGGTGGTAAACTGCACTCCGGTCTTGATGACGAGAGGCCTGTCTGGGTGCATTGGCATGCAAGGCTGGCGCTCCACCACGAAGGCGCTGCAATACCAGAGCGAAAAAGCAGGGGGAGCATTACAGACTTCCACAAATCTCTCACGAGAAGTCATGACAAACACGGATTTCTGTATGATAGTCATTAACCGCACCCTTTAAAGAATATTAAGCACTATCAGGGGCTGCAAGTACAAGCACACAACTGAATAACAAGGATTAAAACCTTGACTGAAAACCTAAAGGGATATGAGCCCAGAAAATACGAGAAACAAGCATCTCAGTTTCTAGGGGGGGGGGGGGGGGGGGGGGGGGGGTCAGTCAATACAGTAAATTAACAGAAATTTACTTCATGGATTGAAAACTGCCCTTCTATAAAATAATTAGAATTTAAATTACATTTCATTAACGGACTGAATTTGAATAAAATGACTGCAGCTTCGACCTGGGGTCTTTAGGGCGACTGCGTGTGCTTGTGTGGGTGACCGCGCAACCCCTACCTCTTCATGAGGTTCTTGAAGATGTCGACGATCTTCTCCTCAAGGGCGGGGCGGTGCTGGATTATGGGGTCCCCCTTGTAGGACACCTTCTGCTGCAGCTCCTCCAGCTTCTTTATCTGCTGTCGGGTCTGCAGCTGGGACTCCGCCAGGGACGTGATCCTGGGAGAGAGGGAGCAGAAAATACGTCCCGTATAAACACAGCTATCGACTACAATCAAAATGGAGAGTGTGCAGGCCAGTTTTCAGGTGGCACAGGTGAGTAGCCTGTATTATGCTTATGAAACACCCAAGTCCTCCGACACTGTTGAAGACATTTATGGTGTGAAAATCTATTTCCTCATTAATGAGGGAAAGAAATCACATTCATGATTGAGGGCCGATCACAAGGTGAACCTTGCTCTGTAGTCCTTCCATCTTAACCCTGACACAGATGGAATTAACAACACGGAGATGTGTCCTAACTGACTGTTACTAAAAGCTATGACACTACAAACCTCGAGAGAGGAAATTAACATGATACAGTTGGGGGCAATTAGTATTTCTTCAATTCAGGACACAAACTGAACGTCAATTAATGAACTATAAAATGCCTGTTAGGCTCTTTGAGAATTTTTCAACAAACTGAATTTAAACCAATTTCCCCAATTCAATCAAAATGAATATGGAATTGACCACCAAGCCTGCTACCTGCACAGTTAATAAAAGTGTGCAATTTTAGACTGTGTTCTTATGGAGCACAGGTGTTGGGGTGTCAGGTCTCCAGGCAGTCCAGCCCATGTTGAGATTAGAGGACAGTGGCTAGGGGTAAAGGGTTAGAGCACAGATGTTACGAGTACCAGGCCTCAAAGCAGTCAAGGCAAATGTAGGGGTTAGATGGTAATGAGTAGGGGTCAGGGGTTAGGTCACAAACTTTGGGGTACCAAGTGGTCCAGACTAATGCTGGAGTTAGGGGATATGGGTTAGGGGTTTGGGGTAAGGGATAAGGGTACAGGGTTTGGAGTACCAGGTCTCTAGGCGGTCCAAGCAGATGTTAGGGGGTCCCCCAATGCAGGCAATCTGCTGCCTCCTCTTCCATTCCGCCAGCTCCTCATCCATCAAGTTCTTCTGCACAAAGTCCATGGCGGACAGCAGCCCCGCCATTTCAGTCACAATTTGCTGAAACGAGACACTCAGTTTTAGCGCTCATCCTCCACTGTATTACTAGGGAGGAGATCGTTTCCTATGGTATTTCTTCTCTAATTACATAATTAGTGGTGTTTCTCGGTGGCGTAGCCTGTAAGAACACTGTCCACATGCTCATTGCGAGCCGCGACGTCGGCAGTTCAAATCCGGCCGACATTTGTCGCATGCCTCTCCCTCTCTCTCGCTCCCACTTTTCCGATCCCTCAACACTGTGCTGTCCAATAAAGCTGAAAAACCCTAAAAATATAACTAATTAGCACCTCAGTAAATGCTAGCCACCTCAGGTTTGCAGCTCTCCACTATAAAACTGAGGAAAGAGGTGCAATGCAGAGACATAAACCCTCCCACTTATGGGAACTAACCGGTATATTCAAATAAATCATAGAAACTGAGGGGTGGAGACTATGAAATAGAGGGAAGTGATTGAATAGTAAGTGGTGTTGGTCAAATACATTACACTCGCATGAACCACCCCCTGGGAATCTGATCCATGTCTAAGCTTCACATCCCTCAAGACCTGACTGTCTGGGCTCCAAAACAACATTTAAGGTAGCAAATTACATGGGCATGGTCACTTGATAATGCACCTCATGTGTAGTGTGGAAAATGCTGCCCTGAAGACTGCCATTGCACATAGGCACAGTTTGCTTTGAAAAAGATAGGGGCGCTCTATAGTGAGTATCATGCCTACCCTTCGAAGCTGGTCCAGGGCAGTCAGCATTTGCTCCAGCTGAGACATCTTCTGCCTGGTGGCTGCAGCCTGGCTGTTCCCATTCAGGTCCTGAGACAGCTCTGCAATATAAGCCACAGTGGTATAGTGGTTAAGGAACCAGGACTGTAACTCACAAGACTGTCCATATATATATATATATATATATATATATATATGGACAGTATATATATATATATAGAAAGAAATAAAATAAGAAAACACACACAAGCTGTGCAGGTCACTCTGGGTAAAGAGTGTCTCCAAAATTTACCTTAATGGAAATGTAAAGAAATTGATGGAAAATGTTTAAGCCTTGTTTTATCAGATATACTGTAGCATAAAGGCGTTTTGTTTTGTTTTTTGGTTTGCTAGAGCTATAGAAGTTGCAACAGCAGCTTTTTCTACCACTAAAGGGGAATCTTTCACTATGTGGTTCAGTGGGAAGGCTCAGACATGCTAAATCCTACTTATGCCTCATCCTGGAGAAAGGTTACATTTTTTACAGACCCATGTTATCCCTTATCAAAGACAACAAAATCACAGAACCTTAACAACAGGATGTCTAAAAGATGTGCCAATTCCAGTCAAAGCTCACCTCCCTGGCTTTTCAGAGTCTTGTAATTGAAGTCAAAGTCATCCTGCAGGTTCTCCAGCATTTTCATCTTTTGTTCCATATCCTGCAGAAAGCAATGGAGCAAACCCATCATTACCTACAGTAAATGCTTGGCAGTGCTCCCCAGATGTAACAGGAGTGGTCTAATGGACAGGATCTGAGGCCAACTGTGCCTGAAAACAACAGCCAGGGAGTAAGTATGAGGCAGAACAGTGCTTCTGCCCTCAGGGAAAAAAAGGAGATCATATCTCTGACACTTATTTCCCCATAAAAATGCATTCAGATCTGGATCTGAGGGAAAGTAATCCTAAAATGCCACTCCTAGAGTCTGTTTCATTGGATGTGACTAAATGAGCAATGAACCCTTAAAGGAACTTGTACTTGGGTTGCCACATCCAGCCACACCATTTTTTCTGGGTTTTGGGCCTTTGTGTACCTCACCTGCACCCGCTTCCGGACGTCCTGCAGGTTGTGTTCCAGGATCTGCTGCTTTTCCGTCACCACAGTACCCGAGGGGTGAGCAGCCTGCCCTTCCTGGAGAGGACAAAAACATGACAAACCCATACAGGCTTGAATCCTAGGTCGGGCTCACTTTAGGGTTTCCCCTTAAAATCTCACCTTTCTGGAAAACACCTGCCAGCGCTAATCTGCTAATGGCTATCCCAAGTCATCATCACGACAACACTCGGCTAGCCTGGCCTTCGCCATGACTACAAATAGGGCAGTAGGTTTGTACAGGCGTTTGCGGAATCTCGTCGTCCCGACTGGTCGGATGGGGACGGGGGGGTACCTGCGCGGCGGTGGTGGCGGTCTGCAGAAGCCGCTGCTCCTCCCACAGGCAGCGGGCCACGATGCGCGCGATCTCCATGGGCTTCTCCAGGAACTTGCTCTGCAGGTGCTGCTTGATACGTCGCAGGTTGTGCTGGTACAGCACGTTATTCTCCTGCAGGAAGCGGCTGTACTGCTGGTCCATCTCTCCCAGCAGGTTGTGGAACACCAGCGTTGCGTGGGACTCCTTGTTGGCAGCATAGGCCCTGTGTGCACATTTATATGCATTACACAGCAATAAATTACAGTACACTCAATATTAACGCACTACATTGAATGGGTCATAATTTATTATATTATAATCATATTTATTTTATCATATTATTGATACACATGTAACATCCTGTGTTAATACAACATGAACACATAGCATTAAATAATTAAACATTATATACAGTAATGGAAACACCACGAGAAAGAACTTTATAATTACACAACTTTTATACTTTATAGCAACTAAATAACAAATACGAAGGCAGCTATACAGGTGTCATATTAAGCTGAATACTATTTAGTAGTATGTGTCAGCTATAAAAAGGAGTTTGATAATCAGTACTTTGATTATCCTCATATTCCAAAAAAACACTTCCATACACAGTGCAGAAACAAATTAGTGTGGTTTCATGAATACTAGAATGAAGTCTGATGCCTTTCATTGCCTGCACAATCACCAGATCCAAACATAATGAACTTTAATGGGTAATTCTGGAGCATAGAGTGCAAAGTAGATTTTTATCTACCTTCATCTCTCAAACAATTGGAAGCTTTCATTCTTGTAGAATCGGCCAATATCCAACTATATGAAGTTCAGACCATTCCAGAAAGGATTGAAGCTGTGCTAAAGGCTTGCCCGCATCCTTTTTAGTTACCTGATATTACCGTATTGTTTGGACTTTCAATATGTACACACACACACACACACACACACACACACACACACACACACACACACACACACACACACACACACACACACACACACACACACACACACACACACACACACGCACGCACACACGCACACACACGCACGCGAAGCAAAGGCACAGACACACACAGCTTTGCCCTCTTTGACAGCTAATACTAGGACAGAATGTTCAGCAATAAAACCTAGTGGCTCCAGAGACATTTAAAATATGAAAATTTATATTTCCTGGAAAATTCACTACCTGGAAACTCAACAGGGTCATGTGACCATCCCACAGCCACTCATGACAATTCTTTTTAATTCATTTAATTTATTATTCATTATACAGGAAACCAGTTTAAAAACAGAGATAAACATGTGAAAGTACACTGAGATACAGATTAACTTGGTCTTATCTCAATTTATAACAACAGATCTTCTGTACTGCAGATGTATTTTAATGATTGAAAAGCAGTTGCAAAAAGTATAAAAGGTTTGTGTGGAAAGGATTTGTACAGGCTGAAGTGAAAAGGAAACTAGATTGCTAAATGTTATATGAGTTACCCTTGCAAAGAAAAAACTAGATAAAAATAAATTCAAATGAAATTAAATGTATAAAAACTTAAAAAAGGTACCAGTCCTGGCTCTCAATCCAAGGGGCAAGAAACTGGCGGAGCTCCATGGGAAAGCTCTCACTGTACAGGTGATACAGCTGTTCCAGGTACCGAGGGTCCAGCTGCTGCAACTGGTTCCACTGGGCCATTTTGACCTCTGACCTTTTACTCCCGAATGTGCAGAGACTAGAGAAAACAGAGAAGGGGGTTAAGAACAGCATAATATAGTGGTTAACTAACTTCTGAGGCTGTAGATTAGATTTGCAGGTGTAGAACAGGGATTGTACCCTTGAACAAGGTACTTAACTCAAATTACCTCAGTAAATAGTAAATATCCATCTGTACAAAGGCATATTATGTATTACAAAAGTAAGCCGTTTTGGTGGTTCTGGGCAAGCTTCTGGTATGCACAGAAGTAAAGTATTGTGATAATCCATCTGGCTTTGTCTAGCCTTTATTCTTCAGCTGAAATTTACAGAAAAGGAGGCCTATTTTGCTGCACAGAAAATGTAATCCGCTGCACTTTTGCGGAGAGTGTCCAAGAGTGTCACTTTAAACAGAAACTCCGGCAGAAGCACACTTCCGCACATGCTCAAAACCACAAAACCCAACTTCAGAATGGCTCAATATACCCCAAGGCTGTTCACCAAATGGCGCATGCACTTCCTGTTTGGCAAACTCCGCCAAGAAACAGACGAAAATAGCGTTCGGTCGGCATAACCCTGTGTGCAGCTGTGTTGATTCCTCATCATGTAACCAGAGAGCAGAAGAAAAACTCACATCTGACAAGAGGTGGAAACCACAAGCCAATCAAGGCTCATCTGCAACATGAAAACCTTTCATGTGCTTCATCCAGGGGTTTGAACGATCGACTCAAGACAAAACTGCAGCTTAAAAAGTTATTGAACAAAGGATTGGATGGCACAGTTATTACAAGGCAGGTTTGGAATAACAGATAAATCAACTTGTACAGCAGCAACCGTACCAGAGGTTTATCTAACAGTCAGAGCATTAGGGATGGGTATCAAGAACCGGTATTAAACTGGTTCGGTTCCTGGTTGCTCAGGACCGAAATACTGATAAGCTCCTGGATAAACAGTGCTGCTATCGATGATGTCGAGTAGCATGCGTCAGGTGATTACGTTTGATGTTCTGTGCACTCCAGTCATGGCACTGATGGCAGACAGGTTAAAACATTCAAAAGTGTGGGCCCACTTTACCAAAGTGAACGTAAACACAGCAAAACGGAATTTATGTAAAAAAGCCATTTGAGCAGTGCAGTGTATTTCACTGCTTGAGCAAAGCGCCCGCTGCGCCATTCCCCTCAATGCAGCCCTCCGGATCAGAAGCTGCTGCGATTCCCCAAACTAACGTGACTGTCTCGACCTCATCAAGTCAACGTAACACTCGTTATAAGATAAAACAAGTCCATAGTTATTAACTTCAGAAAATAACAGCATCAGCATTAGATGGCCAGTGACATAGTAACAGCGCTGCACAAAGATGTATTGTAGGTTAAATGACCTGGACCAACGACCGTATTCAGTTTTGTTGCTCCAAAGATTCTCTGTTACCTGTTTGTAGTGTACATGGAATATCCTTCCCGAAAACTCACCGAAAAGTAGTGAATCTTCGGTCTAACGTTAGCTAGCTTATTCGCCTGCATAGCATAAACCTAAAACTATCAAAAGCTTTTTGGGAAATTATTCCCTGTACAGGCATACACTACGAAGAGGTAACAGAGAATGCCTTGGAGCAACAAGGCATTCTCTGTGGAGCAATACATCATTGTCCAGCGCTGTTACGATGTTATAATAATGCTGGTTGTCTAGCAATTTTAGCATCAATTTTAAAAGCTTTTGAAACATGTTCCTCACCCTACTGCTAACATCAGTCAAGCGGCAGCCCCCGGTCCTTCAGGGGAATATGAATAACTCCTTCAGCGGTTCAAGAAGTACCCAAGCCCAACCCATTCACCAGCGCTTTATCATTTATAACCATTATATACAGTTGAAGTCGGAAGTTAGGTTGAAGTCATTAAAACTAATTTTTAACCACTCCACAGATTTCATGTTAGCAAACTATAATGTTGGCAAGTCAGTTAGGACATCTACTTTGTGCATGACAAAAGTAATTTTTCCAACAATTGTTTACAGACAGATTATTTCACTTTTAATTCACGATATCACAATTCCAGTGGGTCAGAAGTTTACATACACTAAGTTGACTGTGCCTTGAAACAGCATGGAAAATTCCAGAAAATGATGTCATGGCTTTAGAAACTTCTGATAGGCTAATTGACATTATTTGACTCAATTGGAGCTGTATCTGTGGATGTATTTTAAGGCCTACATTCAAACTCAGTGCCTCTTTGCTTGACATCATGGAAGAAATCAGCAAAGACCTCAGAAAGAAAATTGTGGACCTCCACAAGTCAGGTGCATCCTTGGGAGCAATTTCCAAACGCCTGAAGGTACCACGTTTGTCTCTACAAACAATAATACGCAAGTATAAATACCATGGGACCACGCAGCCGTCATACCGCTCAGGAAGGAGTCTGTCTCCTAGAGATGAACGTGCTTTGGTGCGAAAAGTGCAAATCAATCCCAGAACTACAGCAAAAGACCTTGTGAAGATGCTGGAGGGAACAGGTACAAATGTATCTATATCCACAGTAAAAGAAGTCCTATATTGACATAACATGGAAGGCTGCTCAGCAAGGAAGAAGCCACTACTCCAAAACCGCCATAAAAAAGCCAGACTACAGTTTGCAACTGCACACAGAGACAGAAATGCCCTCTGGTCTGATGAAACAAAAATTGAACTGTTTGGCCATAATGATCATCATTATGTTTGGAGGAAAAAGGGTGAGGCTTGCAAGCCAAAGAACACCATCCCAACCGTGAAGCACGGGGGTGGCAGCATCATGTTGTGGGGGTGCTTTGCTGCAGGAGGGACTGGTGCACTTCATAAAATAGATGGCATCGTGAAGAAGGAAAATTATGTGGATATATTGAAGCAAAATGGCTTAAGGACAACACAGTCAAGGTATTGTAGTGGCCATCACAAAGTCCTGACCTCAATCCAATCGAAAATTTGTGGGCAGAACTGAAAAAGCGTGTGCGTGGAGGCCTACAAACCTGACTCAGTTACACCAATACTGTCAGGAGGAATGGGCCAAAATTCCAGCAACTTATTGTGAGGAGCTTGGGGAAGGCTACCTGAAACATTTGACCCAAGTTAAACAATTTAAAGGCAATGCTACCAAATACTAACAGAGTGTATGTAAACGTCTGACCCACTGGGAATGTGATGAAAGAAATAAAAGCTGAAATAAATCATTCTCTCTACTATTATTCTGACATTTCAAAGTTGTGATCCTAACTGACTTAAGACAGGGAATATTTACTAGGATTAAATGTCAGGAAAAACTGAGTTTAAATGGATTTGGCTAAGGTGTATGTAAACTTTCAACTTCAACTGTATATAACTATTTCTGTTAGTTTCTGAGAAGCTCAAGAACTATAGTTCTTTGGTAATCTATAATCGTGTCCATTTACGTTTATTGTATTTGTAGTGAAGCAGCAAGAAAACACACTACCAGACATTTATTATAGCAATAGGTCCCCTCATTATATACTCTCAGAAACCTATGAGGAAACAATTTCCGTTCATTTTATTAAAGTAACTGTTGTTATTTCTGCTAAAAGTAATACTAAAATAATTTAATTTTCACAATGTCTCTTTTTTAAACAAAATTATGGAGAGTAGTATCGATAAGAGTATTGATATCAATAAGCAGTACCGGTATCGATAGAATCCTAATGATACCCATCCCTAGAGTACATCGTCTGAATTCACAAGCTCTTGAGTATCATGCTTATTAGGCTGCCAAAGTATATTCACTTCACCTCCAAAAAGGGAGCCATTGGGGCTGCGGGATGGCTCATTCGGTTAAAGCACCAAGCTGTGTTGCATCGATGAGCCTCAGATCGAATCTGGACCGTGCCAGTGCCGACTGTGGCCCATAGCAGAGGGTACGGGAGGGATCCGTCAGTTAGGGGTCCGTGTTCATCGCAATCTAGCGACCCCCACTGGTGGATTGGGCGTCCATAGACTACATGTCAAAGCTGCATCTGATCTATGCATATGGGTCTTTCTCACCCAGAGACCGTAAGCTTACATGCAGGGGAAATTTGGTTCTATAAAGGACAGTACGGTACGCGATTTCAGTAATTAAATCTGTTCGCACATAGCCTACCCCATGCCTACAAAGTTTTTTTGGCTATTTATAGGCTTTGGTGTCACGGCTGCTCGACCATCAGAAGCATGCGTTTTAAAAACAACACAGAGACCTGACTAACAAACTGCTTACTGAAAACATTCAAGTTCATGCTTCAAGTAGAATGACAGAATGACATTTAATTTTTAACTGGCAGTAGAACTGGTAATACAGCAAAGTGATTTCTCAGAACTGCATACTTCTGGTTTTTTTTTTTTCCCCCCACCAAAAATGCAAGACAGGCACATCACGTGAACCAGAGAAACATGAATTTTTTTAATTTATTTTTTTATCAGATAACGTATTGAAATGTACTCATGTAGATGTATATGGACATCCGTATCAACTCTCCTATGAAGGAACCGTTATCCATTCCCTTGTGTTTAAAGGGCCCACATTTCAATTTCAGGTTCAGTTTCATGACCTTTTTCACTGTTCAAGTAATACAGTCACTATGAAAACACAACTGTGTTTCTTCATTCTTTTAAAGCAACTAGATTGGGAGGTAAAATTAGCCTTGCTATTTGCCTTTATGCCATTTGCAATTCCAAACTCAATCAGGTTGTTTGTCCATATTTCTACAAGTGAGGTTGTGATGGAAAAACTGACGAGCTCATCACAAGTCATCCCAAATGGAGGCACAATCATAATCATGTTCATATTTAAAGTCAACTGCAGGAAGTGAGAGACGAGGTACAGGAAGTGAGAGACGAAACAAGATGGTGGCGCCCTGCTGCTGCTGAACAAAAAAGAAAACAACAAACTTTCCACTTTTTCCTCCGATTCCCTGCTAAAATATAATTTTTGCCTCCACAAACGGCCTGGGCGATCTGGAATTTATTTCAACGAGCGCTTCTATCAACTTTACAATATGCCGGACACGCCGAAATCCAAACGCCTCCGCAATTCATCAACAGATACAGATGGTCTACCGGTAACGCTAAATAACAACACAGAGGTTAGTGACTTACTATGCTCCAAAAAACTCCCGTCTATCCTCATTCGATGCAAGATTATCACTCATTGAAGTGCTCCATAAAGAGTTCAAAAGTTTAAGAGAGAGCCTCGAATTCAGCCAGGAGCAAATCGCCACTATCATTAAGCAAAATCACACACTTCAGAACACTGTGAAAACCCTGAGAACACAAATAACTACTGTTGAAAAAGAAAACAAGATACTGAAAGAAACCATTCTTGACCTCCAGTCTCGCAGCATGCGAGAAAACCTAATTTTCACTGGCTTACCAGAAAACACCCCAGACAACCCGGAAAAAAGTATAAAAGATTTTATGTACACCCATCTGAAGCTTACCCCCGATACTATTCAATACATCACATTCCACCGTGTCCATCGCCTGGGAGGAAAAAATAATGTCTCTAAACGACCTCGCCCCATTATCGCTAGGTTCGAGCATTATAAACATAAAGAAATTGTTAAAAGCAGGGGGAGGGAACACACTTCGGGCTTAATGACCAGTTTCCACCAGAGATACAGGAAAGACGGAAAAAACTGTATCCAGTCCGAAATGATTTTTTAAAAGAAGGAAAACGCGCAGTGATAGCGGTAGACAAACTCTACGTTGACGGAGTTCTATATCGTGACAAAAATATCACAACCTGGCTGTATTGAATGGGCAACATTTGGCTCTTTCTTTTTTCTTTTTTTTCTAAACCTAGCTTTCAACATAGCCTATGTGCCTCGTCCTGCTCAGTATACCTTACTGTTACGTGTCTCTGTTACGAAAATATTAATGTCTCTATGTCCTATGTGTTTGTCCATTTTCTCTGTTTGTCTTTGTGTTCTATGTGTTCATGTTATTCTGTTGGCCTGGGGAACGTTTGTTAACATGGGAAAGACCAAGGTATTTCATTTGAAAAGTAGAATGAAACTACGTGATTGGGATTGTGATGGTGAAGTCGCTCCACAATGTTATTGACAATGGAAAACCACAGAAATAATATAGATATGAACTGTAACCAACATTCTTCTCTTTTGTTCTCTCTGCCTCTCATCATTTCAACGCCAGCACCACGCACATGCACACGCACACACACACACTATTTCATATTGGACCATATTCTTACTCAATGTAAAAAATGCTCTCGGTTAAATTTGTAACTTGGAATATTCGGGGGGCTGGCTCACAGGCCAAAACGACTAATATCATAAATCATTTAATCAAATTACAAGCAGACATATGTCTATTACAAGAGACTCACTTACCTGAATCTGACCATCAGAAATTTAAATCCTCACAATTCAATCAAATATTCTCAGCAACTTACAATTCTAAGCAGAGAGGTGTGTCCATTCTAATTAACAAACGAGTACCACTAATTCACAAAACCACAATTACCGACCCAGAAGGACGTTATATCATCATCAACATCTCCATCTACAACTTTAACCTAACCATTGCTAGTATTTACGGTCCAAACACTGACAATCCATCATTTTTTCACTCTTTTTTTTCATCACTGGCCAACCTATCAAATTCAACAATCATAATTGGAGGCGATTTCAATACTGTTATTAATCCAACTTTAGACAGATCAAGCACCGCAGGCAATTTAAGAAAGTGGCACTCCACCGACACACTAATACAATGTATGAACGATTTTGGTCTTGGCGACAGTTGGCGGCAAAAAAACTGCTCAGCAAAGGAATATACTCACTTTTCACAACCTCATAAATCATTCTCTCGTATAGACGTTTTCCTCACCAGCAATTCAGTCCTACCAGATATCTCGGATCCCAAAATTCACCCTATCATAATCAGTGACCACGCCCCTGTCTCCTTCTCCTTAAATAGTAAACAACCCAAACAGCCTGCCCCTAGATGGCGCTTCAACACATCTCTGCTTAAAGACGCTGATTTTGACTCATTCTTTAAAAGTGAGTGGGCATCCTTCATGGAAATAAACGATTCTCCAGAAATCTCACCCACATTACTACGGGAAACCGGCAAAGCAGTACTGAGGGGCAAAATCATTTCCTACTCATCATATAAGAAAAAAAAAGATAAAGAATTGGAAAACAATCTGGAACAAAAAATCCAAGAATTAAATCATGCATACGCTAATGATCCCAAAGAAGAAATACAGATTAAATTACGAAAATTACAATTTCAACTTAATGAAATATTAAATAAAAAAACGCAATTCATGATACAGAGACTCCGACAAGACCACTTCGAACATAACAATAAATCAGGAAAATATTTGGCTAACCAACTAAAACGAAATAAAGAAAAATCAATTATTCCGGTTATAAAGGATTCAGCAGGGAAAACTATGATAACACCACAGGACATAAATAATACATTCAGGACATTCTATAGTAAATTATATACCTCAGACATTGACCCAAGTTCAGCAGACATCAATTCCTTCTTGAATAAAATAACTACAATACAAAAAATAAATTGACAACCTCAACTATCTAAAGAGCATGCACAAGCACTGGACGAACCATTAACACAAACTTAATTCCAAAAAGCACTAACCCTGATGCCCAACAATAAAGCTCCAGGACCTGATGGCTTCCCCGCTGAATTTTTTAAACATTTTTGGCTAACAATTGCTCCATTATTCATCAGAATGGCACTTGAAATAAAACATAACTCTAAAATCCCCCCGCATATGAACACAGCGCTTATCTCAGTACTGCTTAAGCCTGGCAAAGACCCAACCATATCCTCCAGCTATCGCCCCCTATCACTTATCAATACCGACATAAAAATAATTAGCAAAGCTTTAGCCTCCAGAATTCAAACAGTCACCCCAATCATAATTCATCCCGACCAAACTGGATTTATCAAAGGACGACATTCATCAAACAATATGCGCAGACTATTTAATTTAATTAATGTCATCAATCAACACAGATTAAAAGCTATAATTACCTCACTGGATGCAGAAAAAGCCTTCGATAGAGTCAACTGGACATTTCTATTTGCAACATTACAAAAATTTGGTTTTGGAGAATCGTTTATTCACTAGATAAAAATACTTTACACCTCACCTTTGGCCACAGTCACCACGAATGGATTAACATCACAGAGCTTCACTTTACACAGGGGCACTAGGCAAGGATGTCCACTCTCTCCCTCCCTATTCGCTCTTTTTATAGAACCTCTTGCCGCAGCAATTAGACAAAATGAAATTATTAAGGGAATTATAACTCATAACACACACCACAAGATCAGCCTTTACGCAGACGATGTGTTACTATACTTACAAGATCCCACCAACTCCCTACAAGAAACCATTAAACTCATCAATACATTTTCAAAAATTTCCGACTACTCCGTAAATTGGACAAAATCTATAATTTTACCCTTAGATGGAGATGACTGGAATGCTGCAACTCTAAAATCAACCCTCCCCCTCTCCACTGGAAACATCAGGTATTTAGGTGTCAACATTTCCCCCAAGCTGTCAGTTATTCCATCTCAACTTTAGCCCGTTAATAAAAACAATAGAAGACAATCTACAATGATGGATGAACCTACCACTTTCCATAATTGGAAGAATAGCAACCATTAAAATGTCAATTTTACCAAAAATAAACTATCTATTCACCATGATCCCGACGCAACCCACCACCAACTGGTTCAACTCTCTAGATTCAATAATAACCAAATTCTACTGGAAAAATAAAAAAGTCAGAATCAAATTAGCTACTCTTCAGAGAAATAAAAATCAAGGAGGACTCGATGCACCAAATTTTCATAATTACTACTTGGCCAACCAACTGCTATACATCTATAAATGGATTCACCCCACCCAACAAAATAATTCATGGATTGATATCGAACAAGAAGTATGCAGGGACATCTCACCATCTGATCTACCATTCCTCAATACAAACATAAAACACCACAACTGCTTTAAAAACACACTGTAATTTCTACAACTCTGACAGCTTGGTGGAAAATCAACAAAATCACAAACTCCACTTTGACACCCTGCAAATACACCCCAATTTGGCATAACCCTGACTTCCAGCTCAACAAAACTCCACTGAATTTCACCACTTGGAAACAGAAAGGTATCACACATCTCCACCACATTTTTCAAGAGAACACTTTAATCACTTTTAAAGAGCTAACCCAGAGATACTGTGTTGGAAGAGACCAATACCTTCAATATCTTCAGCTAAAATCTGTCCTGAAATCCAAAATCAATATAATGCAGAACGATTTGCAGCCACCATTAATCATAACAAAAATAAACAAAATAACATCTTAGAAGAAAATTCTCTCTAAATTATACAAAATGCTAACACATATCAACTCTACAATACACCTCCCCATTTCAAGATGGGAATTAGACTTGGCCATCTCTCCCAGCGCTGACTTCTGGCAACAAATATGCACCAACATTTTCACAATGACTAACAACACTAACTTACAATTAATTCAATTCAAGGTAATCCACAGAGCACATATTACTCAACACAAGATAAAATGGGATTAGCAGACACTGACATATGCTCACACTGCACCCTAAACACCCTAATTATCTCCACGCTATTTGGCTATGCCCACCCATCCAACACTTTTGGCACACAGTCACTAAAACTTTATCCCGTTTTTTGGGCCGCAGCATTCCACTATCTCCTTCTCTCTGCCTACTTGGAGACATATCCACAATCAATTTAACAACCCAGAACACCAGGTCCTTGCTCATTGCCCTAACTGTCGCCAAGAAAACTATCCTATTACATTGGAAAACAAGAAATACTGCAAATACTATGCAATGGTTGAACCTTCTTTCAGAATACATATCATTAGAAAAAATATCAGCTTCCAGCCACAATCAAATGTCACAATTCAGAGACAACTGGGAACCATTCATCAATAATCTAAATTTATAATCCAACCAAAATAAACCGGTTAGCCAACCCCCCTCCCCTTTTCCCCCTTTCTCCACTTCTTTCTCTCTCTCTCTCATACACATTACACACTTATAAACATAGTCTAACCTGATGCATACATATTCACAATTCATGTTATTAATAGTTTCACCCTCTCAGTACTTCACTTTTTTCTGTCCCAATATACTCAGCTCATTTGTCCACTCTTACCTCCTCTGTCTATCCATCTGTCTGTCTACCAGTCTCCCTGTCTATCTACCCGATTGGTTTGTCTGTCTCTCTGCCTATCCGGTCTGTCTGTCAGTCCGTCTGTATGTCTGTCTGTCCGTCTGTATGTCTGTCTGTCCATCTATCTCTCTGTCATGGTAGGGGTAACACATTGGGGTGTGGGTGGTGTTTTCTTTGTGGGAGATTAAGGTAGGGGGGTGGGTGGGTGGGAGGGGGGCGACTTCACTATTTGTAATTAAAACTATTTATCTTTTTCTTTTTATTTCTTTTGTTTGTTATACCCTTTCCTCTAAGAGGCTTCATTACATAATTTTGCAAATCATAAATAAAAAATAAAGTTGACCTCCCAAGAGGGGGGGGGTGGTGGCGGGAATTTAAAAAAATAAAATAAATAAAATAAAGTCAACTGCAGATCAAACATTTAATTTAATCTTTACAAGCATTACACTTTGGGTCCATCCAACAGGTGAACTTTGCTAAAGAATCACAGACATCCAGGGCGTGAAACCATGAATTAACACCTGCCACCAGCCAAATGCTGGTACAATTTTGATTGTGGTTGATAAGATTTGCTACTGAAGCAGCCACTGTGGCAGGTCACCAACCATGTTGTGTTGCATTGTAAAAGGTAATGTGGTTGGTAAAATGTTGACTATGGCTGGTGATGTTTAGAATCCAGAAGCCACTCTGGCCAGTGGGTGAAAAAGTTAATTTCATGACCTGCAGACATCCATTCAAACTGTAAAGTTTCACACATAAATAGACCAGGTCTGAAAAAAGGAGGCAAATACTTCTGATTCCTACTGCCTCCAATAATATTGTTCAATGTAACATTCAGTAAAATATTACATTTTAAGTCCAGATCAGTCACTCACAACAATGTTCCCAGTTTTAGACTGGAAAATATCTTGCACGCACACTCAAACTTTACAGTTATTGATTTTTTTTTGTTGTTTATTTGAAAGGGCCAATGTGGAGGGAAGTCCTTTACTCTCTCCTCATTAGGTTCAATTTGAGATGGGTTTTGAGCTGGAGAATTCTCAAGATGAAGATGAAGGAAATGATAGAAACGTGCATATGGGGCTTTCTTGGGCCTACAGAACAGTTTCACAAAACAGCTTACTTCTACATATTCCCCCCTTTGAGACCATCTGGTCTCACACTCTCTTGTTGATGCTTCACCTGGTGGACATTTAAATTTTATAATATATAAAAAATAAACATTGGTGGTGGATTAGTTTCATGCATGCATAATCTAACTAAGTTAATACTTCCTCTAATTAACAGAGGATCTATCAAAAAGTAAATATCAAAATATCAAAAATCAAATCAAATCATTAATCACTTAAACCACTTAACATTGTTGTTCTCCATCACCCCCCAGGTCCGCTCGGCGCTTTCCTGGATGAACTGGACACTCTCCTGAGCTCCTTCCCTGAGGATGGTACCCCTGTAATCCTACTGGGAGACTTCAACCTCCAACCAGACAGTGCCCAGCTATCCAGTGTCACCTCACTCCTCCAGTCCTTTGCCCTCACTCAGTCCCCATCGCCTGCCACCCACAATGGTGGTAACCAACTGGACCTTGTACTCACCAGGAGTTGCGCCACATCTGAACTCACGGTGACCCCCCCTCCACGTATCGGACCATTTCTTTATCTCATTTTCTCTCTCCTGCCCACTCTCCCTCAACTCCGCTAACAACCCACCCGCTGTTATGTTCAGGAGAAATCTCCGCACCCTCTCTCACACCTCTCTCACTACTTCTGCTCTTTCTGCACTTCCTCCTCCTGCTACCTTTGCTAAAATGCCTGTTGATGTTGCCACCTCTGTGTTTAACTCATGCCTCTCTCATTCTCTCAACTCACTATGTCCTCTTGTCTCCAAACCAGTCCGACCATCACCCCCCTCCCCGTGGCTGACGGATTCTCTCAGATCCAGCAGAACCATGCTACGAGCCGCTGAGAGAAAGTGGAGGAAATCCAGATCCCCAGATGACCTGGCCTCCTACCACACTCTGCTGGCAGCCTTCACAGCTGCAACCACATCAGCTAAAACTTCATTTTTCCAGTCTAAAATTGATACATGTCTATCTAACCCACGTAAACTCTTTTCCACCTTCTCCTCCCTGCTCAACCCCCCTCCACCCCCTTCACCCTCCTCCCTCTCTGCAGATGACTTCCTGACCCACTTTGAGGGGAAGGTGGCCGCGATCCGGAACTCCTTCACGCATCCGTTGACACCCCACATCCCCCATACTGAACCCATCGCTACACTGTCGTCCTTCAAGACTCTGGAGGACTCCGATGTGCTCGAGCTGGTGACGCGCCATCGCGCAACCACCTGTCCACTAGACCCCATACCTTCAGCAGTCCTCCAGTCTATATCTGCTGAGCTCCTTCCATATCTGTCCTCCATTATTAACACCTCCCTAATCTGTGGCCATGTTCCTACTGCCTTTAAAACTGCCCGTGTAACCCCACTCCTTAAAAAACCTAGCCTAGATCCCGCTGATGTCAGGAACTACCGTCCTGTATCTCTCTTGTCCTTCCTGTCCAAAACAATTGAACGTGCTGTCCATAACCAACTGTCTGTTTTTCTCCACCAGAACAACCTGCTTGACCCGAATCAGTCTCGCTTCAGAACCGGCCATTCCACTGAAACTGCTCGCCTAGTTGTGACTGAGGCACTCGCCACTGCTAGAGCCTCCTCCCTCTCCTCTGTTCTGATTCTCCTTGACCTGTCTGCGGCATTCGACACGGTCAACCACAAACTCCTGATCTCCACACTCGCTGAGATGGGCATTTCTGGAACTGCCCTCTCTTGGTTTGTATCGTATCTCACTGATAGATCCTACCAAGTCTCCTGGAAGGGTTCCGTCTCTGCTCCCCATCCCCTGTCTACAGGAGTCCCGCAGGGATCTGTACTGGGTCCTCTGCTGTTCTCTATGTATACTAAGTCTCTTGGCTCAGTAATCCATTCACATGGCTTCTCATACCATAGCTATGCTGACGATACTCAACTCTTCCTCTCTTTCCCTCCCTCTACCCCACAGGTTAAGGAGAGGATATCTGCTTGTCTGACTGACATCTCTGAGTGGATGGCTACCCATCACCTGAAGCTCAACCTTGACAAGACAGAGCTCCTCTTCATGCCATACAAGACCTCCCCACTACATGACCTCTCCATCACCGTTGATGGGACCGTGGTGGCTGCCTCCCGCTCCGCAAGGAACCTGGGGGTGGTCCTGGACGACCGGCTGGACTTCAAAGAGCACATCAGGGTGACGGCACGGTCCTGCAGGTTCCTCCTGTACAACATCAGGAGGATTCGACCGTACCTGACCACCTACTCCACCCAGCTTCTTGTCCAGACCATGGTCACCTCACGCCTGGACTACTGCAACTCCCTGCTCGCAAGCCTACCGGCCTGCGCCATTCTGCCTCTTCAACTCATCCAGAATGCAGCTGCCCGGCTTGTGTTCAACCTCCCGAAATTTTCCCATGTAACCCCCCTGCTGAGGTCTCTCCACTGGCTGCCAGTTGCAGCCAGGATCAGGTTCAAAGTTCTGACCCTGGCCTACACTGCAGCCAATAGGACAGGCCCCGCCTACCTGCAGGACTTAATCCAGAACTATGTTCCTGCTCGACCACTTCGCTCTTCTACAGCAGGGCGACTGGCACTTCCCCCCCTCCGTGTCAAAGGCTCTCGCTTGTTCCGACTGCAGAGTTTTTCCACATTAGCTCCGCAGTGGTGGAATGAACTTCCCATTCCCCTACGTTCTACTCCAACCCTGCCTGCATTCCGTCGAGGCCTGAAGACACACCTCTTCAGACTCCACCTTGACTGATATCCTCACCTAGGAATATCAGTTCCCTGTTTACTAGTTCCCTGTGTTTTCCTGTCTGTTTATTATAGTTTATACTAGTATTTGGAATGGAAGTGTGATGTTGCTGATTTGCCCACGGCTTACTGTGACCTACAGTCGACGTTCATTGCTAGGGATAGCTGCTACATTATGCGAAGGATGTGCTTTGCCTTGTCTGTTCTGTAAATCTTGATGATGTCTCTGTACGCACTTACTGTACGTCGCTTTGGATAAAAGCGTCTGCTAAATAAATGTAATGTAATTAATCAAAAGGCTACTGTATTTAGTGATTATCTGATTTGATTTGCTATAATTATACAAAGATTATATAAAAAGAATTGGATTATACTTGTAATGTCTTCTTCCTCTTCTTAGGAGCCCATGACTTGAGAAGCCTGAGGAGAGGTTACTAGCACTTCACTCAGGCGTCTCCTACCTTCTTCGCCCTTTTCCTTAATCTATTTATGTGTCTGGTTTATCTATCCTAAGGATTTTTAGTCAGTTGGGGCTTTATTATGTCCCCTTTGAGTTGTTCTTTTCTTTGTGTACTGTAGTCAGTATATGTGATATGTGTGATCATGGGGTGTCAAATGGATATCTATTCTAAATCTATTCTGACTATTTCTCATGGCCATGAGTGCTAATGGTAGACCTTGTACCCATCTCATCCCTGTGTGCCTACCAGTGGCGGCCGGCCTATAGAGGGCGCTAGGGCGCCGCCCCCACTCCCCCACATACAAAAAAAATAAATAAATAAATAAAAAATAAAAAAGTAAAATAAAAAGAATACAAATGTAGCTCAAACATGTTACAACATATAAATATGTTGGTCTTGTGTGGTCTAAAGTTGCCCTGCAATCGGCACATTAACCCCTGAAAATGTATTGCATAATACAGGAACCCCTGAATATGTATTGTATAATACGCAGGGCGCCGGTAACGTTAACTGAATCAGAACACTCATACTTTTTCAGGCGAGCCCGCTGATTCTGTTGTCTGATTCGCTGCCAAGAAAGAAGCCCCCGGGACGCAGGCCTGTGCGCCCCGGACCCTCCTACCGTTTTCTGATTAGTTCTCAGGTTTAGGATAGTATTTAATTGGACGCAGCAGCACGTGTATCACTCCGCGAGCACTAGGGCACGGAATTCGAGTGGAATAATGGCGTCTTCGAGTAGAACACAAAACAAAGAAAATTCGGTTGTTTCTTTGCAAAAAGAGCCTTTTTCAAGGCGTTCATTTGAAGAAAAGAAAAGAGTGAAGGAGCTTGGACCACAGCGACTTTATTTGGACATTCACCAGCAAGCAAGTGATCGCGGTCGGGTTTATACACGGAGCTTCTCTCGCTCGTGTTACGACAAACGGAGTTGGCTAGCTGGATGTGCTGTGGGTAATGCATTATATTGCTTTCCCTGTTTGCTATTTCAAACTGCTGGCACCGAACCGTTCTGGACAACAACGGGGGTACGGGACCTAAAACATCTTGATGAAAAGTGCAAACGACACGAAAGTAGCCGCAGCCATCTTGAAAACAGTATGAAGCTGAGCTTTTTTGGTAGGCTTAGCATTGCTGAACAACTAGATGAAGGCTACAGAATTGGCATTAGAAAGCATAACGAAGAGGTGACAAAAAATCGACACATCCTGTCCAGAATAATAGACTGTGTGAAATTTTGTGGCGCCTTTGAGTTGGCTTTGCGGTGGACCTGTTCCAGTTGTTCATGGAGAATAATGTTGCAGAAGTCTTTTCAGAGACTGTCACTCTCCTAAAGATCCTCATCACCACACCCATGACCACAGCAGAAGCTGAGAGGTGCTTCTCAACCTTGAAAAGGATTAAAACTTTTCTCAGAAACACCATGACCCAGGACAGGCTGAATGCATTGGCCATGCTGTCAATGGAAAAGAGACTGGTGACTGAAATGACTGACTTTAACCAGAAAGTCATTGAGAAATTTGCAGGACTGAAAGAAAGAAGGGCAAAATTTATGTGCAAGTAGTGGTTTTAGGCTACATTAGTGTGTTGTAATGGGCCAATTAATCTTTAGTGTTGGTGTCATAAGTGCTGCCAGGATGTTTAGATATGTAGCCTAATTAACATGTCTTTGTCCCAAAATGTTAATGTGAAATGTGAATTAAACTGTCTTATGCAACTGAGACACAAGATTGCTTATTTTTTTCCTGTTTAAAGTCAAAAGTCAGATGTATTTCCCTTTTTTATTTATAAACAAATGCCCAAAATTTTTCTGACACTAAGACCATGCTAGCGCCCCAACCTATATTTTGATCACCAGCCGCCACTGGTGCCTACATATTTTCTGTAATTTTGTTTTTAGTGTTCCATTGCATCTCTCTACTATACCCGCTGCCTGGGGATGGTACACACATGAAAATTTCTGCTGTATACTTGTCATTTTACAAATGTCTGCTACCATGTCAGACCTAAAATGTGAACGATTGTCGCTGCTCAGGGTCTGACAGACCCCGAATCTGGGGAAAATTTCTCTTGCCAAGGCTTTAGCTACAGTTTTAGAATCTGCATGCGCAGTGGGGAATGCTTCTACCCATCTTGAAAATATATCAATGATTACTTGACAATATCTTTTGCCTTCCGCACGATCGATCATATCTACATAGTCCATTACCAAATGGGTAAATGGACCCACCGGTGGTGGCAGAGCCTGGTGTAGTCGGTATCCCTATCTTTATGTTTACTTCCTGACAAATTTAGCATCTTCATATCATGCTAGTAACATGTTCTGTTAGTTTTGGGTTAAACCAATGTTTCTGCATTTCTCTCATCATCTCCCACCTTGCAGAGTGGCCAACACCATGGGCAGCTCTGCAAATGACCTCTATTAGTGCGCTTGGTGCGATTGCTTTCCCTGCTTTCCCTGTACATTGCCACCATATTCCTGTAGACTTATCTAACCCACATCCTCTATTTTCCCATTCCACCTTTTCTGACACTGTAGAAGCCTCTTGTGCCTCTACATTCAGAAGCACCTGTTGATCTGCTGTAGGCCAGTACTCCAACTCCCCTGCTGCTAGTTTAGCAGCTTTATCTGCATAATTGTTTCCTGCTGACACAGAATATGTCCCGCCTGTATGTGCTACGCACTTTATAATTATAATTTTTGCGGGTTGTTTCATGGCCTCCAACAGTTATTTTACCTCAAAAATGTTTTTTATAGGGTTTCCCCCTGCAGTGAGAAACCCTCTTCTTGCACATATTACCCCAAAATGTGTACTATATACCCCACAAGCATACGCTGAGTCACAGTAGATATTAATGGTTTGTCCTGTACCCCTTCTACAGGCTCTTGCTAGGGCTACCAGTTCTGCTGGTTAGGCACTTGTCCCTGGGCTTAGAGCTGATTCTTCGATCATTGTCCATGGCCCTTCTTGTCGTACTACAGCATATCCGGCTCTCCTTTTACCTGTGCGGGGATCAATGGATGATGAACCGTCCACAAAGAACACGTGGTCCGGAGCCACCAGTGGTTCTTGGTGCAGGTCTTCTCTTGCTCTTGCTCTTGCTTCTGCTTCCGACGAGCCCCCACACTCTTTCACATTCATGTGGTTGGCCTTCTTCTGGGGTCATCATGAATTCCGCTGGGTAGTGCTTCTACTGCATGTGACACATACAGGGTAACTTCATGCCCTACCATTATTGGCGTTGCCTTCTCTACTGCAAAGGCGGCTGCTGTCAGTCCTTTCTCACATGTGTGGAGTCCTCTTTCTACTGCATCTAGTCTCATACTGTAATAGGCAATGGGTTTGTATCTTTCTTGCTCTTTTTTGGTCAGTACTGCAGTGGCTGTGGCCGTTTGTTGTAGTCTGGGAGTCCCAGAGTTGGAGTTGTTTGTAATGCTTGCTTAAGTCCAGTGAAAGCTGATTCTGTCCCTGGGAACCACTCAATTTGGTGTCTTCCTGCTTTATTTAGGCACAAATCTCTTAGTGGCCGTGCCATTTCCGCATAGTCACAAATCCACTGCCTGCAGTACCCCGTCATTCCTAGGAATCTCTGCATTTCTTTCACCGTTCTCGGTCTGGGCACCTTCGTGATTGCTTCAATTCGTTCTGCAGAAATACTTTTGCTCCCTTCCTTAAGAGTATGACCCAGGTACTGCACTTGTTCTTGGCAAAACTGTAACTTTGACTTAGATACTTTGTGGCCTTTTAGTGCCCATTCTTGTAGCAGTTTCTTACTGTCCTATTTGAATGCAGTCATACTTGGGCTGCATCGGAGAAGGTCGTCCACGTACTGGATGAGAGTGCTTCCACCCTTCTGCCCAGAGTTCTTTTGGGACATCTTGTAGGTACTCCTCTTGTTCTTTTGTGAGCGTCATTATTGCTTCCACTTCCAGTGTGTGTTTCTCCATGCGTACTGGAGTCTTTAGGTCCAATGATAAGAACCAATCTGTGGGGCAGACACCATTCAACAATCCGGGTATGTTAGTAGGGCGATACTGCTGCTGCATCATTCTTTTTACCATCAGTCCAATGTCTTTTGTTTCAAATCCTGGGTTGACACCCAACGTTACATGAGGAGTTGCTTTTTCCCCCCATCATGTACAATTGCTCTGTTGGTAAGTTCTTCTCCCCCAGAGCTATCATAGCCCCGACCCCTTCTTTTCCGATGCCTCTTGCATGTATCACTCCCTGTTTTCCGTCTATCTCCTTGAAGTCCTGTGCGTACTCTTCATCTTCTTCTGTCGGGTCGAAGAATAAGGTCATGTGGAGCTGATCCCTGATTTCTGTCTTGCTGATACTTTCTTTCAGTACCGGGCATGTTCTTGTCCATAGCTTCCAATATTCATTCAAATTAGTTTCTTGTGGTAACTGTCCCCAGTAGACTTCTGGTCTCCGAATGGAGGCGTGGGTTCACCCTGTTCCTCGTTTAACATGTCCATCACATATTGTCCAGATGATCCAGGAAATGCAAATCAGCCCTTGAGGCATGCATGAAATGGTGGCATTCAATTTGCACAGCAGATCCCTTCCTAGCAAGTTTACGGGTACGTTAGGGGTATATAGGAGTTTTGCCGCAATTTGTTGCTCCCCCACTATCAGTTTTTGCTTTAATATGATGTGTTGTAAGTGGCAAGTGTGCTCCATCCAGACCAATACAGGAGTAGGTTGCCCCAGTATCTATTAAAAAGTTGCATGTTTTCCGTCTTATGAGAATATCAATTTGTGGTTCATTTGTGGCACAGCTGGATGTTATAGATAGCATTTCCCTTGCCTCACACTCTCCCTCTGCTCCTAGGGGTGTGGGATTCTCAAGGCATCCCTATTGATGGGGATTCTGATGGGGACTCATCCCCCATTGTTGTTGTGGCTGCCATCCCTCCTGCTAGTGCCCAAACATGTTTTGCTGTGGGGTCATTGCTATCTGGTTCTCGGGTCCTTGATGTGATGGCATTGTCTGGGGCCACCCCCCAGGGTTTGCTCCTTGGTTCATGCGGCCTCTTGATTGGAATCCCCTTCCTCTTCCTCTCTGACAGTTTCTGGCCCAGTGTCCCATCCTTCCGCATTTCCAGCAGTCTCCTTTCTGCTGCCACTGTCCCTTGTTTGTCCATGGGGACACTGGCCTTTGGAAATTTGGTCCTGCCCATTCGATGGATGGGCCCTGTCCTCCTTGGACTTGTTGTGAGGGTGGGGGTGCCTGTATCTGCTGGGTTATCACTGCTGCTTGAATTCCCTGTTCTTCTTTCTCCTTTTTGGCTATTGGGGAAGTAACAGCTTATTCTTTAGAGATTTATTCTGCCCGTCTGAGTTCTTCATATTTTCCCTGTGCAGCTTCATGTGGTGGACAAGATGGGCTCTTTGTTTATCCCAATTACATACTTCTTATTACATTTATCCATTCATACAGCTGGATATATACTGAAGCAATTCAGGTTAAGTACCTTGCTCAAGGGTACAACGGCAGTGTCCTACCTGGGAATCGAACCTGCTACCTTTCAGTTCCAAGTCCAGTTCCTTAACCATTAACCATTATACTACACTGCCGCCAATTCTCCTGGGAAAGCCCCACAACCTTGCTTAGGGCCTTTATCACTGGATCGGGCAATGCTTTACACAACATGTGAAAGAACATTGTCGATGTTCCTTGCGATGCATCAAATAGCTGTCCCATATTTGTGTTCCATGTCTCCTGCATTCTGTTGATAAAATCATGGATGTCCTCTCCTTCTTTTAGTTCTGCACTCGTTATCTCTGCAAGGTTTGCTTTATGTGGAAACAACTCCCTCAAAGGGCCACACACCTGGTGTGTCATGGTTGCTGAAGGAGCAACAGCTCAAGGCAACAGCTCAAGGCAACAGCTGCAGCAGGAACTGGGGGGGGAGAATGATAAGCTCAACGAAACAATAAAACAATATAACAAGTCCTTAAAACCACTGAAACAAGAAAATGAGCAAGAAAATGGGCAAGACAGAAAAGACAGTTAAAACTAGTCAGTCCAATCCATCGGACTTGTCAGAAATTCTGGAAAGCCTAGAAGATATCAAGGTCCAACTGAAAGAAATAATGAAGACAAATGAAGACATAAAGAAGGAGTTAAAAGAACTCAAAGAGGAAAATGTCAAGAAAGACCAGCAAATTAAGACTCTAACATACAAAGTGGAGGAGTTTGACCAGCAAGGGAAGCTCAATGATGTGATCATCACGGGTCTCAGGATAAAACCAAGGAACTATGCCAGGGCGATGGGGACCCACGATGAGACAAACGAGGCAGATATCCAATCCGTGGAAATACAGGTGGAGGAGTTTCTAAACTCCAAAAACATCGACCTGGATCTCACCAATGTGGATTTTTGCTATTTGCTTCCCAAAAGAAAAACCAGCGAAGGCAGGGACAACGAAACCCGCGCAGTGATGCTGAGATTCATCAGTAGAAAATACAAAATTGCTCTACTGAAGCAGGGTAAAAATCTGAAAGGATCCAACTTGTGCATTAATGAAAATCTCAACAAAACAAACGCCACCATCGCGTGGAAAGCGCGTCAACTGAAGAAAGGGCAAAAATTACAGAACACCTGGACGGCAAATTGTAAAGTTTACATCAAACCAAATGGGTCTTCAGAAAACATCAGAACGGTGCTGATCAGGGCGTTGGAGGAGCTGGAGAAATATGAATAGTAAGGTACGTGAAAACCAAGTTAAAACGCCATGAACTCAGTACAACCAAAAAGTAAAACTGCACTGATTAAAATGAATGAATTGATGGACAAAATTACTGACTATGAAAAAGGGAGTAACTTTTCAGTTGGACCTCACCAGAACCTAACATCAAAAGACCCGAATGAAGAAGTTGATCCAGACAGACATTTTTACTATAATGGAATAAACAAATGTGGATATTACTTGGAAGATCAGTACAATGAGAATTTTAACATGGATGGAAAGCTGTCAATAATCCACTTCAACAGCAGGAGTCTATACGCGAACTTTGAGCAGATACAGGAGTATCTATGTACATTTGTCAAACCATTTAACATCATTGCTGTGTCGGAAACGTGGATTAACGTTGAGAAATGCATGGATTTCCACATGGAAGGATATAATTTTGTGTGTAAGAGCAGAATCAACAAATCTGGTGGAGGGGTAGCATTGTTTATTGACGAGAGCATAAATTTTGAGATACTGGAAAGCTTGTCAATTGTCATTGAAAATGTAATGGAGTGTGTAACAATTGAATTTTCAACGCCGAAAGGTAAAAAAACTGGTATATGCAACGTTTACAGAGCTCCCAGCTCAAAAATAGACATATTCAACAATTGCATGGGAGAAATATTAACAAAAATAAACCAGAGAAATGTTTTTATATGTGGAGATTTTAACATAGACATATTAAATCCAAACAATAACAAGCTGATTGAGGATTTCGTCAACACAATGTATGCGAGCGGAATGCAACCACTAATCACCCAGCCAAGCAGAATCACTAAACATAGTGCCACACTAATTGACAATATTTATACAAATATACTGGACAAAGAAATAACAAGTGGTATTATGATAAATGATATTTCTGATCACCTTCCAGTCTTCGCCATCTGTGACTGGAAACACACTTTAGAGCAGAAACCAGTGACAAATATCTTAAAAAGAATTAAAAATGAAAAGAGACTTAAAGATTTTGAACAAGATATGATAAATCAAAAATGGAATGACGTATGGACGGAAAAAGACACAAACAAAGCGTATGAGGCCTTCTTAAACACAATAAACTCAATATATGACAAGCACTGCCCGGTAGTCAAATATTCGAGTAAAGACAACAATGTCAAAGTCAAAAAAAATAGGCCATGGTTCACCAAGAACATAGAGAATGCCTGTAGGAAAAAAAACAGCTTATATAAACAGTTTTTAAAGGAAAAGAATGTACAATCATATGCAAAGTACAAACACTATAGAAACAGAGTGACATATTTGTTGAGGAAACATAAAAAAGACTATTATGACAAGTTACTAACAGAAAACAAGAACTACAACAAAAATCTTTGGAAAATAATAAATTCCGTCTCAGGCAGAAAGGCCAAACGGACATTCTCCGACTATTTCAATATAAACAACAGGAGGGAAGACGATAAGAAAGTGATAGTCGAGAGCTTCAACAAATACTTTGTTAGTGTAGGCTCAGAGCTAGCCAAGGCCATTCCATCCTCACTCCAACAGTGGGATCACTGGGATAGGGGCGGGGAGACAAAACAAGAGTCTTTATTTTTAAATCCTGTCACACAAAATGAAATCAAAACAATCCTGAGAGACTGTACAGCTAAGACATCCATTGACGCAGATCAGATAGACATGACATTATTAAAAAGGATATCAAAAGCGATCATACCTCCTTTAACATATATATGTAATTTATCTTTCTGCAATGGCGTGTTTCCCGATAAAATGAAGATAGCAAAAGTTCTTCCTCTGTACAAAAGTGGAGACAAATAGGAGTTTTCAAATTATCGTCCGATTTCAATTTTACCACAGTGCTCAAAAATTATTGAAAAGCTCTTTAATGTTAGATTAGATAAGTTCATTGATAAACACAAGCTGCTATGTGACAGCCAATACGGATTCAGGAAAAAACATTCAACAGCAATGGCCCTAACAGAATCCATAGAATTTATCAAAGACGCGCTAGACCGTAAATTATTCACCATAGGGATTTTCATCGACCTGAAAAAAGCTTTCGACACGATAAACCACAGCATATTGATCGAAAAATTGTACAGATATGGAATTAGAGGAATCGCATTACAATGGATTAAGAGTTACCTATCAAATAGAGTTCAATTTGTACAGATAGGGGACAACATATCAACATGCCTGAACATCAACTGTGGGGTCACACAGGGTTCAGTCTTAGGACCAAAATTATTTATACTATATATCAATGACATAATCAAAGTATCTGACGTTTTAAAATTAATTTTATTCGCGGACGACACAAACATCCTCTGCTCAGGAAAAGATCTTAATCAAATGGTCACATCAGTGAACAATGAAATGTCAAAGCTTCACACGTGGTTTAATATTAATAAACTATCACTAAACCTTTCAAAGACAAAATTCATATTATTTGGGAAAAGAGGCATGAAGGAAAACATAAACTTACAGGTAAATGGTATCAATATTGAACGAGTGAACGAACATAAGATTCTGGGGGTTACGGTAGATTGCCTCCTGACATGGAAACCACATGTGAAGCTAGTTCAATGTAAGTTGGCCAAAAGTGTGTCTATTTTGTGGAAAATGCAGAAATTACTAAATCAACATTCACTTAGGACAATTTACTCAGCACTCATAACACCTCACCTGCACTACTGTGTTGAAGTATGGGGGAACACTTATAAAGAAACTACAGAGATGCTGTTTAAACTTCAAAAAAGGGCATTGAGAGTGGTATATGGTGTCCCATATAGAGACCATACAAATAACTTGTTTATTAAGGCAAAGTTTCTTAAGTGGCAGGATATAATTAAATATAATACCATACAAATATTATTCTTAGCATCCAAAAATCTCTTACCCTCAAATATACAGAAACTGTTTCAAAAGAGAGATGACATGCATAACTTAAGAGGAAACATGATATATAAACAAAAAACTATAAAGTCAACTCTCAGAGGTCATTCATTATCCATTGTGGGGGTTAAGCTCTGGAACGGTTTACACGATGAGCTTAAAATGTCTATAAACCTAAAGACCTTCAAGAGTAAGATAAGAAGTAAGATGGTAGGAAATTATTAAATGGGGACTGTCTGCTGTTGAAATGAAACAAATTGTTTTGACTAATGTATGACATGTATATTCAAATTCGACTTATTTGGACCTTAATGTCTATTTTATTTTACTTTAGCTTATTTTTTCTTTCTCAAACTGTTTTGTTATAAAGAAAATTCAGTTATGCTGTTGTGATACAAAAAATTTGTTTTAAACAAATGTATATTATGAACATGTAAAATAATGAGGGAAATGGGGCGGGACTATGATAAGCAGGCTGCTTTTTCCCGTATCCCTTTTCGGCAAGAAATGTGTTTTGTCAGGGCATATTACAGAAATTGTGATAAAGTGTAACTATATGCATGCCGAAATAAATAAATAAATAAATAAAAAAACACCTGGTCGGTTTCTGTTGAATGATTCTCCGTCTATCTGGTGGGTGTCCATAATTCATTTCAGGCCTGCCAGGTCCATTATTTCCGTGACCTTGTGCCCCACACATCTTGCTAGTAGCTGCTTAACATCTCCCATGCACAGGGGCAGGTGAGTCGTCCTCATCTCTACCCTCGCTATCCATGGCCCTGCTCCATCTGTTATTCTTGGTAAATCCTTAACCATGTTCTCCAGGTCCATTGACGACTATAGGGTGTACTTAGTGAGTGGCTGTTGTCTCCCTGGTTGGGGTAGGACTTGCAATAGGGCCAGGAAGGTTTCTTCATCCTCTTCATCTCCTTCTTCCCCTGGGATGTATCGATCAGGTGCTCTTCTTCTTCTGCCGCTCCTCCTGAGGATTTTGCTGGCACTGTTCTGGATATCACTACTGATATCGTAGACCTGCTTTAATTCTTGAACTCGTTGCTGCGAGTACCCTCCTTCATGCAGGAATGCTTGTTCTGCCTTTTTCACCTCCTTTACGGTTTGTTTCAGCATTTCCTTAGTCACTTTCTTCTTCTTCCTTGTTGTACTGTCATCTGATTCTTCACTATCAGAGGAGCTTGATTCATCTCTGGGATGGGCAGTTGACCTTAGTTTCACTTTCCATTTCATGTCATATTCTCCTCTCCTTGTGTCTCTTCCAGCTCTTCTTGATTCTTGTTTCAGTTTTATTTCTTCTTCTCACATTTCTTCTTCTCACATCTCACATTCTCACACCTTCTTCTCACTTCTCACCTCCCTCTGCTTCTTCCATTGCCTGTTGATATCCGGTGGCACATCCTAGCTTGCTGCTCCTTTCAGATTCACGTGCCCCCGACGACTTGACTGTTTCTTTCTTGCAACTTGTCATTCCCTGATTCTCTGGCCCGCCATGAGCTGTGTGGAGGCGTGGGCATGGTGTGCTATTTGCGGGATTTTCCTCGTTTCCTCGGCTGTCACTCTGGGCTGTCTCCTTCCTCTGGGCATGCTGCTGTAACTTTTGATCTTATTAAAACGGTTTCCAAATGACCTTCTACTTCCAGGGTCGCTTTCACTTTCACCAACTCTGGCCTCATCCTCACAGTAGTCTCAGGCCCCTGGCTCAGATACTCTTAATGTTGTTCAATAGGGGATACAGGCCTGCAGCCTTAATGGCTCCATTCACCGGCCGCCGTTCGTCTGGTGGTCGCTCTGATGGCACTGGTTGGGGGTCCGCCTTCGGCTGGTGCTCCTCCTTCCTGTCCACAGTCGCTCTCCATCTGAGACTCATTCTTCCTTTGATTTAGGCTCTGTGAGTTCGCAACTTTCCTTTCCAGCCCTTACTCTCCTTGTTTCCACTGATTGCAGGCATTGAAGCCCAAAAGTACCTTCCTTAAGTCATACCAAGGGACCACCTCTTGTCCACTCTTCCCATTTTCTCATGGTATGCCCATAGTCTGTTTGAAATAACTCACTCATGCAAGAGAGAGCTGTCTTGGGTCTTGGGTTTAAAGGCTCACCCTTCCAGGTTTTCAAATCCTTATTTTTCTTTACGCCCATGCAAGCTTATTCTAGTTAACTGAAACTGAAAAAAACATTTTAGTTAACTGAAATAAAATATAAAAACTAAAGTTACTTTAAAAACTAAAACTGCACTGTAGTGTTGCAAAACGTACTGAAATAAAATAAAAATTAATCATGAATTCTTTTTAGTTTTAGTTTCTGATCCTCTTCCTGATCTGTGATCTGAAATCTGGATTGCATAGGGTAATTTGAAACATTCAAAACCAATATATAATTTCTCTAAATTAGAAAGTGAAATTAAAAACTAATAAAAATAAAAACTAAATTAAAAACTTACAACTATAATAACTTTGCCTCCATGTTTTTTTTTTTATAATTCAGGGGACCACTCTGTCCTTGGTAGCCACGCCTTTATCTTTAACCCTATTAGTTCCCACTTAGTGACTGTGACTCACGTAGCTCCTCCCCTTGAATGCCCCTGAGCTGACTTCCCCTCCACCTCTTCAGTTCTCAATTCCCTCAACGGAGTTGCCCACCAGTCTAAACATATTTCAAATGTTTCTCCTGTTTCTATGGCCTTGGGTAGGAATTTATCAATCCCTGAATGGCACCACAGAGATTTCACTCCATATAACTGTTCTCATGTTAATTCTTTTCCCACTGTATCTTTTCCCACAATAACATACACAATAACATCAACATAATATTTCCACTTTTCTAGTGGAGTACTATCTATCTAAGTAAAACCCTGTTATTTACATAATTTCCTTCAGCATTATATACAGCATCCAAAATACAACAAATTCCCATATAATGTTAGCACACCTTATCTTTTTTCTATTGTTCTCCTGTTACAGTATTGTTTAATCGATTATGTTCAGTTTGATTGTACAACCCGTGCAATGGATCTATGGTAAAGGCTAACCAGCCCAAACCTATTGTAAAATACAATAATAGCACAACCCAAAGAACTATAAAACCTTGAGGTACTTCTTGGAGGTGGTATTTGTTCTAATTTGATTAACTGAGATATATGTATATACATATAGTACTATTTACAAAAAATTATAACAAAAATTACAGTTTTATTAACAAAAATTATTTACAGACAACGTTGCTCTCCTTTTTCTTTTTTAATTAATTAAAATTTCTCACAATACTGCTTCCCTAACTGTCCCTACAGTAATATAGCAGTGGCAGTATCTTTCGACTGCTTCACCCTATCACCGTTTGTGGCGGACTGTTTGAAGGGAAAGGCGTCCCTTTACACACAACCTCTACGCGGCCCACAACCCAGAAATTCTCATTGTTTCAGAGATTTTGGCTAGCTAACTTGGAGCCCTATTGCTCCCCCACAGTGTTGTCGACCTGCTCTCCCTAAATGAATAATTTGATATATATTTTAATATATCTGAGCAGACTTTTTCAGCGCTTCTCTTTTTTACTCTTTTACACTCTTATTTCACTTTTTTTTCTTTTCTCTTTAACCTTTTTACTCTTTTACACTCCTGCTCATTTCACATTCATCACAATTTTTTCTCCACTCACCCACTGGAGCCCCGTCACCCGGTGTAGGACCACACTTGGGGCCAACGGAGTGCGGGTAATTCCTCTCTGCAGACTTTTTATACCTCTCACTATTGACCGGTCTCTAACTTGAAGATAAAACACCGCACGCCGTTGGTTCCCTCCTGCGTCCTTCCCAGGATCTTGGAGTCCTGGCTGGCACGCCAAATATGAGGAGGGAAGTCCTTTACTCTCTCCTCATTAGGTTCAATTTGAGATGGGTTTTGAGCTGGAGAATTCTCAAGATGAAGATGAAGGAAATAGCAGTCTTCTATTCAGTTTAACCATTTATTAAGCATTGACGCCAACGGGAGGTCCTTTACCCTACGCAGAGGATTAGGAGTTCCCCGAACAAAAACAAACATTAGTTTGTATAATATCATAACTCCTCCTCTACCTAACTAATACACCAATAATGTGCAGTGACACCCTTTTTCATATCTTATTTTATCCAATAACAAATTAGACGAAAAATAAATATGTTATATGACCTGTTCCTACCCTATGCGCTTGGGGGCACTCTTGATCTATCAAATAAAATTGTTTGTGACCTCTCCTCCTGTGCCTTTTAATCAGACCATGAAATATTCCTTAATTTCCCTTATTTTTTATTATTCTCCTACCTGTTCGGTCAGCATGATCTATCTTATCAGCTTAGTTATGGAACACAGGAGGAAAACATTCCTGTTTTGACTGGTATGCTAGATGCCCTCGTCCTTGCTGACAGAGAACTATCCTGCATCCTCTCGCCACCCCCCCATTTCAGTACTTTTCCACTAGATCTTGACTGTATTTATTTATATAGAAACTTGCATATGGGGCTTTCTTGGGCCTACAGAACAGTTTCACAAAACAGCTTACTTCTACACCAAGCACAGGGACCACATGCATTGTATGTGAGCACCTTCTAGCTGCCAATCAATCCTTAGCAAGACATTTTTAATGTAATTCTTTTTTTACTTGAACAGTCTCATGTTTCCTCAGCCCAGCAGATAATGATTGAACAAAAACCACATTTTTGGGGAGATTGCCCCCAGGTCAATACTGCGTAGATGCTGAACAGATTAGCAAAGCTCAAGAGAATATTGACTGAGACAGCTCACATAGCATGCGGGTAAGCTGTCTGTAACTGACTGTAATTTTGGACTTTTGCTAAGCTTGCTTCCAATAAACAGCTGCATTTCTATAGAGACGGTTTGGAAAGATAAAATCACTGCATTTAGCTAGAGCTGTATGTGGTCCGAGTCTCTGAGATAAACAATAAAATAAAATCAGAGACATAAACTACAATAGAAGCAGCTACAATACCCACCAAGTTGCAGTATGCCTTTCCAGACTCTGTCCCAGGAACACAAGTACTTTCATTTTCTATTTAATGTTTCACAAGGCCACCATTTTATCCACTGAACAGACAACTGCTCCTGATCCTGTGCTCCATCGGCTCAACCATTCTGCAGAATTAAATATGCTGTATGTGAGAATTGTGCAGAATTTCTTTGAGTGCACGATCGTGCTGAAACAGCAGGAAACATCAACAAAGTGGTGGAACATTCTACCCTCTTCTAATGGCAATGAGCAAGTCCTCTCTGGAGGTGAAACACCCAAACCCTGAGAAGAAGGAAGCCGGACTACTTGGAACATAGGACACGTTTCTGGATGCTTAAACAATCGCAAAATCGCTTGTAGCACATTCATGATCAGGAGACGGTCAGCCAGACAACACTGATATTAAAGGGGAAGTTAACCCAAAAAATTTTTATTGATATGTTTTTACATACCCGGAGTGCTATCTATCCATAGTAGTTTTGGTAAGAACTCACTACTTTTGCAGATATCCACTGCAGTTCACCCTGATAGAATGGACTTCAACGGGTTCAAAGTTTGTGGTGCTCAAAGCAGCCCTGCCTCTCTTCACTGCCGTTGCAGGTGTTGCCGACACCGGTGGCAGAGCATCCCTACAACAGCCAGAATTGTAGGCTATTATGCAAATTGAAAATGGCATTTGTCATTTGGATTCATCAATACAACACTTCCGAATATCAGAGACATCAAAAAACAACAGAACGGAAAATAATAAAAAAGGACGCGAGAAGAGAGGACAAAATATTCAGTATTCAATATCAGTTTAACTTTTTAAAAAAATAAAAAAACTGGCTCAAACAGCGTTGTTAAAACGCTGCTCTGTGACTGGGATATTTAGGAGTTTTATTATCTAATGAAGATCACAAACAGTTATTAGTAGCTAGTTAGTTACAGTCCCAGGCTCGTTCGCGTTGATTCCTGTATCAGAACGGCTCCCACTGTCCCCATTCTCCCCGACCTCACATGGAAGATGAGATCTTTTGTGGTGGCAAGCTCCCGAAGTAATGCAACCTAAACAAATCTACTCTTCAGCACGTGGCCAGAGACCCTATCATAGTAAGATTACCGCAAATCAGAACACTGTAATTTCATACTTGGGGTTTGCTACTAAACGAGGAGAGTCCACACACTCTGCAAATCGACTGTAATTTCCGACAAATTTTCTATTGATTTTTTAATTATAGTACATTTTTTGGCAGGCGGCAAACTCTGTAGGTGGACCGTGGGGCCGCCCCGCCTAATATATTGAAGGGGAAATACTGAACTCATCTGAACAAGAGCATGATTGAAAAGTATTCCTCTTAGGCCTAAAGGCTGTTCTGTTCCGTAGGCTATTGCATCAGTAAAGTCGTTGGTGACGACTGGGTGCCTAGCCTACTTTCCAAAGGCTTCTCTCCACAGAAGCACTGGAGTAGCACTGTAGTGTCTGGAACAGTGTAATGTAAAAAACATATTATTTGTGCATCCAGTAGAGGTCAACTATTTAGAGAGCAGTGGGTTGATGTAATATACTGTATGCTTGATTAAACATTAAACACTTTAATCATAAAAAATGTTTATTACACAAAACAGTTGAACTTTAAGAAATGTATTTCAGCAACAACATAAATTCAGTGAAAAACACAAAAGTTCCAATGCGCTTAGTCACTGCTGTGTTTTCTTGGAAACATTGGTCATATCAGCGTAATCATTGGCTGAAATTGAGAAACCGAAATGCCACATATTGGCCAATAGAACCTGCGAGGGAAGGCAGCCTTGGATCCAAAAACACCCCCCACACCATAAATAAATAAATAAATATCTGAACCTCTTCATTGAAACCAACTGAAATATCATGGTTGTCCATGTATTTCCCCCACGGATTCTGAATCAAAGACCCTTTTCACACTACTCTCTTTGTAAAAACATGATATAACATCAATTATAGGTTCTAAAAAATGATCCAGGGAGGTGTTGTTGCCTGTGAAAGCTGCACAAGAGTGATTTCCATGGGAAGAGGGAGTCAGACGCATACAGATAAGTAGGAGCAGAGATACACACAGACAGGCACAAAGTCACGATAGAATTGGGTTAATATCAATATCTATGCTCCAAAAATACTGCTTTAAAATATGAGGAAGTGTAATGACTGCATACTGTCTGCCTTTACAAATTGCTTTATTTTTGAAAACTTCCTGCCAATTCCTGGTCATCAGGGATGTACCTTTCCTGATGCAAATAAAATCAGGTTCTAGTAATTCCAGTACTAGAATGAGTGCATCACTCTTAGAAACAGCCCCGTAAAGTAACTTGTCATAAGGGAATTTGGAAACTGATCCACAATGGCTTCAAAGTAGGACTTTCCATACAATTCCCCTCGATTTTAACATACCGTTATGCTCTCAATAGAGTGAGTCTGGTTTGCATAATCAACATCATGAAAAGGAATGGCTGCGTGTGTTATGTTAGGCTACATACGTAAAAAATAAATAACACAGACAACACACAAAGACATGCAAACCCGCTTATTCAGTCACTTCCTCCTGCCAGAGGAGTGGCAAGTCTGGCAGTTGAATGGGGGGGGAAGGTAAAACCAAGGAAGCACAGTACACTTCTCTCATCGTGGAAATCAACAGAAACATGATTTTTTTTTTTTTATAAATGTAATTTAAAAGCAATCATTATAAAGGGAGTGCGAGTTGCGTTTTTTTTTTTTTTTTTAATTGATCTGCTAGAGTAGAGCATTCCACAGTTTAGGTACATAAAAACAAACTGAAGCCTCCCCACTTCTCAATGAACCAAATGAACTACAGGACAGCTTGTGCAGACCTCACGCTCACGGTGTATTTGGGGGCTGGGTGATAAGCCATATTGACGAATGCTGTCGAAGAGTTACTGAATGCTCTTTGAAGAGTAATAACAAACATGCGGCGTATCGGCTTTCTTTCATCTTTTAAGAAAAATGTTTTTTATAAATCATACCCGACGCGGTAAACATCCAAACTTCAGAGGCCACACAAAATGCTTCTTGGGAAAAAAATTGGGTGTTAATAAGACAGCCAATCAACAGCACGGACAACAGCAGCTTCCATGCACAAAAACACATCACACGATCACATGGCAGCTGTATGACCTTGCTATTGATTGGCTGTTTTATCAACAACCAATAGATTATCAGTGATGATATTTTTTCTAATTTGGGGTGGGGGAACCTTACTGAAAGGCTGATAAAATATTCTGGTTCTGAGCATTCAATTGCTTTAAAAAACAATTCAACCAAAGTCCCATGAATACTTGTGTAATATGTGATTTTTTTATTCTTGTCATCAAACATTTTTTGGGGGGACAAGAAATTAAAAGCATAACAATGGCCAAGTCCGCTCATGGATAAATGCATGCATCAACCTTTATACATCTGCCAATGTGAGGAACGGTTGTACTCTGGCAATGTTTTCAAGGTGGAAAAGAACAGCTCTCATTTCATTCTTAATATAAGCCTCCTCTGCAATTGGGAACGCCCACCTTTATGTACACAACGGAACAATGGCTACAAAGGCTTAAGAACCTTTAAACCGACTCCCTACGGATCCAGAAGTCCAAAATCTCAGCTTAGCAATCAAGTACTTGTTTGCTCAGGGAATTTCTCCACAAGCAACATTCTAAATGAGATAGAGTAGACTACAACAACTCCGAGTTTGCCTCCAAATTACTACTAAAACCGGGTGCAGCAAAAAACAATGAAGCATCTGCAAAGCCTGAACAGGACACGTACTCGAGGACTTTACGGACAATAACTCCATGTTACGCCCAGGTACACGTGCACATATATTTTTCATACCTGCTTATTTCAGGAGGCTCTTCCTTGGAAAATCTAAATTTGCTTAAGTTAAGCACATGGACAAAAATACTGGCACTGGAATTCCATTTACACTGCATTCCTAGTATCTCCAATGAGACTTTATTAGCCTATGAAATTTGTGAAATCAAGAGGTAGTTTCTGTAAATAAAACTTCCTTGTACATAGTCAAGTCAATAGGCCCATTTGAAACAAGAAGCCTCTCCCTGTCTTGAAAAATACTCCATTTATGTATCGACTTACTGCCCATAATTCGTTTCCATCTGATTAACGTGATAAGAGTGCATTCTTCTGGCTCTTCCTGTGAAAGGCTTGCGTGTTCAAAAGGGTAAGTTGATCCTGCAAATAATTAAGCTGCAATCCACCCTATGAAAAGGATTTTAGCTCCTTCCTTTAAGGTTCAAATGGAGGGAATTTTCCAGGAAACGTTCAGTGATTTTCCAGGGAAACTTTTATTTATTTATTTTATTTCCAGGGAAAATTAACACTGATTGTAATTTTGAGAACTTTAAATCTCAACAAACAAAATGTGCTGAACAGGCCCAGGTCTTTCTGGAGTGCAAGTTTCTGCAACATACGGTACCATCACTGCCATTGCACAGCACCTTAATCTAGATCAGTGGAAAGTTCTCATGCCATCTGGGAGGCAGCCAAACATCAAAGCATCAACCTGGTGGAAGGGACTCTAAGTGTGAAGCCATGTCCCCTGTTGCTTCAATTATTCTCCAGATCCCTCCAACATCAGCTGCATCAGAGCGGAACGTTCTGGTCCCTGTTTGGTGGAACATACAGCAGAGTGCGCAATAGGCTGACTAACAAAATAGTTGAGAAACTGGTGGCTATTTGGTCAAACTTGAAACTCCGAGTATATGAAATATAAAATGTCACAGCACCAATTTCTCAGAAGCCAGAAACAAATAAAAATAATTTCCAGAGCATTTTCCATTGGATGTTATTGCCCCAGTCTGATTGTTTTGTTTACCAGGGGAACCTTTGTGATTTATTTTGCTGCTTGAGGACCCAACATTTTACTTATAATAGCTTTCTACACCAATAATATCACTGAGTTAGCAATCATGCGTGGCTTTTTTGTCTTTGCCACAATCTCAGCTGCTTGAGGGCTACCCCTTAGCATTTGCGCCGGTTTTTGTGTTTGATTTTTCACGTGAAGGAAATTATCTCTGCCCTTGTTAGAAAGCAAGGGATGTTTGGCAGTGAGGTGATGCTTGTTTGGCGTGGTTTCAGAGTCCCCCAATTTAAGGCACAGCAGAACAGGACAAGATGGATCTCCAGTGTATGTAGTCACAGGACCAACAACTGTCATAGTAGAGCCTCTTGCTCAATAACCTAGCTTTCTTGCTGTTGTAAAGTACGACAATATTGTCTCATTCTCAATTAAATATACACAGTGCAAATATACAAATATTCCTATCGGACCCGTGTGACAAGTTTTTTGGTTCAATTTTATTTTAATTTTATTTTTTATCATTATTAATGTTAAATCTGCAGGACTTGAAGTTCAACACCACTTCTCTTAAGATGGACAATTGCCTGCATGCCCCATGAATAGCGATACTTTGGAACCCTAAATCCAACCTTCCACTGCAACAGATAGCAACTTTCGAGCAGGAGTGCAAAGTGACTTTGCGTGCACAGGACTGCACGCATCTCAAAAGTGTGAATAGACCCCTTGGTAAACAGCAGTTGCACAGCCCAGAGACCAACTGTCACTGATTGACTGATATATTTGTGACCTTTGAATACAGATCAACAACGATACACTTATCATTCCATCTATGTTCATGCAACAGGCAGCAAAGAAAATGCTTATTTCCTAAAAGAGAGTGTGACCCAATTAAGTCTGACATGTGTTCACATAAGACCTACGTAGAGAAATACATACTTTATAGATCCCCAGGGGGCAATTGAGTTGTCTTGTAGCAAAATAGTTATCAAAGACAATGCTAAATAGAATAAATAAACACACAAGACCAACATAACACATCATTGAAACATCTCTCCCAGGCTGAGATGAATCACTTCATAGTAATTAAGTTACAATGCACTAGAAGCCCAAGATAAACAGTGATGGGGGGGTGAGTTGGACTACAGCAGAGGCAGAAACGCATCCTAAGATCAGGAGGGAGGAGGAGGAAGCCAAATCCACCAGGTGGAAGCTCTGATACGCGGCGGCAGCTGTAAAAAGCATTCTGCGGAATCCGCGCATGAAACAGGAGCAGAGAGAGAGAACGCAGGGGGAGTGCACGTGAGCACGAGTCACGTTTCGCTCGAGCGAGTCGCTTTCCGCACCAGCGCAGCACGATTCTGTCCAGCGACGGTTCTGCACCTTCGTGTCTTATTGGTGATTTACACTCCCAGCATGCATTGCTTTTTACAAGACGACGAATGCCTGGTGAAGTCGCCACAAGCCTCAAGGCTTTCATGTGGCTCAACACACACAGGGAAATACACAGACCAGAGCTGCGTTCGGATCCAAAATGTATCCTTTCTTCCTGTCATTCCCTTCCCTTGCTTCAAGGGGGAATCCCCAAAATGCCAGGATGAAATATGGAAAAAGTGGCGGTCACGTTTCAACTCTATGGTGTTGCACTTCCGAAATGTTGCGAGGGCAGTTTGTTCTGTTTTTGCTTGGTAAAAAACAATGCGGATCACAGCATTCAACCCCGCCCACTTCTCAGCACTTAACCATTTTACATTTTAGGTGCTTAGCAGGCGCTCTTATCCAGAGCAACTTACAATTAGTGCACATAGAAAAGCCCTAGATTCATAAATCACCAAAATTCCACGTAGTAATTAATGAGAGTGCAATGGCTGGGCCATAACACACCAACGATAGCTAATCCTTTCTTTTCCCTAGAATTAACATGCGGAAGAGAAGGTCGAGAGGGTTTTTTTTTTTTTTTGCTGCGTTAGGGAAATATAGGATCGATAGGAGAACATGTATAATAGGGGAATGGGAATCAGGGTGGAGAAGGGGAGGGAAAGAGGTACAGGGAAAGAGGTACAGGGGAGGGAAAGAGGAACAGATTCAGGTTATGCCGGACGGTAGAGAGGGACTCTGCTGTCCCGCCTCATAGTCCAATATCTTCTAACCAATCACATCAACTCAGTGAAGGCAGGGCCAAGTTGAATGTAGAAATTAAAATGGGAAAGCACTTGTACAAACTGTCCTCTGAGAATCTGACCAATGTCTACACTGGCACATCCCCAGTGTGTCTATCACTGTGACAGTAATGACTGTGCCCACATTGTCAGTGAAAGCTCTGACGGACCTACAAAAGCACTCCTCCAACCACCTGCCACAATTTGAATGTTTCTTCCCACTGGGGAGTTTTTAAATTTTTTTATTTTTTTTCTCTCGCTGTAAGGCATCTTTGTGACAAAGTCTCTTTAAAATAAATCGCTAAACAAATATAATTGAAATGAATCACTGCCACACTGTGTAACACAGCAAAAATTGTAGCAAAACTAGGCAGCCATTTCTCCTCTTCCACAGTGTCCAAATTTCAAAGCTTAAAACCAGCAACAGACATTTTAGTTTCAGGGCTTCCACAGGGCATTTGGAAGGACCTTCCCCAGGTCATGTGAAGCAAGCAGAAAGAAACTCTTTTGGTCTTCAGCCAAAATCAAAACTGACCTTTTTAGCTTCGTGACCAACACTTGCCACAAAAAATCCATATATACAGTTGAAGTCGGAAGTTTACATACTCTTAGGTTGAAGTCATTAGAACTCATTTTTAACCACTCCACAGATTTCATGTTAGCAAACTATAGTGTTGGCAAGTCAGTTAGGACATCTACTTTGTGCATGACACAAGTATTCTTTCCAACAATTGTTTGCAGACAGATTATTTCACTTTTAATTCACTATATCACAATTCCAGTAGGTCAGAAGCTTACATACACTAAGTTGACTGTGCCTTCACATTTTTAATATTTGGTCACCTATCCTTTGCATGCCATCACTTGCTGATGTCTGTGACCCAACAACATCAAAAGACTTGATATCTTATTTTCTGGTACTCTTACAAGCGATACTATAATGCCTCTGCATTTGAATGGATCTCTATGGGTATTGGGGGGTGGGACTAGATTATTATGCTGGAACAGTATGGAATACATGATTGGTAAAATGGCTGTAAGTCATCAAGGGTTTGAGGTATCAAACAAGCCTCAACCACCACTCTGCTACCAGATATGCAGTAGATATGGATGGATCACTTTAAGGGTTGTTTCTCCTGACATATTTTCCTATTGAACTCTATGAAAAAATAAGTCAAGAGAAGAAACCCTTCAAGTTATCCATCCATATCTACTGTATTTCTGGCAACAGAGTGATGCTTTAAGGCTTGTTTGATATGTCAGACCCTTGATGACTTAGAGCCATTTAGCCAACCATGTGTTTCCATACTGTTCCAGTGTAATTTACAGCTAAATCTAGTCCCACCCCCCAATTCCCATAGAGATCCATTCAAATGCAGAGACGTTATAGTATTGCTTGTAATAGTAGCAGAAAATAAAATATCAAGAGTCTTTTGATGTTGTTGGGTCACAGACATCAGGAAGTCATGGCATGCAAAGGATATGTGACCAAATATTAAAAATTTAAAGGCACAGTCAACTTAGTATATGTAAACTTCTGACCCAACTGAATTGTGATATAGTGAATTAAAAGTGAAATAATCTGTCTGTAAACAATTTTTGGAAAGATTACTTGTGTCATGCACAAAGTAGATGTACTAACTGACTTGCCAACACTATAGTTTGCTAACATGAAATCTGTGGAGTAGTTAAAAATGGGTTTTAATGACTTCAACCTAAGTGTATGTAAACTTCCGACTTCAACTGTATATCCTAACACGAGTCGTGATTTTCTTAAACTAAAACCTGAAAACTACTGCTGTCATCACAAGGTGCTGCATGAAAGCATGCTTGAAAATTGTGTGATAGAGCAAAAGCATCAACTGACAGATTATTCCAGTGTGCTTCACAAACAGAGTTGATCGACTGATTGACTTATTATTTATTGAAATAAATAACAGTGCAAAGCCGTTCATCTCCTTGCCTCAAAGAAAGTGCCATGATATCGCCACTTCTAGGTGTAGGCGACGTAGGCGGTCGCCTAGGCCGCCATCCAGGATATGAAATTAACTTTTTCACCCACTGGCCAGAGTGGCATGTAGATGCCAAAAATTACCAGCCAACATCAACATTTTACCAGCCACATTACCTTTTACAATATATCACACCCTGGTTCGTAACTGGCCAAAGTGGCTGCTAAAGTAAAAATCTTACAAGTCACAATCAAAATTTTTCCAGCATTTGGCTGGTGTCTAGTGTTAATTTCACACCCTGGCGCCATCCGTCTGGGGTGGGGGGCTTCCAAACAGATCCGCAATCACTAATCTCCAGCACCCCTACCCGCAATATCACCTAGGGCAGTGGAAAGGCTAGAGCAGTGCCTGCATGATCTTAAGAATAAGAATCTCAAGCTCAGTCTCAGTGTTCAGTCTCATCTTTGCTCAGTCCTGAGGCTGGTGCTGCAGTCAGCTTGCAGCCCCCTCCTCCTCCTGTTCCTCCTGACCTTGAAGCTCCACCCCAGGCTGAGGGAAGGTGGGTGGTGACAGGCGCATTCCTACGGCACACATACCTCTATTTTCATTAAAATTCAGCCATTTGCTCCATCCAGCATTGAATAAATTTAAAAGCCTCTTTTCCAGTGAAACAATTCTTACACCCAAGGGAAGCCAAAATCATATTTCCCAAAAATGCTGAATAAATGTGACTGATAAATATGATAAAACGAGCAACCAGGACATTATGCAAGACATTTAGCTGGTTGGCAAATTAGCTAGTCAACAGTGAGGTGGCCTATAAAGAAATGTTTCATTTAATTGATTTAATAAAAGAAATAAAAACACCTGCAGTAGCCTACCTCGCTGTGCATGGTGGGTAATGGAGACAGAGGAGAGCAATGTATTGTGATGCCCGCTTCAAATATCCCCATGAGATCTGAATGGCTTACCAGTCCATTATGTATTCCTTTCAACTTATTTAATATAATTCTGGGGGAGTTATTTGCCCTAGACTAGTAGATGAAATGATGCACTGAATCCATTGTATGCTACACAATAACGTTAAAACACGTTACAGTGGATAAACTAGTGCTTTAGTGTAGCTTTGACCTCTGGACATTAATACGTAAATTCTGCTAGAAAAATAGAAAAGGGGTCCTGAAGCGATGATTTCCATGGTCAGAGAGGAAACCCTGAAGGTATACTCTGGGACAAATACACAAACGTCATCATTGCAGACGATGTAGAGGTGTGACGCTTTACAGCCATCCAACAACACTTTGACTCACAAATATCAATGTCTGGCCCATGAATATTAGAGACGTAACGGCACTGCAGCCAAACCCTATACAACTTTATTAATTAGACAAAACAAGGCAAAAGACAGCTTATAGCACCTTGTCTTGAAAAACTAGGTGTCTGTAAAAGGACATAATGACAGGTGTAAGGTGGACATAGCCAGACCGACATTGCAATAATTGACACTAATGGGCTACGTAGCTAAATTAACGTGTTATGCAATACAAAAACGTCCCAATATAGAAAGCCAAGTAAGACAGTAGCTATAACTATTCCACACAACAACACTGTGTTATGTTCTGCATGCACACGAAGTTGGCGCAGTTAGCCTAAAACATGGAGTGAGATACCAGTGCTTCAAAGCGTAAACGAAGATACAGTGCAAAAGAAAAAGCATGTAAATGGCATGGATGTTTTCGACTTTCAAAAAGTGAGCACATACTACTAAACAAGTAGTTAAAACACTTAGATACAGCAGCTCGGCCCACTTTTATTAATCTGGCATCTCTGACTAGGCTATGACTTCTGCCAACAACAAGCTACAATGACGTACATAACAAGATACATTTCCAAACACTTCAAATAATCACCGTTCAATGATAAAATGTAGCTAGTCACGAAGTGTAGAGAGGTAGCTAGCCATTTAACTCAAACTTTATAAAAACTATTTTTTTTAAAACTTACCCGTTGCTTTTGATGAAAATCCTGTTTGAGAGGAAACGGTGAAGTCCTTACACTTCCCAAAGCAAAAGAGACAAGCACCTAGCAAGCTATGCGACAAAACGATAATAAAATCAATATGGAAAAAAGTTGCTTTAATGTTTCACCAACTCTGCTATCAAAACAACAACACACGAGTGTCGTTATGATTATATTCAGTCGAATTAGCAAGATGTGGTTCGGGGAAATAATGTTTTTCTACCTAACACGTTTCAGACAACTCCTCCACGACTGCAGAGGACAACCAAACCACTGTGTGTCCGGGAGGTGACATTTAACAGACAGCTCTACGAAGCGTTGGCTGAGCGGAACAGGCCCTCAGTCACTCTGCTAACAGCAACCTTGCTACAGTATCGCCCAATCGGTGTGCCGACATTTAAAGGGGGCAGTTCCATCGCAAAAGAGGATGTGCTTGCGCTCTGTTTATTGCCCACGCCTCCGTAGCTGTTCCCTTAAATAAATACCTCCCTTGCTTCATAAAGGGAAATTGTCGATAAACAGTTGCACTCCGGGGGGAGGAAATATGTTTTCTTAGAAAAGCCAGGCTGGAAGTCATCTGAATTACTGGCAATGATTACGTCAGCAACAGTTTAATAAGACAATGCTAGAGCCAGTTAACTTTCGTGGAGCTCCGAAATTAATTGGAGCAGTATTAGAAAAAAAGATATCTATAAATAGTTGGAGTCGATTTTGCATTGGCTACTGTTTCGTAATTACACGTTGGTTTCATTTTGGTTAGCTACAATGCGATCTCACGACATGCATCATTAATAATGAAAGGACATCTCTTTCATCTTATCAACCCTAAGCTCTGGATATTTTGACAAAGAGTACTGAGGTTCTTCTGGAATTTCATGAATAATTTTGCACTATAAATCCAGTCTCTGTAAATACTCTCCAGTTTTTAGTGAGGGATCTTTGATATTTCTAATGCCCGGCTGGTGAAACTGCACCCAGGGCACACTGCTAAGTCAATAAAACAACAATAAACTCCGCAATCCTGTCTCTTGCTGTGCTTTCAACTTTATTGATTGAAATAATGACTTTCGTTTTGAACATCTCAGTCCTTCATCAGAGTCAGAGTTTATTGATTTATTATTGTTTATGTGTGTCACCAGCACCCAGCATCGTGGTCTACAGGTCTACATAGTCAGGTGTGCAAACCTCTACTCTCACACTGCCAAGTCAAAATGTCCTGCTACAATGCTCTTCCACGTGACGTCACTTTATCTGACAGGTGTAATCACTGCAGTATTCAACATACACTCAAAACGTGCTGCTCAGTACTTGAAAGGAAACAGCTGACCCAATCTATATTATTGCTGGATTTAAGAACCACTGACCTAACTTCTAAACATTCATTATTAATATTAATATTTTGCCATTTCTTCATCATATCATCATTATCTTGTCAAATTCTGTTGGTCTAAGATAACTCCTCACAAGCCACACCACATTCCTTTGGGGACAGTCCTGTAACCTTGCCTTTTTGATAGATACATTATATTATTCTTCCTGGATGAACTCACCCTTTTTGAATAATGTGAATCTGTCTCAGTTACTCACCCTGAGATTAGACACTGTAATTTCCAGGTTGCTGTGACAGTCAATTCAGACAATATAAGCCTGCTGTGTTGTGGAGATTACTTTGATTTGGTCCACTTCAGTAACCTTTAGTTTCTGTTTTCTTTCACTTCCCTAACTGGAAACTGATATGATTAATGTCATATGTGCAACTCTCATCTCAGAAACAGAAATATCGGAATCTCAGAATCGAATATGAATCTTGGTGGTACTACTTTGTTTCATGGGAAAATACTGAAATGTGACTTCGATTAGCTCAAGCATGAACAGCAGAACTTTAAGGGGAAATATCACTGAATGAAAAGATAGCAAAAATAAATAAATGCCCTGCGAATGGCAGGTCCTGTGGGTCCTGGAGTCTAAATTCCTTGTGTGGAGAAGAACAAGTCTCTCAAGTTAGAGATCTCTGTGATATGCCATTGACTTGGAAAATGGAATTTTAGTGAACCCATCTTTTTTTTGTGCTACTTTGTCTGATCTGCACTATGAAGCTATGTCGGACTGAAACAGCGAGTGTTCCACTTTTTAAAAAAATATATTTTTGGAAAATTAAATAGTTTTAACTGTTATAGAACAATCCAGTGTATGATCAGCACTACACAGCTGGCTTTGTGTATTTGAATGTAGAAGCTAGTCTAAGACTTCTGGAAAACACTCAGTTTTAATACATTTTTTTAAACTTAATGAAAATTCATTATGATAGCTTGATCAGGTATAAAGTGAGTAAATGGAACAAGCCTCTTCATCCCCGTGAAGCTTCATCTTGTAAGATTTATGATTGTAAAAAATGATTCTTTAAATTTAGTTCCAAGCACAAAAGGCTAAAAATAGTATTTGCATACATGCACTGTACATTTGATGTGACAGTAATTAAACTAGAAAATAAGCTCTAATATCATATGATATTTGAATTTGTTAAACCATTTACAGTGAGCACCATAATTCATTGGACAGTGACACATCTTTTTGATTTTATGGTTCTGTACTCTAGCACATTGAGGTGAAAGGATACAATGACAATGAGGTTGAAGTGCAGACTGTCAGCTTCAATTTGAGGGTATGTTCATCCATATCGGATGAACAATATCGGATGAACCCCCCCATTTTCGGGCATCAAAAAATATTGGATAGTTTAATACAATGTAGAACAAAGTAATTTTTTTAAATATTTGGCCGCATATCCTTTGCATGCCATGACTTCCTGATGTCTGTGACCCAGCAACATCAAAAGACTCGATATCTTATTTTCTGTTACTCTTACAAGCAATACTATAACTTCTCTGCATTTGAATGGATCTCTATGGGAATTGGGGGGTGGGACTAGATTTAGTTGTAAATTATGCTGGAACAGTATGGAATACATGGTTGGCAAAATGGCTGTGTAAGTCATCAAGGGTCTGAGGTATCAAACAAGCCTCAAATACCCTCAAATTAAAGCTGACAGTCTCACTTCAACCTCATTGTCATTGTATCATTTCAAACTCAAAGTGCTTGAGTTCATAACCAAAATAGCAAAAAATGTGTCACTGTCCAATGAATTATGGTGCTCACTGTATATGCATACAAATTCTCTATGAAATGTATCTGATAATATTACAGGTTCCATATTTACCTTTTCCATTTTGACATACATAGCAGGGCATTACTCTTTCCAAATATGCTGTATAATTAAAGCTCAAAACATTTTATACACATATTGGGCCTCATTGGGAGACGTCACGTGCGCTGTAATGGTGAAATGTAATCCAGGTGTCTCCTGTTTGTTAATTTGAATGTATTTTGTTGTGTCGGGCTTTTGTCTTTTTCATGCGCGGTGTGTCAGTTGTGGGACGGGGAAGCGGCCTGGAGATTGTTCAGGGCACTCCTGCTGCTCGTTTTGATAATATACACAAATTGTCTAGTCAGGATAATTTTGTTTGTGGTCGTCACCATGGAGACGCATTCGCAACATATGCTCGGGAATGTCCGTTGGATCTGCAGCTACAAAGTTTACCATAGCCCTTCACCAGAGTTGAAGATGTCGGACTGATCCATTGAATGAAATTAGCTATTAAATGACTTACAGGTCTGTATAGCCAGTGTTTGCAATGGCTGACCGTGTGCTGTTGGAGGAGTTGGCTGCGTAGAACAGAACCGAAGGCATCTTTAGGATCACGAAAAAGCTAGGCTATGTGTCGGCTGATGACAGTGATGTATGGCTGGTTAGTCCTGTTCGGGTTTTTATGAAATTGCCAACCTGCCCAATGTTATTGGTGCCGTAACTGTACTGCACAAATGTAGCCTCAAGGCTCCATCCGAAGATAAGTTTGCAAAATATGCATAGGAAGGGCTGTCATATCTGTGCAGCTCATATGACATGCGTAATGTATTGCTCAACGTCCTGGCCTGGTTGCCTGGTGGGACCATAGACGGGTGGGACCCACAACAGCTTCCGTTGGCACTCGTTTTCAGAATGCTGCGGTGAGAGACTTAGCCTACAGCTACGTCAAATTGTTGTTTACTGTGTCAAAGTATAGATTCCTAACTACCTTTTTCCATCACTAGGGGATCGGGGATTTCAAACCACCTTTTTTTATTTTAGACAACTTATTTTCAGGGTAGCTACATGTATAAGGCACACATGTCCATATACATGTACTAAGCAAACATAATATATGTGCTGCTTATACTTCAAGCAAGGGAAATTTAAAATAGCTTATGTCCATTTTCAAACAGACCAACAGCAGACTTATTAACTTTGAAGATATGTGCACCATCTGGGTTAGTCAGGTAGTACTGAAAAATATACAGATCCTTTCCAAAAAATTAGAATATCATGGAAAAGTTTTTTTTTTTTCCATAATTCCATTCAAAAAGTGAAACTTTCATAGATTATAGATTCATTACACACAAAGTGAAATATTTCTAGCCTTTATTTGTTTCATTTTTCATAATTTTGGCTAACAGCTCCAGAAAAACCCCCCAAAACAGTATTTCAAGAAATTAGAATAGTGTGTCGAAAATCAGCATTTACTTCAGTTATTTCAGAGAATGAGTGGAGTGGCTTGACTCGAGGAATCCGACAGTTGTAGCCCATGTCCCGGATACGTCTGTACGTGGTGGTTTTTGAAGCACTGACTCCAGCCTCAGTCCACTCCCTCTGCATCTCCGCCAAATTTTGGATTCGTCTTTGCTTGACAATCCGCTGAAGCCTACGGTCATCGCTTTTGCTTGTGCACCTTCTCCTGCCACATTTTTCCCTTCCACTAAACTTTCTATTGATATGCTTGGACACTGCACTCTGTGAACAGCCAGCCTCCTTAGCGATGACCTTTTGTGGCTTACCCATCTTCTGGAGGGTGTCAATGATGGTCTTCTGGCCAATTGTCAAGTCTGCAGTCTTCCCTATACTGAACCAAACTGAGATAAACTTTGCAGGTGTTTTGAGTAAATTAGATGATAGTGTGACACTCAGTCTAAAACATTCATTCTCTGAAATAACTGAAGTAAATGCTGATTTTCGACACACTATTCTAATTTCTTGAAATACTGTTTTGGGGGTTTTCTGGAGCTGTAAGCCAAAATTATGAAAAATGAAACAAATAAAGGCTAGAAATATTTCACTTTGTGTGTAATGAATCTATATTCTATGAAAGTTTCACTTTTTGAATGGAATTATGGAAGAAAAAAAAACTTTTCCATGATATTCTAATTTTTTGGAAAGGATCTGTATATTTGCCACTCAAAATATTAATAGATTAATGTCCTTCTGTAGAAAAAAAGGAAATGACTGGTGTGGATCAGGTTTCTTTCTTTTATTGAAATAGTTGCAGTTATTATTTGGCAATGTGAAAAAAACTGAGAGACAGAATATGAAACAATGTGGTCGATATAAACATGGCTGTTTAAGCGTAGCTAAATTGCTAAAACTCAACGATAAAAAAGCAGACACATTTGTATCTCACGGTTTGTGCTGCTAAGTGTTTATCTCCAGAAATGTTTGCTGAAAATAACACATAAAAACATTTAAAATAGAACCAAGCATGTTTAGCAAGCAGCACAAAGGCATTCCACCCACAATTAGGAGAGGATCCTAACTTACTTCCGCCCTTTGCAAAATCCACATCTAAACCATTAAAGCAGGGTTCAACGTCAGCATGTAGTTTGTCAATTAATAAGGGTACATTGTAGATGTATATAACTACACAACCACAGAAAGAAGACAAATTAATAATCTCCAGTAACATTAATCTTAATCATATCAGTGATATCCTCCAAAGACCTGGCAATTATTTTTGTTGTCCCCTGTAAGGGACATGAGTCTCTGATCTTAATCTCAAGAACCATATATTCTACTATGCTGAAGCCTACACTACAAAGAACATTTAATTAAAATAAATTATATTCTTGAAAGTATTTTCATTGCAACATTTTTTGTCATTCAAGACACTTGTATTATGTAAAAATTTTTTTAAATACTTATAAACTTAAAATACTTTTTTCTGATGGGTCTCAGGAGGATATGACAACAAATGACATATCAGCTGTATCCCAGAATCCACTACTCTAATCTGAACAATCCACTCAGTTAAGATCTGTCACATGGTGAGATTTCAGGTATTGCATTGGCCAATTCAGTTTTTCATATTCTACCAGATTTGAGTGCTAGGTCAATATACTGGCTTTAGAAGTACAAACGAGCTAGAAAGGGGAACTGATCTAAACAAACAGAATAAATAACTAAAAAGGTTTAATTGACAGTTTTTTTTACATGCATGTATTCTGCATGTGTTATAAACTGAGTAACATGTCAGTCATTTGTATGCAAATTATTGTAAAACATAAACCTAAAAAGAAAAACCTGAAGTATTTATTTGACCAATTATTATTGTGCTGCCAACTTTACGGCTTCTCCGAAATACCTCTTTCCCATATTGCAGAGGCATTGACACAGTGACGCCTTCACAGGTCCCCACTGGAGCACCCCTGCATTAGCAGTGACTCCCCCCGACCTCAACCACACCCCCCCCCCCCCCCCCCCCCCCAACAATGCTGTCTTCATGCTGTGTTCTTATCTGAAAGAAAGCACTCTCATTAATGAGATTCAGATCCCATTGATCAGGATTCTCGGGAGGGAAGGCCCATGTGTTTGTTTCTTCCGCAGGTTTCCCTGTGGGAATATCACACCCCTGCCAAAATCAGCCTCTCAGCTCAGATGAAAGCTGGGTGAGGCGTCTATCTGTATGTACACCTCTATCGATTTCTCAATCTCATTATCTTACGAAGAGGCCTAAAATAACTCCTCAGAAAGCACCACTGATTGGACGGGCTCTAGTCCACAGTCACAGAGCAATCCGGTCCTGAGAAGCCTGTTTTTCCGAACAGGTTCAGGCACGTTAATCTTTACCTGTGAAGCGCTCGCTCTAATCAGATACAAGAAAAAAAGGAAATCATAGCCATAACATTTCAGTGCGTGTCATGCAAATCTTTACATAATCATCTGGCATTAATCAAGTACTTCTAATATGTACTGCACAGGTCTTTACATCTGCAGTGGGGGGGGGGGGGGGGGGGGGGGGGGATCCAGTTAAAGCTAATAATCAGTTTAGGTTGTACAGCCATGCAATAATCAGCCATGCAATAATAAGCTCCATGTCAGCCCTTGCAGAACAGCAGATATTGATATTGAATACACATCTAGAAACATATTTACATAAGTTCTAATGAAACACTTGAGCATGCAGACATATTTACAGTCAAATTTAAAATGAGCAAAATGTACTGAACAACTGTGAAATGGGAAAAAAGACATGCATACACTGATAACCAGAACCCACTTATTAGCAAATCATTCAGTTTGTCACTCATGACATCTGTACTTTCGCAAAGCTCTCAGGTAAAGACCTGGGAAATGTCCATTCATAGACTTTTTTTCCAGCTTCAGATTTTTTAATTTAGAGGCAATGCTATAATCGGCGATCATGCCTAGCATCATGTATACTTGATATTCACAAATCAGAGACTAAATCCATTCTGACATCCTACAGATTGCATCAGAAATGCAGTGAAACGCAACATGTCTGGAATCCTTTATGATGTAATTCATTCTTCATTCTGGCCTTGTTTCTGCCCAGTGTCTCTGCTTTCCTTTGTTATTGCCTGTTTGAATATCAATATATGCTTCATGAAAGCAATGCATATTGGTTAATACTGGATGCTCACATATCATCAATTAAAATGACATTAATTTTTACATTATTACTGGTTGTTCTAAAATATTTGTGTGGGCAGGAGAATGTGTGTGTTTTCCCATTGGCAACATGTTTGACAATTAAAAAGGCTATTGTAAATTAAAAGATAATTGTACATAAAAAGCTTTGTTTTACAAATTTTCTTTAAATTTATATAAGCTTCTAAAATCATTTATGCAAGCAAAATGTAGTATGTGTCACAAAGTATGTTAGAAACCCTCCTCACCCACAATTCTGTTAATTTCCCCATATTTATTAATCCAGGCATTACTCTGTGGACACACATATCACATGACCTGAAACATCCAATTAATAGTGTCCATGCGACCTCAACATCATAGAATATGTATCACTACCTGTTTCACTGAACTGCTGAAATTGATTGCAAAACTAATCAGGAAATACTGTACATTTAATACCGCCTTTAAAAAAACCTAAATGAACATTATTAGCAACAGTCACTCATAAAATAACTTAAAAACAAAGAAAAACATACAAAATGGACAATAAAGAAGATATCCGTTTTACCGTCTCATCTCTGGGACTGACTAAAGGATTTAAAACTATTTCAATGGTTACATTATTAATAATCAGGGGGGAAAAAAACAAAAATATTCTTTAAAAACATGGATGATAAATGTCACCCACACAAGCCAACACATGTCCTTTTTTTCACACCAGCACAATTTGCTTATCTTCTGCTTGTACATTCCCTCCTTCCTCCAGCGTTCTCACTTGTTCTCTTCTTCTACCCTCAAATTTTTGCATTCTTTCCCCTCTTCATCCTCCTTCATTCACACTCGTTCTGCTCCTGTATCCCCTGTTAGTAACCGTCTTTCTTGTGGTTTAGCTCCACCAGCACCAGATCGGAGTCCTCGCCCACCTTCAGCAGGGTCTTTGACTCAGTGATCTCCTCCGACACCTCCACTAGCGCCTCCTCCAGAGCCTCCTCTGCAGGCTTCACCTTGGTTGTCTCCTCCTCCTCCTCCTCCTCCTCCTCCCCCCTTGGTGTCGAGCACCACATGCTCCTCCGTCCCATCCTGGTACTTCTTCACGTGGAAGGTGAAGGGTGGTACCTTGTAGACCGAGGGGTCGGAGGGCTTCTTCACCTTCTTGGGTGAGGTCTTCAGCTTCTCTTTCGGCTCAGGTTTGATGGTGATGCGGTTGCCGAGCTGCTCCATCGTCTTCCCCAGGTTCTGCCTAGTCTTCTCCATGTTCACCTTGGTCTTCTCCATGTTCTCGCGTGTCCTCTGCCTGGTCTTCTCCATGTTCTCGCGTGTCCTCTGCCTGGTCTTCTCCATGTTCTCCCTCGTCTTCTGCCGGGTCTTCTCCATCTTCTCCTTGGAGAAGGCCTTCTTGATGTTGTCTATCTGCTGCCGGCCGCTGCGCTTGATTCGCTCCGCCCGCGACTCCTCGATGATCTCCTCAATCTCCACCTCCTCGTCGGAGGACACGCCCGTGTGCGCCTCCTCTCCCGCCTCTTCTGCACCGGCCCTCCTTTGGCTCCGCCTCCCCCTCCGCCACCTTGTCCACACCCTTCACCGTCTTGGGGGCTTTCCCTTCCTCCTGCAGGCACAGGTAAAAGAGAACAACAAAAAAAACTCAAAAACAAAATAAATGCTGCAAAAGAAACTTGTGTATCCCAGAATGATCACATGATTCGATTTTATTATAAGCATGTCTTCTGTAAGGCCAGTAATGATGTGATTGTTTCACAACCTCCAACTATTTAACCATAAGTTAATTTATTTTCCTACATATTTATTTCCTTGTTTTGGTTTTATGTTTCTAACAAAGTTTTCTTCCTAATTATCCTCTCTAATAAACGTCTAGGACACAAATGGTCTACTAATAGGTCTGGATATAGGCTCAAATGAGCAGTTCTGCAAACACAAAAATTTCTGTATCCCCTATATCTGTGATCTTACATTCATTTTTACTTAATTAAATGATTTGGATCTGCTACTGATATTGCTAATGCATGTGTAAAAACCCCCAAAAGCGGGACAGAAAGAGACACAGAGAAAAGTGGAACTGACCCAGTATGAGTGTAAAAAATGTAAAGAAAGAACAGGGGGGGACTTGTGAATATTTGTCAGATTTCTTTTTTATGGGTCTTCTTTTATTTTCTCTGAGAGAAGGTAAGTGAGATGTGTCATTTGAGTCGCTCTGCCTTTAAAGAGCTTTAAATAACACTTGCTAAGTGTGTATATATCAGTTAACCTTTGACCTTTGATTTGACACTAGCCAAATCGTTCACCCCTGCAGCACAGACCCTGCACCCCTGCAACAGTATGACAGAATAACTGCATATTCTACACTTATCAAGTACACCCTCAAATTAATTTGTATACTAAAAGCACTATATCCACAATATCCCTCTTGCACCCACAGTACTGTGACACTTAAATGTTATGCTGTAGTTTAATGTAATGGCCTCTACTATCAGTTGTGACACTGAAAACTTGGTGTTGCCTAAACATTTTGGATACACTTTTGTAAGTCAGTCTGGGTAAGTGTATCTGTAGACTGCTTAAAAGTATGTCAGTAACACTCATAACACTCGTAACATAAGTCTTTTTGTTTCTGTGACATGCATTCTACAATAGCCAGAATAGAGAATAGTGGCCCAGGGCCATCTTTTGAGACAGACCCACTTTTAAAAACCCTATTCTTCAGACCACATCTTGGCTTCCAAAACCCAGACTTATCACTAAATAAAATATGTGCTAAATAAAATATGATTAAACATCTACAGTAATTTTAGAGGGTGCGGGCAAGTGAAAGTTTGTGAAGTTTAAAACCTGTATGGGAAAGCGCCATCAGAATGACCCACACAAAATCTGAGATAAAAAATGTAAAAGGTTGTATATATTCTTATATATATTTTATACAGCGACCCCACAAATGACCCCACACATCACCTTTGTATACAATGTTGGTACAGGACTTTTCAAAACAAAGCATTATATTTATTGCATGGTTACTATTTAATCCCAACAAATTAGGAAAAATCATATAGTGTCAAGATGAAAAAAATAAGGTCAAACACTGAATCGGGTCAAATTGACCCCGAAGACAATATGAGGGTTAAGGTAATTTCTCTTAAAAAGTCAACTGGAAGTGCTATGAAGAATGAATGATTAATTGGATTTTGGGTATTGTGAATAGGTCAGGTAACCTACTGATGGTGATGTCTGAACTTGTATGGAAGATAAAAGCGCAGAGACAACAGTCCACCACTAGGGGGCAAATGAGGGGGAAAAAACCCCAGTTCAGGATGTGCATTTCGCAGGCATGGAGTGTGGAATTCAGTATGACTAGAGGTTACTGGGGAGTGTATTTTCAAAGACTGTAAGGCTTCAGAGTAGGCTAACAGCAGCTGTATCCTGCTGCTAAGATACTGTATCACCAGGCATATTTTGCTTCCCCTATTTTTATTATTATTTTTTGTATAGTGCCTCTGTGCCACCTGCAAAGCAACGCACCCTCCACCATTTTTATTGTACGTCATAGATACGTTTACTTGGGAATTATTTTGTGTTTTCTAACAAGATACTCAATTTTTGTAGATTTGCCCTTCGTTGACACCAGTGTCTTCAATTTGACATATTTTGGGAGACTAAAGACCAGCTGCAGCACTCTGAGGTCAGAGGTCATTTTCAGAGGCCACTCTCACTGCATCATGGATAATGACAGACGGTTTACGTGTGTACCTGTTACACCAACTTGTCTTATTTGATGCCAGCCTTGCTTAAAATCACAAGTGTCAACTGCTATCTCAAAATCAGTTGGCCCATGTGTATCAACATGTATAAATTATTAATTGTTCTGAGTTTGTGCCTCAGTCTGTTGTGCCTCACAGATCTTCATCAGGTAGACTCTTTTATACAACAATGAGATTTGAGCGAGTAACATGATTGGCTGAGATGCATTCCACCAGTGCTGGTATTTAGTATAACCTCACTGCCATTGCGTAGACTATAGAGCGTTGCCTAGGAAGCATAAACAACGACAATGAGCAACGGCAACAGGGTGCTAGCAATTTGGCGAATCCAAAATAAAGAAGTTAATCAAAAGTTTTTTGTTTCAATATTTTTTCATTACTTACTAAACGGTTTATGGTAACATTGTTGTATAAAAGCAATAGATTACTTGAGGATTTTGTGCGTTATTGGATATAATCACTGCGGAGAGTACTCCGCAACTTGCTGCGGAGACGTCGCATTGCTGAAACGTCTCCGCAGTGATTATATTTCCAATAACGCACTCCCTCTTGTGATCTATTGCTTAAATATACTTCTTTGGTTCTCTGACATATACCAGATGTAGCCCTGTCAAATCTATACCTTTTCAGGTGTAAATGATGTTTTTCTTATGAAGTCTTTTTCAAAGCCTTTAATACAGTGTGCAGACACTGTAGAATGTCTTAGCGACAGAAGTGTTCTTAGTTCCACAGACTGCTGCAGTGAACACAGTCCCAGTGAATTATGGAGGGACTCCTGCATCTTGAGATGGGGGGGAGAAAGGAAAAAGACAAAACAGAACAGACTTTTCGGCAGTCCCCTTTTGGAAATTAATGGAGAGGAACGGAAAGACGTGAATGATTCCAGAGAACACATGAGCTGGCATTCAGCTGTTACCACTGTTCCGAGGAATTGTGTCACGTGTCGGGTAGAACGTGACTCATTACTGCATCCTTCAGCAACATAGTTCACGGCAATAAAAACCAGCTGTATAAATGTGTATATTATAAAATCCTAGCCATTGTAGCTTGCCCAGGACTGCAGGTGTTAGGTTCCTTGGAAATAAGTTTACTGTTAACTGGTACTGCTTACAGGATGAGACACACAGACCTGTTGCTCTGCTCTATACCAGTGGAATGAAATGTTCACCGTGACAAACACACCAAGCCAAATTAGAATGACAGTAGCATAAATCTCTGTCTGGACCACACCATGTTTACTGGGTCTGTTTAACCCTCAGTAACCAAGGGTATAAGATGTTTCCTCATCTGAAGGTTTCAAGACAGGCGGTACCTTTAATGCCAGCCCTGTTCCCCCTGTACCACACCCTCCTTCACTCCACCCTGTGGAACTCATCATAAAAACGGGCTCCCCTTCCTTATCTGGCCCTATGTGTCAGCTGGCCCAGGTTTATTTAAGGCTCGTCTGCCTCTTTCCAGCTGGGTTCCCTGGCAACCGGCCACTGTCAAATTCTGCCGTCCCCCACAAGCAACACATGCACAGTGCCCCTGTCGCCCGAGCAACAGAGTTGCAAAAATAAGATGCCGGCGCTTGGTGGTGTCCAGACAGAAATGGCAGGGGCAATGCTGGGAATGTGACGAGTTCTCTCATGCCCACCTGCGGCGTGGCTCTGCCTGGCCTTGCATTCCGGGATTATACCTCCCCACTATAGACCTGGTGAAAACAGTGCAGGTCAGAGACTTAAAAACTTCCACCTTTCCTAATAATACCCAATATTTTCTTTCTTTAAAAAAAAATAATAATTCACGTCAACCCGGGGGGCTGTCTATCCAATTCCCACCCCAATCTGAAATGTCCAACTATTTGCAACCACAGCCGCGTTCCATGTGTGAACCACCCTGCCAGTTCTGGAGAGCCGGGGACATCCACGGTTCTCATCCGAAAAACATGTGCTGTCCAACAGGTGCTTCTTTTTTCTCATTGCAGACCGCAGCTAAGCTTGTGCAGAGGCGGTGGTCGGAGGAACACCTTTTTGTATGCGGCTTTGACCTGCAGCCTTACGAGCGCCCTTATCGGCCGGCGGGGGTCACCTCAGAGTGATGAAACTTGGATCCCCGTCTGACTGAACCCCTCCCCATACACTGGGCGATGCAGGGCACCAATTGTGCGTCGTCCTGTGGCGCTACCGGCCGCAGTCCGCCACAGGCATGGTCTGGTTTCAATCCGAGGGCGTGAGGCTCATCCATGCACCACTGCTTGGTGCCTTAATTGAACGAGCCATCCAACAGCCCCAACAACACCCAATAATATCAACCGAGCGAAGGTGGATATAAGGTGAAAACAACAATTAAAACCAATTCAGACACTTTGAGACACAAGGAGCTGGTTGAATGGGAAGAAGGGAGGCACATATGAAATATGCCTTCATAACTCGCCCTTCAGGGTTCTTGACCAGCAAAGCTACATAGTAAATTTGCAGCAAAATGTCCAGTGTTAATTCAACTCTAACAGTATTGATTCAACTCTAGCAGTGTACATATGAGCCTACTCTGCCAGATCAGGCTCATGTGTACACTGTTAGAGTTGAATTAACACTGGACATTTTACTGTGTAACACATCTATGGCATGCTTATGGCTGCTACAGTAAGCACTGTTTTCCAGACGGTAAGGCGATAGTGTCTTGAGATCTCTGGAGATCTGGCCACATGAGTTCTGAGAATGGGCTACCCTGACAAAATATCAAATGGTGTGCCAGGGTAGAGAAAGTAGAGCTACTCATTGCCCTGTGAGCTACAATTTACACTATAAAAAGTTAGCAGATGCTTTTAGTGAAAGCATCTTACAAATGTGCATTTAACTCGGTAAGCTTACACCACTAGAGTTAGCGGATCGCAGTCAATCAATCAGTTTCACCATCAACGTGCATGCCACAAAACCTGCAAAATAAGGGAGAAGAGTTTGTAGATTTTTTAAATAAAAAAACATTACTTGAGGTGCACATGAAAAGGTTGGTTTTGAGATGTTTGTGGAAAACGGTGTAAATCTGCCTCCCTGACTGACTGAGGAACGTCGCTCGATCCTTTGGAGGATGAAGGGCGGAAAAGAGGCGGGCCACAGGGAGTGGCTGCGGGACGCCCAAAGACACGGAACAGGTGGCTGCCATGAGGAGACAGAATGGAGAGGTCTGCTTGGGGTGTATGATGTAGTGTTAAGGCTCTATTTTCCGGCCGGCACATGGCATGTGGCAAGCCGTCAGAGTCAATGGTGCAGCGCGTGGTGCACTGGGCGTGGCTACTGAATTTCGCTATTTTCGGACCAGAGGCGAAGAGTGCGCAGCTCACAGAGGACTGCAGTGGAAGACAATAACGTTATATCTATTTTGCATTGATATTGCAAAAAAAATGTCTACTAGTAATAATGCATTTGTTTCACAGGGGGAATGTCTAAAATCACAAACTAAGTACACCTATACTTAATTATTAATGTTTTAGTCCTACTGTTTTTTTGTAGGATATGGAGTGATGTGATTGCATCAGGTTGCCAAGTCAATAAATTCTACAAGCTGTCACTAAACTGTTAGGCTATATTGAAAAAAGTGTGCCTTTGTGTGGTCGCCTAGGATATATTATAATAAAATGTCCACCATGGACTGACACACCCACACAATGGCTCTTCTCCTCAGAGGGGGTGTGAAAATCCATGACGAAATTGCAACTTCGCCAGTGCAACGGCTCGCCGCATGCCATGCACCAGCCGGAAAATAGAGCCCCTAGGACTACATGCATGTATGATGTTACGATGTATGACGTTACACTAATTGTAAGTTGCTCTGGATAAGACCGTCAGCTACTTTCCTAAAATGTAAATGTGAAATGTGGTGATTGTGTGAAGGTCAGATGGAGCAGAACCTCAATGGGCACAGGGTGCTTCATGCTGTCAGCTTGGTCTAAGAAGCCACATCATGCACAGTACATACCAAAATAAATTTTAGTGCATTTTGCCCATTTGCCACCTGATAGAGGGTTAACAGTTAAATAATCATTAGTTTTTCCCACTCGTTCCTGATTTATGTCAACATATTGCTGATTTCCTATGGAATAGAGAAATACAGTACTGTGCAAATGTCTTAGGCACCCTAGATTTTTTATGTAGATTTTTTCTTAGATGTTTATTTTTTGTCTTCTGCATTAGTGTGTCAGTACAAAAGAGCTCATTGTAGATTTCCAAACATTGATTTTCCAAAAACTTAATTGAACTTTCGTCAGAGAAAAGAAGAACAAGGAGTTCTGCAACAGATGGTATGGTCTCCACAGAGGCCTGTTCTCAACATCACCGAGGCTGTCTGGGATTACCTGGACAGACAGAAGCAAGCGAGACAGCCAAATTCTGCAGAAGAACAGTGGCAAGTTCTCCAAAATGCTTGGAACAATCTACCAGCTGATTTTCTTATAAAACTGAACAACAGTGTACCGAAGAGAGTTGATGCTGTTTTAAAGGGAAAGGGTGGTCACACCAAATATTGATTTGATTCTGTTTTTTATTGTTTACTGTTCTTTGTAGTGAATTGTTTGATATTTAGAAACTTTTAATTTAATTTATTTTTGAAAGGATTTTCGCCTTAAGGATTTTCTTTACATGTGCCTAAGACTTTTGCACAGTACTGTACATGTAATTTCTGTAAGAACTCCAGCATCTACTCAACATCACATTGAGCTGAAAGATCACATGGCCAGTGCTTTAGCTTCAGAACAGCTAACTGTCTAAGGGGAAAGTTACTGGGGTCCAGTGATATCTGCTGAACAGCAACAAAATGGAAACGGAAACAATTATGAGACTGATACAGGCCATTGTGGTTTTTGCAGGCATTCGTTATTTTTTTGGGTTTTAACCTCCTGACTTTGTCTCTTAGCAACGGCACTTATAGTGGATATAGAGAATTTCATACGTCTCTAAACACACTTAGGTGCTTTCAGGTTGAACAATGCTTAAACGAAACACAGTTGCCAAGTCTTTAGAAAGTACACAACCTGTCTTAGCAATGCCTTATGCCATAAAACAGTGGCTGTGAGATTTTACTATGATCGTGCAAAAAACACAGTTTTAATTAAAGTTATTGTGTTTAAAAAAACAAACTTGTTAATTCTAACGCAATGCAGGATTGGCCTGTGTTCTCCTTGCTCTGTGTTTCAACTGATTTTACACAAATGATTTTGATTCACTCTATAACAGGTGTTAAGTCAGCCCTAGTCTTGCAGTTGCAAATATATTCCTGGTTTCCTATAACAACATATTTACGTATATTAATTATGAGGCTTAATGAATGCAGGTGACTGGATGTAAACACTTTACAAATACATTATTTCCCATATAGCACATGACAGAAAATAAAAGCATTAGTGGATCTAAAGTTTTTGAATAAGAATATAGGACATGTATTCTACATGGTCTACCATGTGTTTCGAGTACTCTACTGCTTTCAGTTACCAGTAGTGATCGTTATATTGGCATGAGAATGTTCAGTTAACAACATTCTAATCGCATACTGTATTTGTGATCTTACACCTTAAAGGATTAAAAGTGTCTAATTAAAGGAGCTATATGTAACATTGACACTGAGCATTTAAAATGGGTTACTGCAGTCCAAATTCACAATATTGCAGAAAGTTGTCTCCGCCCACCCCTTCTTACATTACATTACATTACAGGCATTTAGCAGACGCTCTTATCCAGAGCGACTTACACAACTTCTTATTACATTTATCCATCTGGATATATACTGAAGCAATTCAGGTTAAGTACCTTGCTCAAGGGTTACAACGGCAGTGTCCTACCTGGGAATCGAACCTGCAACCTTTCGGTTACAAGTCCAGTTCCTTAACCATTATACTACACTGCCGCCCTTCTTCCCCAGACTTGAAGCTCACGCGGGGTTGCCAGGTTGAGGACACTGAACATGAGCGCAAGACGAGCCGAGCACAACATTATATTTTGAGACGAGCTTATTCTGCATGGCTGGCTATGTTTACGGTCACGCAGATATAAGCTAATGTTAGTGGTATGTTTAGCTAGTAAGTATATACGTACAGTCAAGCCGGAAAGTCTGCACACCCCTTTCACCTTCTCCACGTTTTATTACGTAACAGACTTATACTACAATAGACTGAGTTCATTTTTTGCCTCAAACATCTACACACAATAGCCAATAATGACGAAGTGAAAACAGGTTTTTAGAAAATATGCAATTTTATTTTACTGACAAAAATAGGTTATTTAGGGGTTGCATATCTGGTACACACCCTTAGCCTAATACTTGGTTGCTGCACCTTTGGCAGCGATTACAGCTTCAAGTCGTCTTGGGAAAGAAGCTACGAGCTTGGCACACTTGTTTCTGGACATTTTTGCCCATTCCTCTTGGCATATCCTTGCAAGCTCCGTCAGGTTGGATGGGGAGCGTCGGTACACAGCCATATTCAGCTCTTTCCACAGATGTTCAATTGGATTCAGGTCTGGGCTCTGGCTGGGCCACTCAAGCACATGCACAGACTTTCTCCGAAGCCACTCCTTTGTTCTCTTGGCTGTGTGCTTCGGGTCGTTGTCATGTTGGAAGGTAAACCTTCGCCCCAGTCTGAGGTCCAGAGCGCTCTGGAGCAGGTTTTCTTCAAGGATCACGGTGTACTTAGCTGCATTCATCTTTCCCTCTATCAGGACTAGTCGCCCCGTTCCCCGCTGCTGAAAAACATCCCCACATCATGATGCTGCCACCGCCATGCTTCACTGTAGGGATGGTATTAGCCAGGTGATGAGCGGTGCCTGGTTTCCTCCAGACGTGACGCTTGGTATTCAGGCAAAAAAGTTCAATTTTGGTTTCATCAGACCAGAGAATCTTGATTCTCATGGTTTGAGAGTCCTCTAGGTACCTTTTGGCAAACTCCAAGCGGGCTGTGATGTGCCTTTTACTAAGGAGGGGGCTTCCGTCTGGCCACTTTACCATAAAGGCCTGATTGGTGGAGTGCTGCCTGGATGGTTGATCTTCAGAAAGGTTCTCCCATCTCCACAAGGATATGCTGGAGCTCTGTCAGAGTGACCCTCGGGTTCCTGCTCACCTCCCTGACCAAGGCCCGTCTTCCCCGATTGCTCAGTTTGGCCGGGCGGCCAGGTCTAGGAAGATTCTTGGTGGTTCCGAACTTCTTCCATTTACGAATGATGGTGGCCACTGTGCTCTTTGGGACCTGTAAAGCTGCAGAGATTTTTCCGTACCCTTCTCCAGATCTATGCCTTGACACAATCCTGTTTCTGAGGTCTGCAGATAATTCCTTTGACCCCATGGCTTGGAGTTTGCTCTGACATGCACTGTCAACTGTGGGACCTTATATAGGCAGGTGTTGGCAATCCCCAATCATGTCCAATCAATTTTAATTTATCACAGGTGGACTCAAATTAAGTTGTAGAAACATCTCAAGCAGTATCAGTGGAAACAAAATGCACCTCAGCTCACTTTTGGGTGTCATATCAAGGGGTGTGCACACTTGTGTACATATATTTTACATTTAGATTTTTAATAAATTAGCACAAATGTCTAAAAACCTGTTTTCACTTTGTCATTATGGGCTATTTTGTGTAGAATTTCGAGACAAAAAATGAACTCAATCTATTGTAGAATATGTCTGTAACGTAATAAAACGTGGAGAAGGTGAAAGGGGTGTGCAGACTTCCCGGCTTGACTGTATATATATTTAAATCTTTAGCTAGCTAGCTAAATGAAAACGATGTTGAACTTAGCTTAGGCATTCGTAAATCGGCTGTCGGAGTGCCGGAGTACATCTGGTTGTTCGTAATGGGCAGTGGGCGGAGTCAATTCGGAGAATAGTGAATCACACAGGCCAAAACAATTACAGACTCAAAGGAGAACATACTGGCTGTAGCATTGTTGTCGGAGAAGCCAGTATTTCGACAGCATGTTTCCTTAATCTCTGAAGACATATCATGGTCATTTTATGATTTAGTACAGTAAACTTGTTACATATAGCTCCTTTAAGAACAATTAACAGTGTGTTACAATTCATTGGGTGCAACTAGGGATGGGAAGGAAGACCATCATACACAGTGGAGGCCAAAGATCTAGCTTTCATGCCACTGGTTAAGAGCAGTTGGTGCTGTAATCCACAAGGTCTTTATTTTAAAATAAATTAAAAAAATGGAAAGTCCATTAGGAGTGTCATTAGAAAGCTCTGTTTGGCTCTTTCCACAGTGGAAAAATGTGGTGTGTGCAGCAGGAGGCAGACGTGCGTACAGAAACAGTGTGATAATCAGAGGCCTTCAGAGCTCTCTCTGTCTCTATTCTGGCGTGAGTCACTGCTAATGGACGAGCTGGCAGGGAGAGAGGAGATTACAGTACAGGACACACACACACACACACACACAGGCACACACGTAAACCCATGCACAAAAACACACACACACACACACAACACACACACACACACACACACACACACACACACACACACACACAGACGAACTACAGTACTTTATGCAATGTTGTACTTTTAGTGGAGAGCCACTGATCTGGGAACAGCTGTGGCGCTGTGCCTCACAGGGAGTGAGGAGCCCACTGACCTGGCAACAGCTGCTGATATCAGTCAGCACTCTGTAAAGAGCCAATCCTTTTTTTTTCCAATAAGCGCAGGCTGTCAGACAGCTTGTAACAGCTGCAGTCTTGCATGAGTGAATATGCTGTATGAAAAAGAATGGCACGAAATCTCAGTGTACACCAGGGCCGGAGTGGGACTCATTTTCAGCCCGGGAGTTTCATGTCTCAGAGCAGCCGGGGTGGGGGGGGGGGGGGGGGGGGGGGGTGGGGGGTGTTTCACAATAAAAAATAGACCATTTTAGCTCTTTTTATGACCTTTTTATGATACATTTTTTTAAATATAGAACAATTATAAGTTATGTATATACAAGAGATAACTAGTAAAATAGGTATGTATAGTGCTGATATTAGAACTAATTGTCTGGGACTTTTTAGATTTTGCACACACTGTGGTACAGCTCTACCTGTGCTGTCCACAGCAGGGATCCTTCTGGGCTCATGGCTTGGTCCTGGCACTGGCTCATCAATGACTTGGCCTAACAGCAGACTCTGCTCTGTCACTTAAAACATAATAATAATAATAATTAAGAATAATACCTTTCATCACCTAATACTAATGTACAACTTCAATACGTAGGCTAATGCTGTGCAAATAAAGCATATTGTCCTAACGTTAGGCATTTAATGTCTGGGAAAGGCATTAAGTACACCTGTGTACTCAATATGAAATCGTTATTGAATCACGTACAATATATATGACTCACTGGAATAATTTTAACACTGACTATTAATAAAAACTGCTGTAACTATTGTTTTTGAA